>JACEVL010000004.1:1792255-1894755 GCA_020284085.1 Aporrectodea caliginosa | reverse complement strand
TACTTGAATGAATGAATACTTGAATGTAGATCAGTTTATCTGGTGGAAGTGTAAGAAAGGAATCACCGACCTTCAGGCGTGACATTAATGTCAGCGTTCACTGGGTCGTTGAAATGCCTCATCTGGGTAATGGGTGTTGAGCGTCTAGTCTTTACATGTACGATGGGTTACATTGCCACTGGGGATTGGATACCCAGACAGAAGAACGTTCGGTGCATGGATCAAGACCCATATCGATTACTTAGAGTTCAGTTTTACTTGGCGGTCCTTTTGGATTGCGCTCAGCTGAACCACTCCCTCGTTTATAATAAGAATGTTATACTCTGTATAAATGTATGTACACCAAAGTGCGGATATGCAATTGGTTGAATAAAGAATACTTACTTACTTTACTTCATACGCAGGTGAAGTGGAGGAAATTCTACGCCGATGGCTCAGGGATAATCTAGCCAACAAGAACTCGATGAACATGCGCTGCGTCGGAAGAAAGCAAACCTCGATCTACTCGAGTCGTCAGTCGAACGAGAAATTCAACGGTTCAGATGTTTGAATATTTCTACGGACACAGTTTTGACCTGGTGCAGTATGAAGGATGATACGTATTCGAAGCGGTCACATATCTCGCGCGAACAATTGTTATGTCAATGCCTGCAACCAGCGAGCCATTATAAAGAATTTTCTCTGTTGCAGGTCTTACAGTCACTGAGAAGCGAAGTTTACACACACTGTCGTCTGTCGACACGATGGTAGACCTATGCATTAACGAAAACTCTCAATTTGTATCAGACTAGAATTTCTACACAAAAGCCCGAGTTCATTAACTGCTTTTGGGACTTAAAAACTGGAAACCTGACCTTCAAACTTTGTCTCCCTGCTGAGTAGGCCTATTTAAGCCTACGTGGCTTTGTAGCCATTTGTAATTGAACGTCTGTTCTGAGAATAATTATTGTTCAATTAATTATTTATCATGAAGAAAGCATTTGAGACAAGTTAACTGAGAAAAAAATTGTTGCACATACATAACTTAATAAGGTAATTTCTAAGCAGAAGAACTTTTAAAACAAGTTTGCGACGTTAGACCACTGAACCGACCAAGCTGCGCCGCGCCGCCGCCGCCGACCAAATATGACCGGCGTGCCGCCTCCGCCGACACTATGAAATCTGCGCAGAGCTCTGCTCAAGACACAGCCTGCGCACAAGCCCTGGTAGCCAGCCTAAATTCGGCTGACACTGCTAGCTTAACACCACACAGCCAACTCTGCCTAAGCTCGAGAGGAAACTATACAGGCCGGTTAGTTCCAACGTTTACTGCTGGGCTTTCCCCGCCAGTTGCGAGAGCTATTATAGGCTTACCCAATGAGACGTGGAGTCGGAGTGGAGTCGGCCACTGAAGCGAATTTTCACACAGACAGCGAAAATGATGATGATGCTATATTCGTTTACAGATCAATCAGGAAGACACGCCGCTTCACAACTTACATAACACAAAGGCCACTATAAAGGAAAAAGGGAATAATGTTAGAGTTATTAAGATTAGGGCCAACGTGGTGGCTTAAAAATACGCTTGTATAGAATTCTGAACTCTAGGTATAAAGTTCTTAGAGCCCTTTGGAGGAAGTACAAAGTCATGTGCATGAGCAGGGAGAGCGTAGGATCGCAGCACAGGTGGCAGAAAAAGCGTCGTAGGCCGTGCATCTCATTCCAGATGATGGACTGCAGGAGGCGGTCTTCAGCTGACGAGACTCGCTGAGTGTGCCATAGTTGGCACTACGCCACAGCTGCTGGTGCATCATCTGTTTTGTTCCCATTTCACGGAAATGTATGCACAACAACCCTGCAGTGAGCTGGTTGTTGAAGCGGGTTGTCCTCTTCGTCGTCCTACTACAGCCGAGTGGGACGATGAAGCAGACAGAATTCATCGCAACACCCATCCTGGGAATGCCGGAACCAATTAGGTAACAGGCCACAATATTGTTTTATCAACGAAATGGTCATAAAACTCATTAAAAAATACTTCACTGACCTGAAGTTCTGAGCAACACGTCTGACATGGATAGGCAATTGATATATATTTACAGACGCTGTATTGCAACGAAGACGACCAGCGTCGCCCTCCTTAATCCAGGTTTCGGACTGGCGTCATTCATGCAGTAACGGAGTTATCTATGACACCTTTTCGATGTCCTAATCCCCCGCATGGTTCGTACATAAAGTAAAACCGAGAAACTGATGTCAATAGAGATCCTGAGTGGCCGAGTGGGTTGGTAGCCCGCTCACCACGCCGGCGGCCCGGGTTCGATTCCGGGTCGGTCGGTTTATCAGAGATTAATTTCTCGGATCTTCACTGCGGGTGGCTCGGTCGCATTATAAACGTGGAGTACAATACAATACAATACAATACAACACAACACAATACAAATGGGGCGCGGTGGTATAGGGGTATGTTCGGTGCCTTGCAGCTGGAGGGTTGCGGGTTCGAATCCACCTCAAAGTCGCCGCGTAGGGACCCTGGGCAAGTCCTTCACTCGCAATTGCTCATGCGCTTCGGTGTGAAACTCCGATTCAGCGTCCGCGCAGTAGTCGGGAGCGCCTCTGAATGGGCAATCTGGTAGGGGCGCTATAACAAGTGTTCAAATACAATACAATACAATACAGTATAAGCATTTTTCTCTAGTGACCGTAAAACCTGGGCCAACTATTCAGTGACTTGAACGGTTGTGATCCTTCCACCACCGCTGACCCTTTGAATTGGTGTCACGCACCTTCAAATCCCCCGTTCACGGTTATTATGAAGCTCTGTTTTCCCCTTGTTCACACTAGCCTACATGTATATTTCCGCATCCTTAGTCAAATATTCTAAAATCACACGTATTATTCTAAATCAGAAATCCGATATATCATCCAAATGATGAAAGTTTTCCTTATCTGCCCGAGGGATTGCGCGGTTATGGGCCCGTTGGCGGCGCAGGTGGTAACACTGGTAAGAGGCTGACGTTACACTACATTTTATCAGCTTTTCTTTCGTTTATCTTAATACAATAATTGCCTGAGGAATTGGGACTCACGCGTGATTCAGGCGTCACCAGAATGAACAGAATACACCTGATTCTGTTCGAACAGTCCAGATGATCAAATCGATATCGATTGCGCAGTTTCTGCGTCGTCGTCGTTCTAAAGCTGAGGCCGCGCTCACACTCATCACTAGCTGGCACATCATATGTCTATGAGCTGGACCAGATGGACGTGTCCACTAGAGAGTGACGCGGGGAGACAATCTCGTCCCCATCCCCACCCCCGCAACGTCGCAAACGACCTACGCATCTCGACTGCTCATATAAACTATTTGCAACATTTCCGAGAAATCTTGAACAGTATTTTAAAACATTCACTTCGAAGGAAATGGATTCACTTCGAAGGAAATTGACTCACTTCTTTCAAGAAAGAGTTTGTATCGATGACACTGACTACCCTGGAAAAGCTATATTTGATGAGTAACGAAATAGCTGAATTGGAACCATTTGCTTTTGTTAAGTTTCCGAATTTGCAGCTTTTGGATCTGAGTGAAAATCGTCTTTTGATCATCAGAGACGAGACTTTTTCGAACTTAAAGCAGCTGAAGTGGCTTCATCTGAGCAACAACCTCATATCAGTCATACATGGATCGGCTTTTGCAAATCTTCGTCTGTTAAATGCGCTGATGCTGCACAACAATTCTCTTCTACTTCTAACTACAGACAACATGGATGATATTGAATCACTCGTCCATCTCAGCAATCTCACTCTTTTCAAAAATCCGTGGTCATGTCCATGCGACAATGCAACTTTCAAGAACTGGATTCAACTACATTCAGAAATCATTTAAGATATTTCAAAAATTCTTTGCAACGATACTTCTTCTATTGTGACCATTCCGGACGAACACCTATTATGCTACGATTTGAACACATACATCGTTGACAGTCAATACTTCTTTGGACTTGTAACATTTTACAGTAGTTTCTGCGTTTTGCTAACGATGACATTTCTGCTTCTTTAGCGATTCCGTTACGTTCTTAAAGTTCTTTTCTATGCAACGTTTGGTCTGCGTCGAAGGCTGAAAGAAAACCAGATGTTATGTCGTTATGACGCGTTCACCGTATACGACAGTTCCGACATTTTAGTTCGACAATGGATTAAGAATGTGTTTCTCTTTCGTGTGGAACCAAACTTTAAGTGTTTTATTCCGGATCGTGACATGCTCCTTGAGACGGACAAGAACACTGAGTTTGTGAAGAATAACAAACTCAGTCGCAGAACAATCGTAGTCCTGTCAGCCAACGCTTTGCAAAGTCAGGAGATTTTATTTCTGATTGAAATTGCCTTTCATTGCGTTAGACTGGAGAACTGTCATCATCAATTATTGCTTTTCGTACTTCTAGAAAGCGTGGATCGCAAGGACTTGATGGGTAGACCTGAATTTAACTCAGGTCTTCGAGCGTATCTGAAAAGAGATGCGTGTATATCCGTTGGAGATAAACTATTCTGGCAAAAGGTGAATTATTTTCTACCAAGTCCGCGGCTTTCAAGTGAACTTCATGACGAACGTCCGTCTTTAGGTCAAGAAAACATCTGTTTTGCTCTACAGTCTATTGAGACATGAATTCGATGATTTCAGCTTAGTGAAGTTCAGCTCTATGTTCAGAGGGATAAAGTTTTAAAACACAGTTAACCCTGCGACTACCAGTGGGGTCAAAAATGACCCCAGAGGTAGTTTGCATTAGTGCTGCTCACCCCCCATAAGAGATATCTCAATGAAATTTTATGACTTTATAGGTATTCCTGTTCTGTACAAAATTCCAAGTTTTATTTTACATTTTCTATCACCAGATGGCGCTGGTATACCATTTATACACTGAGTACCAGTGGGGTCATTTTTGACCCCAGTGTAAACTGAATAATTCTGACATATATAAAAATAACAAAATACATTTTTATTGAGCTAACATTGATTTAAAATGTATTTGTAACAAAGATAAACTATTATATATTGTTTACTTAGTAAATTTATTGCCAAAAATGTTGACAGTCTGCTAACAGGTTCCAACTAGTTGATGATGAAATTCAATTCTAAAAGAAACTGAAGTGGATAAATAAGGAAGGCAGTGCTATCTATGGTGAAACATGGAGTGATGTATCTGACAAGTCAAGAAATGAAGCAGGACAGCAATTGTAGAGTTTAGACGTTGTTTTAAGCGACAGCATGACTAGAAATCGGTTCCAGAATATATCACATGCCCTTAGATTTGACGATGTGGTGCGCCGAATAGACAGTCAATATCCTAAACAACTTGCACTTATTAGAACAATATTTGACAAGTGGACAAAGTCACAGGAAAATGATAAGAAGTCTAATATAATCTGTGCCACACGTAAGGGCAATGGGGTCGTTTATGCCGAGTATACCTGCATAAACTGTAAACAGTAACTGTAATGATCGGATATTGTCAATACTAGTTTTGAACATTGAACACTCGAACACTTCGAACACTAATATGCAGCTATTAAATTAAAAATTGATTTATTTCAACAGCCTAAGCATGTTCCAAATACTTTACTAATATTTGTTTTCATCACGTTTTTATTGCTTTTTCCTTCAGTTTGCTGTAATCTTCCTCCATCCATCATCCAGTCCAACAACATCATTCTCGGTCTTCCTCTTGTCTTCTTGCCCTCCATTCTTCCCTCAATTATAATTCTTAGAAGGGAGTCTCCCCTCATGATGTGGCCCAACCATTTTCTTTGTCGGCTTCTTATTATCCCTATCATGGATCTTTTTCGTCCACCATTTGTAGTATGTCTTCATTTGTCCTCCGATCCATCCAGCTGACTCTCTCCATTGTGAAAGCCGATTGGAGATTCCCGAGATGTAAATAATAGAAATGGCAATAGAAGAGAGATGAGCGAAGAAACCAGTGGAAGGACAGTTGGAACAGCGATGTAAGAAAGGAATAGATCCTAAGGAGGAAGAGAAGATAGCATTTAACGAAAGAGAGCAGTTGGTAGGCCTACTGAAGCTTAAGAAAATTGCCAATGAAATGAAACGTGTTTTGCCCAAATTGCTTTTTGATTGAGCTGGATTCCCTGTGTCTTTTGAAACAATGGTAAAAGCTGTTAAAAGCAGTGCTTTTTTTCAGCCGGAACGGTCCGGAACGGCGTTCCGAAACCTTTTTTCAGCCCGATTAAAAAATAATTTTATTTAATTTACATTTTTAATAAAAAAGGACAGTTATATAAAATTATTTAGGTACTTTAATTTAATGTAAGTGCTTTCAGTGTTTATTGATACTGATATATATGAAACAGAAATATTAGCATAAAATATACCCCTATTATTGTTCTGAATTTGGTGAGTTCTGGAACCTTTTTTCTAGAAAAAAAAGCACTGGTTAAAAGTGTTGGTCTTGAGAAACAACTGTGGGTTAAATTGTTCTTAGCTTTTGTCATTTCAAATGTTAGAACTGTGTTGAATTGTTATCGTGTTATAGAACATATTTTGAAAGCGTTTAAATTAAATGTACGAAAGTACAGACAGAGCAAGGTTCACTGAGGCAAAGAAATTGCCGGGATTGAATATTTACGCTGTGTAATGCAAGGTATATATATAATACAAGTTCTAGAAAGTTTTCAGGTAGGCATGGGGCAATTGGGAACTGAATATTCAGCTGATTAGTCAGTAAGTTTTTAATATCTTTAAGAGTGCTAAGGCAACGTGCTTCTGTTGTGGATTTGTTTTTGAAAAACGTAAATATATCGATGAATCTTCACTTTGTTGATTATTGGTTGAGCATGTCTTTATCGCCCCTCTGTGATTGGCCAGCGAAACGTTGGCACTGAGGCCTGGTGACGTCATCGGTCTTATTGCCTGATATTGTCTACTTGTGATTGGCTGGAAGTGCGAAGCGACAAACGACGTCAGCGAAACGATTGTCTGACGTATAGCAGTCATTCATATTCTGCTGACGAGAACGTTTCGAACATAATATATAGGCTATATTATAAGGCAGCTGAAAAGAAGTTCGAATATTGTTGCAGCACTTCAGACTGTATATTTTTGATCGTTTGCGTTGAAAATGTTACTGATCATTGCTAGCGATAAAACGTTATTCATTCATTCTGGTAATATATAGGCTATAGCGTACCTTCAAGAAACCTTCAAAGGGGCGCTCCTAGCCCAGCCACTGCTATAGATCTCTTCCTGTGGAAGTTTAATTTTCGCGATGGAAGTAGGCTACTACTGTGATTGAACTATTGATTAAATTTGATTAAAATAAAATTGATTAAAAAAATGAAGATACTTTATTTTGTCCCGTATAAATAGAGCTACAAAGCGATTCAAAGTTCGATTGATCGACCACATTGAAGTTCAATTACACGCTGCTTATTTAGACAACTCTAACCGATAACTTAAAGCGCATGAAAGTATCTTTTGTTCAATTGTTAACATTATGTTGCTACATTATGTAGATTCCATTAGAAAAATAAATGCCTCAAACCCAGCTACATTGTCTTAAATCTCCGCCGGACGCGGGTTCAAATAAGTTGGACTTCACGACAAATCATCATTAATTACATTATGGCCAAAATGTATCTAAATCAACCCCATGACTTAAATATTGATGCATTATTTTCCGCCTTAGAGTTATTTCCATTATCTGTCCATAATAGGATTTGTCGTTTATTATGACGCATAAGTCTAGTGTGGACAGTGTCTTCTGTAGTTTTCGAAGTATTCTGTTGACCATTTGTATCGTTCACTGTTATAGCCGTACATGGACTTCAACAACGGAGTTATTCCTTTCCAGATGTCCGGGGAAAATGCCTGTAGTGGCATATGTGCGTCGATCTTTCCGTCAAGAGAACTATCTCCATTCCAATGACTGCGATCTATTCTGTCATTTGCTGTATTTCTTGGGATTAACATCACATGACTGCTTCCATATTCTTCCGTCCAGTTTTTCATCATGATACTTATCGTCATTTGATCAAGATACCATCCTTTATTTTCGACTTTGAAGACAGGCTGCATAGCTACTTGACCAAATTCTCTAAGTAAAAAATTGAGAATTTCTTGACTTGATGTAGGCAGGATGCAGTCCTTCTCTGTTAGTTTATTCCAAGTCATGACACGCATTCCGATATTGGACATTGGTAGCATCTTGTAATTTAGACCACGATGTAAGAATGACGAACAACAGTCGGAGTTCAGAGAGAGCACTGCCATATCTGAGCGCAACTGATAAACATCCGTATGAATCGGCCAAAGGTCAGCATCTGATGTCAGCAGATAAACCAACTCTACATCAACAAACGCTGCACTTAGTATATTGGCTGCAAATAGTCTTCCAACCTGACTGATGGTCACTGCATTTGCTGCCGGTGAATAAATATGTATAACAACTGCATCAAGTTCAAGGCATTTTGAAAGGACGTAACGAATTGAAGGATCTGAGATTGATTTGTTGGAAGAGCCAACTGCCAAAATGACGCTATTGAATCCAATTCTCTTCCAAGCAAGTGTCGTAAGCGGTAAATAAAACATGTAGTCCTCTGAATTGTTGTCCGTAGTCACAGAAAACACTGCATAATTTCTGGAAGGATTTATTCTACCCTCAATCGTTACATCATTCATCCACTCCGAACCGTTATCTCCTGAAGTCAGTTGGATTCCTTGTACACGAGAGCTCTCTGTTCGGCGATTACAAGGAAATCGTTTTCGCATCTGACTCCTAAAATCTTCTTTCTTTACTTTAAGTAATGAAACTTTTTCATTTTTCTCAATTCTCAATTCGGCTGAAACGTTTCCTTTCAAAACTGCAGCACCTGACCATTTTACGCATAATTTGTACATTTCTGATACGACGAAGGACTTCGAATCCATGTTCATAGTCAGGATGTATATGGCAATTGCAGCGGCAAAAATCATCAGACACAAAATAATCTTGATCTTTGACTTCCCCATCTAGGCTTCTTCGTCTTTCAAACACTAACAACAACATGAATTATTATTATTACTTGCTAAGCGTAGTCATATAAAATTTCACGAAAACTGTTCAATGCTAAATGCATATAAAGCTGTCAAGTAACTTTAGCACATGGCATGTTCTCTGTATGCTGCTATTCATTGCATATCCTTAATTAAGTCATGACAAGTCGATGTAAAATCTTCCCTTCCTTTTTTTCTTTCAACTATAACACTGAGCACAGGTGCGTGTTTAAAAAAACTCAAGATCAGATGGATATTTAACTAAAACACTTAGAATAGCTTCATCAACTGTTGAAGCAGAAATTATAGAGTACTCCGTTTGTGAGCAAAAGCACTGTAAAGTATCCCGTTATAGTTGCAAGGCAATGATTGCACCAGTACACACAAACTGGAAGATATCAGCGACCTTATGAAATACCCGTCTTACCTTATACACGGCGGCGGAAGCTAAACAATTTCAGCAGATCGCGTAAGGGTAATGAGAGTTATTCAGCAGGTCGAAGAAATTTAATGTTTGAGTTTAATATTTTCCCAAGAAATCTTCAATATTGCAGCGCCTCATTGTAATTTCTTTCTTTCTTTGCTAATGTAGGAAACGTTGATGCAACTCATAAACAACTGATACAGGTTAGTTTCGCAAAGTAATCGACGACACACTATTATATTTATTTCACAAATTTCTGACGCAACGGCGGCAAAGAAAGCTAACGCATTTCAATTTTAGTCTTAGAGTTTAGAACATAGACTTCTTTAGTAGGCCTATGTTACTAGGTGAAACGTAGAAAGTAGTTTAGATCTAATAATTGCACTATTGATTTTATGCGGCAGATGTTGATGTTTTAAATGTAAAGAAGCTATTTAAAATTCCCAAACTGTTGAGGAGACAGGACTTACTTTGAATTTAAGGAAATGTAATTTTGCACAGAACAAAATAAAGTTTGTTGGCCATATAGTAGGGTCAGGTTGTATCGAACCTGATCCAGGCAAGATCGCTACGATCAATGATATCCAACCTCCGACGACAAAAAAGGACGTTAGAAGGATTATGGGTTTTTTCAGTTACTTTAGAAATTTTATACCTGCTCTCGCTGAGAAAGCACGAGTAATAACTGACTTGACACGAGATAACGTGCCTACGAAAGTGCCTTGGGAGCAAAAGCATCAAGAGGCACTAGATAAGTTAAAGGATGATCTCAGTAAAGCTACACAATTACATACCATTGATTTCACTAAGGAATTTGGTTTAAGTGTAGATGCAAGTGCCACCGCGGTCGGGTGTTGCTTGTTTCAGTGGACCGAAGAAGGTCACGAGAAACCAATTGCTTTTGCTAGTCTTAAACTCACGGACACACAGATGCATTGGTCTACAATTGAGAGAGAAGCTTTTGCAGTAATTTGGGCACTTAAACGATTCCGGTCGTGGATATTCTTATCAAGGATAATCATTTATTCGGATCATAATCCTTTGTCTTATCTCACGGATGCAAGCCCCAAGAGCGCGAAACTGACTCGTTGGGCATTAGCATTACAGGAATTTAACGTAGACTTCCGTTATCGTCCTGGGCGTCAGAACACGGTAGCTGATTTCCTTTCTCGGTTGTGACTCGGGACATGAGGGAAAGGGGAATAGCCCGACACCCGAGGATCGAGCCCGAAAACTGTGTAGATAAGTTGATTTAATGATGTGTTTTGTTTTGTTTGTACATGTTATGACGAGATGGGATCCGACGACTCAGCTTGATCGTGATGACCCGTTCGAGATGGTGCTGAAGACGTGTCATCATCTGAGGGCGGAGGGAATGTCGTGGTCTACGCTGATACGTGCAGCTATGGAAAATACCCGCTGTGCGTCAACAACATTGTTTACAGCTAAGGGAAAATTCTGCCACGGACTGTCAATAGCGGACCAATGCATGTATCAATAATCTACGCGTTCTACAGGACTTTCCAGGGAAAAGTACGATGACGTCATAGAACCTTCTAGAATCCATCAGAACCCTATATATAAGGTGCAGCGTCTGTACAAAGAAGCCTGTTGACGAAGATTTATGCACGTTGATAAAGTGCTCTTGTAACGATATTTGATTGAAGTTCAATCGAGACCAGCCAACCTGTGTGCTGTCTGCGATTGTGATATTTGACGGGCTGACTTAAATTTAACTTATTTGATTCTTTCTGTTAATAAAGATCTTTTAAGTTTCCTTCGTTTGTTCGTCGTCGTGTTCGAGAGGCTCGACCGCGACATTTCTGGTGTCAGAAGCGGGATCATCGGTGTTGGATCCGGTGAAAGAGATGAGTCTTAATCAGGTATTGGTATGAAGTAGAAAGAGATGAGTCTTAATCAGGTAACGGTATGAAGTAGAAGAGATGAGACTTAATCAGGTGTAGGTACGAAGTAGAAAGCGAATCAGCAATTTATTAAGTGAACAGTGCTTCCTCAGAAGTTGCATGATATGACGAACAGAGATGTTAATCTCTCCACGATTAAACTTCGTATTATTCATAAATTCGTTTTCTTTGAATATTCGTGTATTTCGCATATTGTACGATATTGCATATAATGTAATGGTTGGGCGACATATGAACGGACGTCAAAACAACAGGCGACTTTGAACGGCGACTGTAGAACGGTGTATACATGACCGGTGCGACTATTGAACGGCCGGACAGTTGAACGGGTAACAGATGACCGGTTGAACAATTTATCCAGAAAGTGAATTACATTTAAAAGCAATTGACATGCACTGTCTTGGACATATAGGCTAATATACGCTCTCTGTCTAGTTGTGGGACAAATAGTCAATTGAGCGTAAATACATGCATAACATTTCTGCTTTGCGTCGTTTCCAGAATGTGTGTTGAGCTTGTGGTTCGTCTGATGTCACAAGTCGTGCCTTGCATTTGAATCGTTTGTACATTCGACATCGCCAAGATATCCTTCCATTCATGTATTGTTTTTCTTTCAAGTACTCAAAATTATGATGTATCAGCGTTGGTTTACCTTTGGTGCTAGATCCATACACTAACGCCATGGTCTAAAATTCGAAATTATTTCCATACATCTAGTCCAACGTCCCGCTAAAATTCCGCCTCAATAAAAGAACTCCTGCTCAACATTCAGTATACGCCTTAGCAGTAGTATACAAGGAGTACACAATGCAGATTATACAGAGTATTAGCCTATACAACGCCGCACCTTGCCTGAATTGTCCATGAGTCGTCCCGTTAATATCGCCGTTCTTAGTGTCGTCCGTTCAATTGACCGTCGTTCAAATGTCCGTCTACCAATGTAATCGAATAACTTATCTCGGACCTACTTTTTGTTAACTCTCTTCCTGTGTCTGTACGCTGTGCTCAGTCGCTTGTGTCATTTCGTTCTCGGCTGAAAACTTACCTCTTTCAAATTGCTTATCCACCGTAGGCTGTCTCTCTGTCTCTTACGGACTGATCTTCTGGATGTTGACCTGATTACGGCTTGATTTTGATGTGCAATCGGTTGATGCTTTGTGCATTAGACACCGGCGCTATAGAAGTTGCTAATTACATTACATTACATTACATCCGCATAATTATTTAATTTAATCATATATTTCGCTTATTTGCATATTTCGTGTTTTCGCATATTTAGCATATTTGTATTTGTTGTATATTCGTATCTTTTATATAGGCCTAGTCTTATATAATGTAAAAGTATTTTCATTATCTATATATGTGTTTCGCATAATATTGTATAAAAATTGTATATCCTTATAGTTTAAATATTCGTACATTTCGTATATATATATATATATATTTATATATTTCGTATATTCTTATATTCGTCTATTCGAATATATTGCAATTCGTATTTGTAATCGTATATTTGGTATTTCAGGCATCATCCAGCGCCTCTCCATAGGCGACAAGACTAGCGCCTATCCAGAGGCAACATCATCCAGCACCTCTCCATAGGCAGAACATCATCCAGAGCCTCTCCATAGGCCGACATCATTCAAAGCCTCTCCATAGGCGACAGGATCCACAGCCTCTCCATAGGCGACATGATCCAGTGCCTCTCCATAGGCGACATCATCCAAAGGCTCTCCATAGGCGACAGGATCCATCGCCTCTCCATAGGCGACATCATCGAGCGCCTCTTCATAGGCGACATGATCCAGAGCCTCTCCATAGGCGACATGATCCAGAGCCTCTCCATAGGCGACAGAATCCATCGCCTCTCCATAGGCGACATCATCCAGCGCCTCTCCATAGGCAACATCATCCAGCGCCTTTCCATAGGCGACAGAATCCAGCGCCTCTCCATAGGCGACATCATTTAGAGCCTCTCCATAGGCGACAGGATCCAGCGCCTCTCCATAGGCGACATCATCCAGCGCCTCTCCATAGGCGACATCATCGAGCGCCTCTTCATAGGCGACATCATCCAGCGCCTCTTCATAGGCGACATCATCCAGCGCCTCTCCATAGGCGACAGAATCCAGAGCCTCTCCATAGGCGACATCATCCAGCGCCTCTCCATAGGCGACTTGATCCAGAGCCTCTCCATAGGCGACATGATCCATCGCCTCTCCATAGGCGACATGATCCAGAGCCTCTCCATAGGCGACAGAATCCATCGCCTCTCCATAGGCGACATCATCCAGAGCCTCTCCATAGGCAACATCATCCAGCGCCTTTCCATAGGCGACAGAATCCAGCGCCTCTCCATAGGCGACTTGATCCAGAGCCTCTCCATAGGCGACATGATCCAGCGCCTATCCATAGGCGACATCATCCAGCGCCTCTCCATAGGCGACATCATCGAGCGCCTCTTCATAGGCGACATCATCCAGCGCCTCTCCATAGGCGACAGAATCCAGAACCTCTCCATAGGCGACATCATCCAGCGCCTCTCCATAGGCGACTTGATCCAGAGCCTCTCCATAGGCGACATGATCCAGAGCCTCTCCATAGGCGACATGATCCAGAGCCTCTCCATAGGCGACAGAATCCATCGCCTCTCCATAGGCGACATCATCCAGAGCCTCTCCATAGGCAACATCATACAGCGCCTTTCCATAGGCGACAGAATCCAGCGCCTCTCCATAGGCGACATCATCCAGAGCCTCTCCATAGGCGACATCATCCAGCGCCTCTCCATAGGCGACATCATCGAGCGCCTCTCCATATGCGACATCATCCAGCGCCTCTCCATAGGCGACAGAATCCAGAGCCTCTCCATAGGCGACAGAATCCAGCACCTCTCCATAGGCGACATCATCCAGCGCCTCTCCATAGGCGACTTCATCCAGAGCCTCTCCATAGGCGACATGATCCAGAGCCTCTCCATAGGCGACATGATCCAGAGCCTCTCCATAGGCGATGTCACCAACTCTTTTCTTTCTTAGTTGTGACCTACCTCAAGAACTTTCCTTATCTCTACATATAAATTGCTCAACGTCTTCTAACTGTTTAAGAATTAAATTGACACAGTTCTTTGAATGTTTCTTCTTACTTCAAACACAGTTTAATAACAACAACTCAACTCTTGCCTTAAAACAACCGTACTACACTGTATTGTTCAAATTCACTGTCATCAGCAGTTTCTAAGTTTGGCGCGCTAACTGCACGTGTAAAGAGAATCTACCGTCAGCCAATGTTTAGGCTACTTTAGGCCAAGCGCCCACGAGCCGACAGCGCAACTAAGGCCTAAGACTAAAACGCTTAACAATCGATACACATTATATATATATCAACCTAAAGAACACCTGTGCTCATTATATATGCAAAACATTAGTTCACATTACCTCCTTCCCTTTCTTTGGATTGAGCAAATTAAACTTAAAAATTTGCGAAATCATCATGTACTAAATTATGCAATAAACTTAATACTATACAAAACAGTAAAATAAACAATCTTATAATCTAGATAAACAATCTGCTACAACATTTAATCGTCCTTTCTTATAATTAACTTCTACATCAAAAGTTTGCAGTGCCAAAGCCCAACGCACCAGTTTAGCAGACTTAGACATAGATTCAGTCAGATAAGTTAAAGGATTGTGATCGGTAAAGATGTGAACTTTAGATCCAATTATTATCTCTTTCAACTTATTTAGAGCCCAAACAATAGCATAGGCTTCTTTCTCTACAGTTGCCCATCTCTTCTGGGTGTCAGTCAATTTCTGACTTATAAATGATACAGGGCGTTCTATTCCCTTATCATCCAGCTGTGTTAAAACAGCTCCTACTGCAAAATCACTACTATCGCAGTACAAATTAAAAGGTTTTCCAACATCAAAAACATATAAAACAACTTTAGAGCGTACAGCATCTTTAAGTAAATTAAATGCCTGTTGATGTCTATCAGTCCAATCAATCTTATCTGGAACATGTTTGCTTGTCAAATCAGATAGAGGCTTCGCAATCTGTGCGAAATCTTTGATAAACTGTCGATAGTAACCAAAAAATCCCAGCAATTGCTTAACTTGTTTCTTCGTTTCTGGGGTTTTCAAATTAATTAAACTTTCAATTCTATCTGGATTCATTTGAATCGTTCCAGAACCAACCACATGACCGATGAACTTTACCTCACTCTTACCAAAAATACATTTCTTTAAGTTCAGAGTAATGTTATGCAGTCTCATTTGCATTAAATATGCATCTAAATGCTGTAAATGAATCTTCCAGTCATCTGAATGCACAGCAATGTCATCTACATAGGGCTCAGCAAATTCATTTATAGGCTGTAAAACCATGTTAATTGCTTTAACAAATGTTCTTCCTGAGTTGATCATTCCAAAAGGAACACGAGTAAACTCGTACAGTCCATTGTGAGTAACAAAAGCAGTTTTCCATTGATCAGTTTGCTTAACAGGACAAGTCCAGTAAGCACTTCGACAATCAAAAATCGAGATCACATTTGATTTTCCAACTTTGTGCAACACGTCTTTTACAATCGGCATCGGATATTTACAATCCACAGTGAACGAGTTAATGTATCTGTAGTCGCAGGCAAGTCTTAGAGAACCGTCTTTCTTTTTAACAATTACCAACGGACTTGCCATTCTGCTCGAAGATGGTTTTATAATGTTGGCTTGAAGCATTTCTTTAATTTGTCGTTCAACTTCTGCTCGATAGATGAGTGGAATTCGGTAAGCCATAAATTCTTTTTCACGAAATTCCGGTTTCAGTTCAATTTCATGTTCAACCAATGTACATAGTCCAGGCTTTTCAGAAAATCGATCAGAATATTTGTTCAGTACTTCCAGCAATTGTTTTTGTTGAGTCAATGTTAAATGGCTAATCTGATCAGGATCAAGATTCAGTGAATTCTTTTCATTTTGCCAGTCATTCTTCATCAGCAATTCAACCACTGAACCAAAGTCTTCATCTTCTTCAACGATTAGTCCACAACTCATTGCTCTTGTAATGTACTTTCTGATTTTATTTGCGTGAATTATCTTTCGACAATCGTCACCCATGTCAATCAAATAAGAGTACTTTGACCTTCGTTGTATGACAGTACATGGACCATGCCATCGTGAAATCAGTTTATTCGTTGAAGTCGGATATAACACAATGACTTTTTCACCCGGTTCAAATTCTTTATGTTTCGCTCTTTTGTTGTATTGATTCGTATACTGTAATTGCTTCTCTCGTGAATATGATTCTGCAAACAGTAATGCTTTTTCCATATTTGCTTTCATGTCTTTCAAGTACTTTTCTGGTTGGATTCCAATATGAGGTGGTAAATTAATTTCTCTTGTCCAACTTTCTTTTAGAATTGCCAGTGGTCCACGCGGAATCTTTCCATACACCAACATATAAGGAGCAATTCCAGTAGTTGCATTCGGTACTTCTCGTAATGCCCACACTGTAAACGGAATTACTTTGTGCCATTGCCTTGGATTGTCAACAATTACATGATGGATCATTTTCTTGAATGTTTGGTTCCATCTTTCTACTAATCCAGCTGCCTCTGGATGACCTGGCGTGTCAAATCTTGGACTACAACCCATTAAATTCAGAAATTCTCTTGTCAGACTCGCAGTAAAATTTGTTCCTTGGTCACTTGTGATCACTGAAGGTACACCAACGTTCATGAACAACTCCATCAAAGCATCACACACAGCTTTTGCAGTTAATGATTTCAACAGAAACACTGTAGGCCATCTGGTGCAAGAATCGACAATACATAAACAGTACTTGTGACCTGCAGCAGATGCTGGCTCGATTGGTCCTACACAATCCACCGTAATTCTTCTAAACGCCACATCTTCTCTTGGAATTGGAGTGATAGGAACCCTGTCCATCACCAAACTTCTTGCCTTTAATTGACATTTCTCACATGATTTGCAAAATTTCACTATATCTCTTCTCATCTTTGGCCACGTAAAAGATAACTTTATTCGTTCTCTAGTTTTCTCTTCTCCAAGATGTCCTCCAAATACTGATTCGTGAGCCAACTCCATCACTTTCATTCGTCGCTCTTTTGGTAACACCAATTGATATATCGTTTGCTCTAATATTCGATATCTCTTGTACAGTAAGCCATTTACCACGCAGAATTCAGATTCTTTATCTGGTGCTAACGTCCACCATGCTTTCAATGATTCATCTTGTCTCTGCTGTTCTTCGAATTTCTTTGCGTCTGCAATCTGCATCTGTTGTTCTTCATCTTTCTCATTTTCTTGAAACAAATCTGCTATCTCCACATCACATTCATTATCCTCTTTCGTTTCATTTAGATTACCATTCTTGCATGCAGCCATCTCTTGTTCACTCATCTCTGCTGTTATACCGTCTTGCATTAAACTTTGTTGATCATCGCTTTCGTTTTCCTCTTCACTTGAACTTTCAGTTTCACTTTCCTCTTCGACTTCTATCACTTTCTTTCGCTGACTCTGCAATCTCGTCGTTACATTCGCTTGCACATCTCCTTGTATCATTTTCACTTGTGGCACGGCTTTTAGTTCTGCAATGATTTCTGGATGCAACAAGAATCTTTCTGTGCTTCCCATTTTTGCAATACTAGCACACATCAATGTCACATAAGGTGTAAGTGAACATTTGACTTTATGCGGAATTACCTCTTCTTCCACATCGTTACAACACAGCCTTACATCAACTTTCACCAACTTTGCAGGAATGGCATCTCCTGCCACGCATTGTAAGTTCACTTTTCCAATCTGCTCCACCTGCATGCCTTCCAGTAATTCTTCACTAATCACCGGAACCTCTGCTCCAGAATCAATCAGTGCTTTTACTTTTATTGGTTCTTTTCCTGCTGTTCCACGAATTTCTACCTCGACGTACTGTAATAACACTTTCTTCAATGTTGTACTTTCATCTCTTCCAGCCATTTCTTTCTGCATTCCATTGTGCAATAGAATTTCTTTCTGAATATCAGGTGAAAGGTGACATTTCATCACTGACTTTACTTCAGTTTCATTGTTCTGATGTTCTGTGGCTTGACTTTCAGAATTATCAACCACTTGAATTCGATTCACCCTCGAATTTTCTTGTTTTCCATAATTTGAGGTTGTAACCGGAACTGGACAGAATTTCATCAAATGCCTGTCTGATCCGCAGTTGTGACAACGTTTCACCACTGCACCTCGTTGTTCAATGCTTTCTTTTCTCTTATATGGAGTAAACGATGCATTGCCTTCTCTTGCGACAAACCTTGGTGGTGACTTGTTATATACCGGACGTTGTCTGGTCATCATCGACTCTCTATTCTCGTGAACAACCGGAGAATTTGGTTTCACTTCTGCACCTCTGAACTGATTTCCTGTTTCTTGATTGCTCTTCCAATGAAAACCAAAATTTGAAGTGGACTGTTGATTTCTTTTTACATTGGGTACAAAACCAAAACTTGTCTTATTCGGAATTGCCAAACCAATTCGATTATTAACATGAATGTCTGCTAGGTCTGCCACAACACTAGCTTCGTAACAATCAGTTCCTTCCTTCGACAACACAAACTGTAGTGGACCTGGTGGTAGTGATTCTTTCAACTTATCCGCCACTAATAAATCAAACAGCTTCTCAAAATTCTTATCCACTTTGCGACTTTTCACATAATAGTTCAACAAGTTCTTCAGCCTTGCTGTAAACATTGTATATGTTTCTTCAGCTGTCTTCTTCGCATCAATAAACTTCGATCTGTACTCTCTCGGTGTCAACTTGAATTCTTTTAACAAGTGCTGTTTCACGATCTCATAATCATCTAAATCAGCGAATGACAATCTGTTTAGCACAGTTCTAGCTTTCGGAGTCATCAATGGCAATAGTAACTTCACCCAGAATTGTTCCTGCACGTTGAAACTACGAAACGCATTCTCTACCGTTTCGAAATATAATGGCACCTCCATCATATCGTTTGGCATTTTAGGTAACACATGTTTCATGGCATCACCAATTTTCTTTATTTTCGAAACCATCGTTTCACTTTCTTCTTGTTTCCTTTTCTCTTCTTCTCGTTCTTCTTTCCTTCTTTGTTCTTGTGCTTCTCTATTTCGCTTCTCCTCATTGAGTTGTGCTTCTTTTAATGCTATTTTTTGTTGTTCCAACTTTACACGTTCTTGTCTTTCCTCTTCCGCCTTCTCCATGCTTTCTTTCTGTAATTTCAGTTCTTCTTGTCTAACCTGTTCTGCTCGCTGCAACTCTGAAATTCGTACTTTTTCCTTTTCTTCTTCACGTAGTCTCTTCTCTTCAATCTGTTGCTGACGTATCTCTTCGTCACTTTTCCGCGCCCTTTCAAATTCAATCATCTGCTCTAATCTTCTCCTTTCAGCATCTTCTCTATCTTTTCTCAATTGCTCTAATTGAATTTCAAATTGCTGTCTTTGCAATTCTTCTTTCTCTCTCTGAAGACGTAATTCTTCCTGTCTTACATTTTCTGCTTTCTCTTCCTTTTCTCTCTGAAGACGTTCTGCCTTCTCTTCCTTTTCTCTCTGAAGACGTTCTGCCTTCTCTTCCTTCTCTCTTTGAAGACGTAATTCTTCCTGTCGCATTTCTTTTTCTTCTTGTCTTACACGCTCTGCTTCTTCTCTTCGTTTCTCCTCTCTTTCTTTCTCTTCTTGTCTTGTCATCATCATCCATTGCATCATCGTCTCCATAGACATAGGCCCAGGCGGTTTCTCAGTAACCTTTTCCACAGCACCGCCGACAGCACCTTCTTCTTCCTCTGCTTCTTCTTTAAGCCAGACTTCAGCTAACGCTTCTAGCATGTCTTCACGTGACATATCTTTCAGTTTCTCTTCTTCAAAACCAGCCTTTAACAAGCGCTGCTTTAATCTTTCAGAAGACATCTTCTTCAGTTCTGCTTGTTTCTTGACACTTAATTTCTCCATCTTACTTCTTTACTTCAGTGCTGTCCTTTCTGGAAAACACGAGTTTTCTTTTGTGTTTGAAGTATTGGGGATTGTTCTTTGTTTGAAAACAACCAACTTTTATACCTTTGTCGTTGAGGCTTTCGTTGTCGTAGATTTACCAATGATTTGAATGCGTATTCACCAGTCGACGTTGTTTCGAATCCCAGACGTTGTTTCGAATCCCAGACGTTGTTTCGAATCCCAGACGTTGTTTCGAATCCCAGACGTTGTTTCGAATCTCACCGCTGCTGCCACCAAATATGTCACCAACTCTTTTCTTTCTTAGTTGTGACCTACCTCAAGAACTTTCCTTATCTCTACATATAAATTGCTCAACGTCTTCTAACTGTTTAAGAATTAAATTGACACAGTTCTTTGAATGTTTCTTCTTACTTCAAACACAGTTTAATAACAACAACTCAACTCTTGCCTTAAAACAACCGTACTACACTGTATTGTTCAAATTCACTGTCATCAGCAGTTTCTAAGTTTGGCGCGCTAACTGCACGTGTAAAGAGAATCTACCGTCAGCCAATGTTTAGGCTACTTTAGGCCAAGCGCCCACGAGCCGACAGCGCAACTAAGGCCTAAGACTAAAACGCTTAACAATCGATACACATTATATATATATCAACCTAAAGAACACCTGTGCTCATTATATATGCAAAACATTAGTTCACAGGCGACATCATCCAGCGCCTCTACATAGGCAACATCATCCAGCGCCTTTCCATAGGCGACAGAATCCAGCGCCTCTCCATAGGCGACATCATCCAGCGCCTCTCCATAGGCTACAGGATCCAGCGCCTCTCCATAGGCGACATCATCCAGCGCCTCTCCATAGGCGACAGGATCCAGCGCCTCTCCATAGGCGACATCATGCAGTGCCTCTCCATAGGCGACATCATGCAGTGCCTCTCCATAGGCGACATCATGCAGCGCCTCTACATGGGCGACCTCATCCAGCGCCTCTCCATAGGCGACAGAATCAAACGCCTCTCCATAGGCAACATCATTCAGCGCCTTTCCATAGGTGACAGGATCCGGCGCCTCTTCATAGGCGACAGGATCCAACGCCTCTCCATAGGCGACAGGATCCAGAGCCTCTTCATAGGCGACATGATCCAGAGCCTTTCCATAGGTGACAGGATCCAGCGCCTCTTCATAGGCGACAGGATCCAACGCCTCTACATAGGCGACATGATCCAGAGCCTCTCCATAGGCGACAGGATCCAGCGCCTCTCCATAGGCAACATCATCCAGCGCCTTTCCATAGGCGACAGCATCCAGCGCCTCTCCATAGGCGACATCATCCAGCGCCTCTATATAGGCTACACGATCCAGCGCCTCTCTCTCTCTCTCTCTCTCTCTCTCTCTCTCTCTCTCTCTCTATATATATATATATATATATATATATATATATATATATAGGCGACAGTATCCAGCGCCTCTTCATAGGCGACATACCTGTCCATGGAACCGGGTTCTCCTGAACAAGGTCCGTGGACATGCTAGTTTTGACAGATCGGAACAGAAGCCTTTAGACATGCCTGCATAGACATCTGAATCTGTCAAATCGAGAATCGTTTCTGTCACTCGTGAGACAATTCCGCGCAGTCGCCTGCTCCTTAACGAGGTCCGTGGACGAGTCATCTGTCCAAACTTCGCTATCAACTTCAGCCTCTTCAAGGAAGAAAAGTCGTCTTCACTGCATGATTCTTAATTTGCTGGTGGCAATGAATAAACCAGAACTGTTATGTTCTTCAACGGACCAGGTGTTAAGGCTGTCCGTATGAATTTGGTTCGGTGTTTCTACCTCATTGACCTCAGTAGTGTCAGGTCATGACAAAAAAAACGGCCTCAACAGAAGTGTCAGATGATTCCTGTTCCTGGAAAAGATGATCTTCCGAAGGCAGCGCTGGTTGGTAAACTATTTGAACGTCTTCAATGCAGTACTTCTCGTTGTAAGTAAGCACCAAGCAGTCTACCTATGTATAATTTTTTTTTATGATAGCTATCATCAATCCAGCTTCCATTTTAATTTGACGATTCACAATAATTTAGCAACCTAAACTACGGGTTTACCTTAATCGTTACCTGATTTGTTTGCCTGAAATGCTATCATCCATTCTTTACTTTTATTAGATCTAGGCTAAACTAAATTTTAACCGTGTTCTGATATCACTTGTCCTTTAGTTTCACTGATTATTATACTTTAAAGTTTAAATGAACCATCGAACAACTTAGAAGTAGGACGAATAATCTATTTCTTAATAATTGCAAACAAAAAAGAACTTTCTTACTCGAATCTTCGCTTCTGTGGTCGCATACATTCTGTTCGTTTTGCAGTTTCCTTGCTATCTGCGGTTGCTTAAACCGTCGACCGTGTCGAAATTCTTCTTCATTCGAAGATTGTATAGCGTAGACAACAGATTTTCACTCATTACTATTAACTTCTGTATTATTATTATTATTATTAAAATTGTTGGCATAGACTGTCTTTGAAGTTCTTTCACCATGACAACGTCTATCGATAGATGACGTAGGACAAAGGGCCCAATGATGGCGTCATCGCTTAAGAAAACGAAACCATGCATGAACGTAAAATGACGAAGATTATTTAATAGTAGGCCTAAGTAAGTAAGCAAGTAAGTAAGTAAGTATATGTGTGTATGCATGTATGCATGTATGTTTTCCTTCAATTGCGCAGTCCAACAACAATAATAATATTCTTCTTTAATTAATTAAAACTCAACATTAGGGCCAACGCAGTATGATTGAAGAATATTAGGACCATGTCTTAACATCGGTCAGCAGGAATTTGCAGCATGTGCGAAACGATAAAGTTTCGTAATAATAATATTATTATGAAACTTTGTTGTTGCCATTAACTTTGTTACGTCTATCGGTTCGTATTAACTCTTGGAAGCGCTCGCAAGACATAGGCTAATTATTGTGTCTTGCGAGCTCTTCCAAGAGTGAGTCCCTGCGAAGAGTGTTGAAGGCATTAGCAAAATCTAGTTCGACCAGGACACCATCCGTCGGCATCGAGTTCACACAGCGGCGGGTTGCATGTACTGCTGCTTCGGCGCCTCCTGGTACACCAACCCCCAGTTGGATAGGGGCGAGCAGGCAACAGCGTGGGCGTTCGCGCATTTAGCAGCTAGGCGTCGCAATGTGTATCCGACAGCGGTTGGCCTGATGCCTCCGTCTTTCTTCTTCAAAGCTATCAGATTGGCCCCGTATATGATTTCGTTGACCTCGACCGGCAGGGTCCCTTGCAACATAAGATTGAACAGCTCACTAAGGTGGTTGACAAGGTTGCAATCGACTCCAATGGAAATTAAACAGAACCTGTAGACAATCCTTCTGATTTGACGCAGCGCAAGTGAAATGTTGTTGCATTGAGATTGCATTACCAGTAGAACTGCAGAATTCTATAGCTTACAACAACCATTAGGGCGTACGTGTTTTAATCCCAACATCGTCATTTGGTCATGTGTTCTTGCCGGAAATATTGTAAGGTTATCAGGTTAAACATTATACTAAACCTATTGGTCGAGGCTACATTTCGCGTTACAGGGCACACGTTGGAACCTATGGGCTGTTGTCTAATGTCAAGTTGCTGAAATTAACATAAATGGTGAAAAAAGGCAGTGTCGCTAAGTCACTCGTAATGATTTGTTATGTTCATAGATTTATATATAACTACGCCGTTGTCGCGCCAAAGACTCCCAAGGAAGAGGAAAATGCGTCATATGTAGTTTCTGACATGAACAATTTAGAGGTGTCTAAATTGGGCTCAAGCTAATTCGCTACAGTAAATGGTAAGTAAGTAAGTATTTATATTATTTATTCAGCCAGCTGCAATACGCATTCCGGTTTACATACATCATATATAATATGCAATCAGTAATCAATATGAATAAAGCATTCTAACTATCAAAGTTTTTTCCTATTATGGTCTGCTTATGGTAAAACTAGGTCACGTAACCGGGGTCGAAGGGAATAGGCCAATTGCTATGTTGTGACGTTGACGACATCTGGCGGCTGCAAAGGCTGCTACCTGTTTTAAAACGCACTTGTTTAGATCTGCTAGCTAGTTGCTGGTACAGCGATTTTTGTGAGATACTTAAAACTGCACTATTTTAAAAATCCTTATACATACGCACGAATGTGGCGACCGCCGCCCACGTACGCTACCTCTCTGCTCGCGGGACGGCGTCGGCTCCAGCCCACTATCCGTCTGGAGCCGCCCGAGTCTCTGTCTTGTCTACTTCAATGTAAAATGGCTGTTCTCCATCTCTACCCATAGTAACCGTTTCTGCTGTTTGTCGCTTCTCTAAGAGAAATAACACTGTATACTTCAGTCTCGGGGTCTGACTCTGCCTCTTCCACGGTCGCCGGATGGGCAACGTCCTGAGGATGGCCGTCTCTCAGAACAGGGTTCGTTCTTCTACTAGCACGATCCTTTCTCTTTGTGTTTACCTTCTTAGCTACGGTCTTCCTACGGTCTTCCTCTTCCTCTCTGCTTGATCTGAACGTCGACTTACCATTCTACATCTTGTGACTCTTAAACCATCGCCGATAATAAGGGACACCAAACGTTCTCTAAGTTCCGGAGACCAGGAATACTTATGACAAGTCTTTACGTAATTTCGCCCTAGACAATACCTGTAACCACTCTCTATGTCCTGTCGTGCTAGACAATACTTGAAACACCTCTCTATGTCAAATCGTCCTAGACACTTGTACACGGGGCAACGCGTCTTCCTACCGTCAATTCAACCACTGCCTGAGGCTATAACTATAAATGCCGTTCACGTCTTTAACACTAGAACGTCGGCTCTTTTCTACCACCTAAAACGTCGGAATGGGTCATTTTTGACCCATACAGTTTCTTTTATAGAAACCATGTATTTTTGAAGGATAATTCTTCTGCAGCGGAAAATTCCGCCCCATGAGTAATATTTTTGATACGTACCACGGAAGGAGACCTTTGCGCATGCGTAGTCTTCGGCGCATGCGCATTGTCCAAACTGTGTTACTTATATCAATTGGCGTCGTGAGGGTCGGTTAGGGTCAGATTAGGCGTTGTGAGGGTCGGTTAGGGTCATGATTAGGGTTAGTGTCGTAATTAAATAAAATGCTAAAACTTTCCGCCGCAGAAGTAATTTCTTCATGCGCTGTGTGGCGGAATCTTCCGCCGTAGAAGCACCGCGCATTTTTGCACGAGTCCTGAAAATAACTGGATGATTTACTGATATCATTGTAATAAGCTTTCAGAATGTTAAACTTTTAATTTATTTATGCTTCCCCTAAAGTGCCTGAAGGTACTATTTTGAGGCGTCAAGTTCCTCAAGCGATGCTGAACATGAGTTGTCTCCCAGAGACGCTCGTGCTTCTGTTTCAGTGCATCGTTGGATGGTATGACGCATTATACCTTCATCAACAGAAGTTGAAACGCGATCAAAATAGAATCTTTTCTTATTTGTTGTGTCGCAAACAGCGTTAGTCCTGAAACTTCGCGGAGCACGTTCTAACTGCTTAGCCTTCGACGAGGTCCATCATCGGGTGAAATCAAAATCCAGACATTGCCATCCCTTGATGCTTCCCTGTTTTCTGTACCTGCTACACCTGGGTTGTCACGATGTTGAAATGATGAGCGACCCCCTCTGTAACCACGACCTCGTCCTCGACCACGTGCACCCCCTCGACCACATGCACACACACTTCCAGAGATAGGAACTTCATGATTTCTAATGCTAACGGTTCGACTTGTCCACAATGATCATTTTCGACACTTGAAACAGAAGAACTGCTACTTGCTTCAACAGACAGGTTTTGTATTCCGGTATCTGAGACAGAGGCCTCACTATCATAATGTCTTCCGATTCGAATAGAAGTGTCCTCACCGATTTCTTGAATCAAACGAAGGGCCTGGTTTGCTGTATGCATATAATCGTACACGACGACTCATTTTAGCGCAGGTATCTATAACCCTCAGATATAGCTGTTTTTATATCAATTGTGTTTGAAACAATAAACAAAACTGTTTACAAATGGCGGGAAGAATATGAGCTTTGCAATGCCGTCATAAATATGTAACGTTAATATAAGGTATACACTAGAAAAATGGGCATTTGCAGTAATAGTGTCATGGGTCAAAAATGACCCCTATCCGACGTTCTAGGTATTGGCTGCTCTAACTCCTATACCTGACCAGCGATTAATAAGATTTTTCTCCAATGCCTTTGCGGCCACAATGCCATAGATGTAATAAAATATCTTCCTTTAATGGTTACTGGGTGCTACATGGCACGCTGGCAAAGTGCGCTATGGGTCAAAAATCACCCATGCCGACGTTCTAGTGTTAATATATATCAAAGCTCGGCAACAACCACCTGCCTAACATCGCCGTCTCAACATTCGGCCAAACACAAAACAACAAAACAACAACGAGAGAAGCAAAAGAAACTGATGGACGAAAGTTATATGATAAATGAACTGAACTATAGCAATGAACTTTAAAGACGTCAGCGGCATTCATAGTTATAGGCAGTGGTTGAAGTGCTCACTGCTCACCAATGGGTGGCGGATGTCCGAATTTTTGCAAATCTAAAGCCTAAGTCTATCCCACGAAACTCTAAACGATACACGCCATCCTGCTCGCTATTTGGAAAACAAATTAAAATGCATTCAAAAGATTCATATGGACGATTGTTGTGACAAAAGCACCGAAAGGTGACGGTTCTCGTCTTTTAGGCGGCGGATCTCAAATCCGAGGTTCCTGATCTCAGATCCTGCGAGATCCGGCTGAATTTAATCGCTGGTTATAGGATGTCGTCAAACAAGGATTGCTGTTACTGTTAAAGTCTAAACACAGCTGACTTAGGGTAGTAGAAAACGGTGCTAAAGTCGCCTTCCAAAATTTCTCGATATAAGCGACACCCTCCCCACTACCTGCTCTGCCTCGTAATTTGATCTGTACCCTCCGGAAACCGGACTCGGACCTGTTTCTTACTACCCTTTGGGCATGCCCTCTGAATAGACGCAGCGCTCGTGAATAAGCTGGTGCCCTGCATTTGGCTTTTGAGTGGTGCTTTAAAAGTTTGGAGTTTTCGAGTACGATTAGATACCTTCAAGGCCACGCAGCCAAAGATGTAGTATTCAATAGTACTGGTGACGCTCACTCATTCAACATTAATTTTGGACATAGATACGAGGGCGTTGTAAAACACTGACCGAGTCGAGAGTATCCCATAGGCAGATAAACATGGCCACATTTTCGAAAGTTTATGAAAAGTTTTATGATCCGGTTTTCAAAGTGTAACTAATCTTTGATTCGCTGTTCTGTCCTCTTATTTGATGTTACTTTACGTTTTAATTATTTCATTTTGCGAAATCCATTTTTGTTAGGTCACAAATTTAGACTCAACTCCCCACGCTTTCCCAAAAGCAATCAAATGGGCGACTTATTAACCCTGAAACCGTCTTTGTCTCGCAAGCAGCTGTTAAGACAATGGGGTCAACATAATTATCAACAGGTCTGGACACCTTTATGTTGACTAATAATTTTGAACCGGGAGACAACTTATATTTATTCGCGCACCATGAGGTAGTGGAAATATAATTATCCTAAAAATAAGAAGTTTTAAATAACTAGCCATCGTATCCATGTTAACAGCGACATTAAACAGAGAACTAAAGTGCGTTTACGATTCAAGCAAAGTTCTATATCAAGAGTCCTAACAGCTACAAGCTGTGTCTAAACACAGTAACTATAGTGAGCACCATGAGAGTGTACACGGTGATACAATAAAAAATAAGCCAAACTTTATAAACAAATATTAAAACTTGAACTATATTTTTTAAATAATATTTTCAAAATAAAAATATGCACAGACTTACTTTTTATTTTAATGACTTCCGGTTTATATTTCCTACAAAAAAGCAGACAATAATACGATAGAAAACATAAACAAGAAACTAGCAATTTCCGAAAAAATACTTTAGTAAGGAAGATTTACACATGGTAACAGTTTGAGGGAATCCAAGAATTACAGCAGCCGTCAATTTCTACCAGAGTTTCCAGAAAAAACATTGGACCAGAAGCGGATTAGATAAATTGTTTCGAAAAATTAGCGTTACAGGGTCAGTCGACCGCGTCATTGGTAGTGGCAGACGAAGGTCAGCGCGCACTGAAGAAAACGTTGCCCTTGTCGGCGACGCTGTTGCCCAATGGCGCCAGCGCCTCCAGGCTTGTGTGCAAGCAAAAGGAGGACATTTTGAACATTTTCTTTAATTAAACAATCAAACCATACTACTGAGAGTTTCTTCAAAAAAATATTAAATACTGTTTTCATGTTAGAATTACTTATAATGAAATACAAAGTTTGGCTTACTTTTTATTGAATCACGGTGTAGATTCTCCCTCTGCACACCTTTAAATCGTTTACTCTAAGGTGTATAAATTGGTAATTTTCAATTGAGCGGTGCTGGCTTTGTTTATAGATAAAATGATGTCGTCGCAAACGGCTGAAGCGGCCTCAAGGTGTCACTAGCAATAGCAATAGAGAGCGTACAATGCACCGTACTCCCTGTGGCAGTGCCAGTCCAAAGCCTAAAGATTAGAAGACGGTGACGTCAACGGCTCTGGCAGCCGAAAGATATCGTTAAATACTGGAAACTAACAAAGAGTACGTTGACCTTGCCCACATAGTTTTTTGGTTGGTTAGCCCTCCAGCAGAATATCTGCCTTGGAGTCCCATTATACATGCGGTTTATGTTTGTGGCATATACTTTGTATTTTTATATAATATTTTTATGTAGATTAAATCGAAGGTAAGATTTCCGGCAACAGCTTTAACAGCCACAACATCTCGCTATACACTCAGAACTAAGGATATTATACTGCGTTAAACACCTTTAAACTGGAGATTGCCGACGCTATATATATATATATATATATATCATTCTCGTTCAATCACTGATGTATCCATTCACATTTTGTCGTTTTCCTTTCAGTGCATACATTATCGAATAGTCGTCAACAGATTTTCATGTCGCGTGCCACCGTCTGGCTTCTTAAATAGGTGCAGAAAGTCTCTTTCAGACACGTGGACCAGTGACCAGAAAGGTTCTGATGTTCACAGCCGCTACCTATTAGGATCGTCCGATAGCAGCCTCGTGTTGTCTGCGAAGCAGCACGCCTATTCTGAGCTACTGAAGCTGATCTGGTATCGCAGTTGTAATATGGTCGAACATTCTAATCGCCAGACCAGACGAGCAGCAGCGTTGATGACTGCCTGAAGCCGAATGATACTGCGCTGTGGAAAGCCAACAAATGCGACATTGCAGTAATCGATTCGGCTCAGGATTAAACTTTGTACGAGATGGCGAGTAACATCCAGTGTGAGAGACGGAGAAACAGAGCTCAGCTATCCTAGGATTGCGCAAATGGTCTTCACAAATCCTCTGATGTGTTTCGTCGTTAATGGATCTCTGAGGACGAACACATTCTGAGTTGGATGAATTCAGCTTCAATCGATTTCATTTCATCCAGTCAGTGATGTCACTGGTGTGGCTCATTGAGACGAACCACAGATGCTGGACATGGGAGAAATCAGGAGACGACAGAAGCCATAGACCTATGAGTCATCCGCGTACAGATGACCATTCAGATGGCGTTTGGATTATATTATGGTTAAGATGTCGACAGCATAAAGGAGGAAAAGAATGGTCATTGAGGAAGGTCACAGGTGATGATAGACTATGTGGAAGACAAGAAGGACACATTGCTTCTGCCAGTCAGGCTCTGGACATCATCCAATCTTGCTTAGTGGATGACATGACGAAAGAGAGATGCAGTCGCTGGAGCAGATGAATAAGTCACGTAAAACGAGACTAAGAAAATGAAGTCGCTAACGTTTTATACCGATGAAGGTAGGCCAGAGTAACGGACTGCCCTTCTCTTCTTCTATGGCCTCAAAGGCCGTTGACGTCGATAGGAATAAAAAGTCGCAGTTCTCACCAAGTTGTTTGGAACATCTAGAGATTGAATGAAAGTGACAATTATATTGCATTTGAAAACTATGATTTAAAGGTGCTTAACCTTCGCAGGACCAAAACATTTTACGATACGTCGAGGTCCAAGCGGGATTATTTTTTACCCCACCAAAATTTGTAATATCTCAGCTCACAGGTAAGCTAAAATAACAAATGAAGTATCGAATTTAATAGTATCAAGGTCAAGGAATCCATTTCTTGTAGTGCCAATAGGGTGCAAATGTTACTTTCCAAGATGGCGGCCAATATGCCCGCCAAAACACACAAAAATGTATATCTCAGCTCATAGTTAAGTTACCATAACAAATGGAGTGTCTAATTAAATAGATTCAAGGTCACTGAATCGATTTGTTGCAGTGCCAATAGTGTGCGAGTGTTACTTTCCAAGATGGCGGCCAATATGGCCGCCATAAAACACTAAATGCATATCTCAGCTCATAGGCAAGCTACAGCACCAAATGAAGTGTCGAATTTAATAGTTTCAAGGCCACAAATACCATTTTTCGTAGTGCCAATAGTGTGGGAGTGTTATTTTCCAAGATGGCGGCCAATATGACCGCTTAAACAAATGAATGTCTATCTCAGCTTATAGGTAGGCTACCATAACAAATAGAGTGTCTAAATAAATAGATTCAAGGCCAACGAATCGATTTATTGCAGTGCCAATAGTGTGCGAGTGTTATTTTCCAAGATGGCGGCCAATATGGCCGCCATAACACACAAAATGCATATCTCAGCTCATAAGCAAGCTACAGTAACAAATGAAGCGTCGAATTTAATAATTTTAAGGTCAGTCAATCGATTTTCCATAGTAGCAATAGTGTAGGAATGCTACTATCCAAGATGGCGGCCAATATGGCCGCCAAAACACAAAAATGTGTATATCTCAGATCAAAATAAGCTGCAATAACAAATTAAAAATCAAATTTAATAGTTTCAAGATCAAGAAATCGATTTCTCGTAGTTGCAATAGTGTTAGATTGATACTATCGAAAATGGCGGCCAATATGGCCGCCAAAACAAAATATTTATGTCTCAACTCATAGGTAAGCTACCGTAGGAAATAAAGTGTCGAATTTAATAGTTTCAAGATCAAGGAATCCATTTCTCGTAGTGCCAATAGTGCGCGAGTGTTTCTTTCCAAGAATGCGGCCAATATGGCCGCCAAAACACAGATATAAATATCTTAGCTGATAGGTAAGCTACGATAGCAAATGAAGTGTCAAATTTTATAATTTCAAGGTCAAACAGTCGTTTTTCTCAGTAGCAAAAGTGTCGGGATGATACTATCCAAGATGGCGACCAATGTGGCCGCAGAAACAAAACATGCATATTTCAGCTTTAAGTTTAGCTAAAATAACAAAAGAAGTGTCAAATTTAATACATTCAAGATCAACGTATCGAATTCTCGTAGTGGCAATAGTATGGGAGCGTTACTATCCAAGATGGCGTCCATTATGGCCGCCAAAAGCAAAATATGAGCTGAGATACACAAATTTCTGTGCTTTGGCGCCATATTGACCGCCATCTTGAAAAGTAACACTCACACACTATTGCCACTACGATAAGTCAATTCCTTGACCTTGAATATACAAAATTTGACACTTCATTTGTTAATGTATCTTACCTGTGAGCTGAGATACACATAGTTTTGTGTTTTAGCGGCCATATTGGCCGCCATCTTGGAAATTAACACACTCATACTATTGCCGTTACGACAGGTCGAATCCCTGACCTTGAAAATACTAAATTCGACACTTCGCTTATTATTATAGCTTGTCTATGAGCTGGGCTATACATATTTTTGGGTTTTGGCGGCCATATTGGCCGCAATCTTGGAAATTAAACTCTCCACATTTAGGCAACTATTAAAACTTAATTCTTTGTTAGATTCAACACTTTATTTATGATTTTAAGTTACTTCTGAGCTCAGCTATTTAAAAATATATTTTCCCTATGTGTGAAAAAATAACGACGTCGAGGACCAAAAGGGGTAGGCCCTACATTTTACCCCAGGACATACCCCATGACACTTTGGACCTAAATATCTTTTCACCACAACACGACATCAAGGTGGTTATGGTGTCAGAATATGTCTGGGGTCTTAACTTGTAAACACATGAAACGTCAAATTATAACTCCTACAGTTGCTCCGCAATCAATCTCGAGAAACCGCTGGGGTAATTATTTACCCCGCTTGGTCCTGCGAAGGTTAAGAACAATTCAATTTTACATGTACTATGTTTTAACATGCATTGTCTATGGTGGCTTATGTTTATATAACATCGAGTGACAACGTTGTAAACGTGTCTAACTAGAGCGTTTTAACCGATCGGATACCGTGTTCCACGATAGTGTAACTGTAACCACGTAATTACATAATTATTGCCTCATCTGTATGTCTAATGAGAGACGGTTTACGACTGATAATGCTGATAATGAAAGACGCCAGTGACAAAGTGTGAAGGGTTTCGAAAGGGAGTGGGAATGAGAAGGAGTTTTGTGTTGTTGTAAGAACGCTGATGAGTTCCACTGTGGTTGGCGCTATATGAATAATTGCGATTACAATTTATTTTATTTATTGATTTATTTGTTGCACAGAACAGGTTCACAGTTACAATCATGAAATAGCAAGTACAGTGCAACAGGAGCTAAGAAAAGCTAACAGCTTATACTAAGCTTGACCCCTCTTTCTTGATTATTATTCATAAATGTATTTGATACTTAATTAGAACTTAAGTATGACTTAACTAATACAGTTACAGTCATCCATTCTCGTTCTATGTAGCCAATAATAATCAACTAAAATCAGTAAGTTAATCAATCTTTCGGTATTTGAGGCGTACAGTAATAAATTTCAATATTCCGGAGTGATCACGATCAATTGAGCACCTTTAAATTGCGGATTCTTTGCTGTATAGGCTACATGCAAGTGGTCCTTTCCGTTTAATCGCTGTCTACCGAAATTTAATACAGGCAGTTGAGTGCTTATTGGTCAGTTCACGTGGTCACTTATCGTATTTTAACCCAGTTTTTCTTTGAGGGGAGTTCCGACCTGATGTAGTTCCGGAGTCAGTCGCTAAGGAATTACCGACTGACTTTGATGAGTTAGCGACTGACTTAACGACTTAGTCGATTGGTCGAAGAGGTTAAAACCAACTTATAATAATTTTCAAAGCTACGTTTGCCTCTACTAACAGACGCCATTTTCGATTAAAAAGATTACGTGACATCATGCAACGATCCTGTCAAGCTCACCAATGCACACGTCAACCATGACCTGAAGGTCACATAAAGATGCCGATATTAAAATGAGGTGATCACTAATCAGCACACATGATGCAGCTTAAAAAGTTCACACACGCTCTGAATCTCCGATGCAGTTGATGACATCATCATTAATATACATTTTGGCATATAATTATAGCAAAGAGTAATGACGAGAACTCATCACCCTGCCTGACTCCATTCACAAGGCTTACAACAGATAACAATGCGAAATCACACTCAACCACCGCCATTAGGCCTATACCTAATAAGCTGTACCAGATTAACAGAGTATATAATAAATTAATAATTGTACCGAATAGCCTGTCATGTATGAAATAGCGTATAAAATAATTTCACACGGAATATTCCATCCATTACTTAATGTTTGATTACGATAGGCCTACGACGTCAACGGACAATGTTGCCACGAGGTGTCGTTAAACCGTGCAAACAAAAGGAATTATCCGCAGGGACGATACATTGAGCAATTTAGCGCGTTTGATACATACATAGAGTAAATTGACAGGGTTTTAAAGGTGTCTACTTAGTATGCATATAAAAATTCCTTAAATATTTATTATTATTATTATGATTATTATGATTATTATTATTATTGTTATTATTATTATTATTATTATTATTATTATTATTATTATTATTATTATTATTATTATTATTATTATTATTATTATTATTATTATTATTATTATTTTTTTTTTTTTTTTTGCCCGAGGTAAGTAAAATCCCTCAGGCTCTAAGAAACTAAATAAAAGAAGCGTGATCAAGCTTGGAGTACGCGGTCCTCGTCCCCGGGGTACGGTGTGAAGGTGCCTCTAAAAGCAACGGCGTTAAAACGTTGAGTGCAAATTGAAAGCCTCTGGAAAAGGTAAGTTGTCTCCCTTTGGTCACCAGAAACAGCGGCTGCACGGCGACCCAGCTCCACCAAGAACTCGCGACCCGCGCGATTGATTGGGCCCAGTGTTTCGACTGCTATCGGAACGAACTCGTGGGAGGCAGGGAGCGTGGAGTACTTGTTGCACTTCCGATCTGCAGCATGCTCCGCAGCCCCTCCAGGTACAGATGCTGACAGGTGGATATAGGAGGCCGCACATGTGTGAATGGCTGTGAAGTCCCAGGCGATGTATTTGCCTCTGGCCCATGGAACGAGGGTTGCCCCGTCTGGTCTTTTGCCGTCCGTTCTGATGAGGCCCGGCGGCTCCTTCGAGCTGGGAATATCCGCCTTCGCGAGAGCTCTCCACACTAAGTCGTTGACTGCGAAGTGCCGGGCTGTTCTTCCTGTTGATCGCCTGCAAACCAACCCGTGGTGACCTCTTGGGTCGGCGATCTCTCCGCATTGACACTGGTGCGGGGCACACAGATCCAGCCCTAGACGCAGTCCAACGGCCACCCGGATTGCCTCATTGCTTAGATCCAAACCGCAGGCGGTCACCGGGATAGTTGATAGCCAGTCCCCCGCATGAGGGGAGGTGACTGCGCCTAACCTGGCCTTGTTGACTGGATCGCTGTATGCGGCCCATACCACTGCTCTGTCAGCCTCTATCAGTGGCCTATCCCACACTTTCTGCTTGCTCCAGAGGGGCTCTGCGCTGCTCGGTTGGGTGTTGCTGCGAACCTCGAGCAGCTCGTCGAGATGGGCATCGTCCCACTCCTCTTTGCTCAGGATGGCGCTCACGAGTGATTTGGTCTATTATTATTATTATCATTATTATTCTTTTACCCGAGGTACGAATAATCCATCATGAATAGAAAATTATATCAGGATTCAGGAGTATAAAAATTCGTCTCCGTGAAATCAGTCATCGTCCCAAGTTTTAAGATCATCCAGAAATGTGGCTCTGAATGAAATGGCGTTGTGACGCTGGACACAGATGGAAAGAATTTGGAAAAGGAAACTGATCGCCCGGCAGCGGAATGTCGTCGAAAAGCTGAGGTGAATTTAAAAATTCTCCATCAGAACACTGTATAACTCACCAATGGGAGAAAGCTGAATGTGTGTAAACCTTCATATTCAATAGTGGATCCAGTAATGAATTATTTATACACGGTTATTAATTATTCATGAGAATTGTTTAATAATTAATGACTTATGGCAAATCTGACCATTAGTATATTGGCCATCGCTCCTTCGCCGAAACAGACGACTCCTTTGGTCCTACGTAGAAACAGTTGCGTCATATCTATCAGTACAACGTCACGTTTACATTATGACGCTGACTATCTTTGTACCACGTGACGGTTATATTATGCGGTTAATTCTCAGAACCGCGTGATGTTCATCATCATCATCATCATCATCATCATCATCATCATCATCATCATCATCATCATCATCATCATCATCATCATCAGTTGTTACAATTTCTTTCTCTACACCGTTGGCGAATTATGCCATGGGCGTGCTGAGAAAAAAGATATGCATTATCGAACACGCACACGATGTCGATAGAGTACTTTGCCAGATCAGTTCTGCATTTAGGCCTATGTTTTTTTTCATAATAATGTATTTATTCCTTTCGTGATAACCAGAGAAAGGGAATTTCTAAACCTTAACGGAACAGCTCATAAGAAAAGGATGAAACATCAAATTCCATTTTAAACACAATTTTAAAGCATTTTTGCGCTCTATATGTAAGAGAAGTCGACTTGCTAAATATCATGAAATATGGTATGTTTCCAAAGACTTACAAATCTAAAACTTAAGCTTAACTGGCAATTTTCTAACCGATGTATTCGCTATTATTTTGCTATTCGGGTAAGCATAAAGTATGTGAAACTAGGTGCATATGGATGATGATATGGTGAATTATTGTAACAGAAACACACTTAGGTGACGGGTCTACTCTCTTAGGTGACTGGTCTACTCTCTTAGGTGACTGGTCTACTCTCTTAAGTGGCGGGTGTCATAGTTCAGGTGTTAGGCCTAATGTAAGTGAAATCATGAATAAATAAATAAGGTTTTGGAAGATATTTTACTCTACAGTCATAATACGATAATCCATCATTACGTATCTTCTGATTGAACGGAAAGGATGACTTGTATAGTAGTAGTTTCAGTTTAACGACACTGTGATAACAAAGATCATTAGCGTCGCCCTCCTCCTTTATCCAGGCTTGGGACTGGCACTGACACAAAACGATCAGTGGCGGAGTTGTATAGCCGCGGAATAAGCAATGTAAAGGTGTTCAACTTGTTCGTGATCACCCTGGACTTTTGAAACAGATTTGTACTCTGGGTCTCTCTTACCGAACTTATTGATTTTAATTGATTATTGTTGCTTTTTTAGAACAAGATTGGATGACTGTAACTAGAGCGTTTTCGCAGCCATTCATATATCGAGATACTTTTAAGAGCTTTTATTGGCAAGCAACCAGCGGCTACTTAGGCCATACATTGTAAACCAGACTTATACAAAAAGCCTGGCAAACTGGCTAACCAACCGCACATCTCATTTGAACTATATTCTTAATGCACGTCTTTTGATGTAGGCCACTGTCCATACTCTGGTAGTGCCAGTCCCTGGAGGAGGAGGGCGACGCTTAAAATCTAGGTTATGACACTGTTGTCGTTAAACAACTACCAAACAACCAACCAATCGATCAGGTCAATGCAATCGAACTAATGTCAAAATAATTTTTCGGTTATTTATTTGCATCACGAAGGCTAATTTAAAGGTGTCTAATGGGAGTCTATTATTCGTAGTATTTTGTGGCTGTTGACGCCTACCATGCGTTACATGTGTATGTTATTAAAACTGTGACAGTTCCTGTCCCAAGTCACAGAAATGGAGGAGGATGACGCTAATCATCTTCATTATGACACAGGCCGTTAAAAAGAAACCAACCGTGTAAGCTTATAATCCTCGTAGCTGTCTGAGCTGGCGCGGTTCAAATTTCAATGAGGTTCTGAGCGGCGCAGAGTATTCCACAATCAGCTTAGTGTTGCTGTTCAGTTGGAAATTGTTTCCGTTTGACTGTTTGGAGTTGAAGTCAATGAAAGCGTCAACACTGTATGCTCGGCACTTGACTATCGTTTGCCCATGACCGACTTGAACGTTGTAGCAACAATGCTTGATCCGTCTCAGCGAGCTTAGAGCTCAGTCCAGAGTTACCTGATTGAAAAGGATAAGACGGTGGCTGACATACTGAAAACATCGTTGTATAAGTATGCAGGACTGGTCAAGTAGAGGCAATTTCCAGACCGATGTCTCAGGGTCAGGCTAGCCAACAAAAACTCGATGATCATGCACTGCCTTGGAAGAAAGCAAAACTCAACCTACACGTAAAACACTCAACTTCCGAGTCGTCAGTCGAACGAGCAATTCAACGGTTCAGATGTTTCAATATTTCTACGGACGACGATTTGACCTGTTGGAGTAATACTATGCAGAATAATAGGCATTCGAAGTATACAGAATGATACGTATCCAAAACAGTCACATCTCGCGCGAATAATTCTGTCACTGCCTGCAACCAGCGCACCATCGGAAAGAAGTTTCTCTGTTGCCGGTCTTACAGTCACTGCGAAGCGAAATTCCATCGCACCGTCGTCTGTTCACAAGATAGTATTAACTCACGAAAACTCTTCAATTTGCAGCAGACAAATTTCTACGCAAACTGCTCGAGTTCAATAACTACTTCCTGGCACTAAATTAAGCTAGAACCCCGAACTTCAACACTTTTTCACGTTGCTTAGTTATAAAGCCTACATAGCTTTGTAGCCTTGTGCTATAAATGAACGTCTATTCTGAGATTATTGCTTCTCATGAATTATAATTTGATGAAAAATAATTGTTGACCAAGAATATATTTATAATGTAAGTTCTTTGCAGAACTTTTAAAACCAGTATGAGACGTTAGACCACTGCCGCCGATTTTTGTTGTTCGGCGGCGCGCCGTGGCCGACGTCCAAAAATGACCGGCACACCACCATCGACACTATAAAGTCGGTGCAGATCTCTATCAGCGGAACCATTGAAGAGTTCAGCTGGAGCTTTCCAGTGGAGGCAAAAGTCCAGTTGGATCTTGTTCCTATCCAAATGAGTTACGTCTTGTCCACGTTCAACTTTAAGCGATTCCGACAACATCTATTCCACGATGCATTCGACACACTCTGTGAAGCGATGGACCATAATGAGTCGTGAAACTAATGAACCAATCAGAAATAGTTTGACACGGAATAATAATACTAGAACAACGAAACTTAAGAAAACACATCTTAACATGCTTCAAATCACCGAACATTACAACAACATTTGCTGCATTCGAAATTATATATTCTTTCACCAGTAGTTTCGTTCTAATAGCGCTATTGGTAGGCCTATACCCTAAACGAGTCCTTGTATAAGTTTGTTAGTTGCTGTTTAACAACAATGTGTCGTAATAGATTATGATTCGCGTCGACCTCCTATTTTTTCCCATGTTGGGACTGGCACTGACACACGTAGGTAGTGGCGTAGTCTCACCTTGCACAACTGGATTGGATCGATAGTTTAACGACATCTCATGGCTACACAGGCCGTTGACGTCGACAGAAATTATTTTGAACAGTTCTCACCGTTCGATAGCATAATACAGCACAAGAGTCAAGATCGTTCTTAAATAATATTGAACGAAATTAGCAATTTATATATCGTCTTGGAAAAGCTCTTTTAAGGTGTCTAAATGCAGCGGACTTATGGTAGCAATGTGTCAAAACCACTTCATTTCGACCGCTTCAAGTTTGTTTAATCGTCAACCCTGAAAAGAAAGAAATTTTTAAAAGGTATCTTGCACCACCAGTTCCCGAGTGCTGCGTCACGTCAGAGGGATTGTCTAGTACAACACGTATACATGGAGATAAGCGCTATTCAAATGAAGAGTTGCACTTGCAATTACGCTCTGTAATTAAGTAAGTAAGTATATCCTTTATTGAGAAGCACTAGCAAACGCACCGCACTGTACCTGGCAAGATTAATGCATTCAAACAAATAAACAAAAATTTATATATACAACCAATGAATTGAATGAGAGGCTTAATTTTACAACAGGGGAACATAGAGAAAGAAGAGCTAGGGATAGTCATAGGGGTAAATGAAGGGTTTAAATAGCCAGATCTAGGGAAAACATAGATTATTTGTATAGCATCCGGGCAAGGAGGCATTGAGCATAATGACAGTTAGTGCCAGTCCCAAAACTGGAGAAAGGAGGAGGGCGACGATAATCATCTGCTATGACACAGCGTCGTTAAACAGAAACTATTTCCCAAATGAAGATCTGCCTTTACGCATTTCGTTCTTTTCATAAATTAATTAGCAAATCCTATAATGAGTTAATTAGCAAATTCTATAATGAGTTAATTAGCAAATTCTATAATGAGTTGGGTGGAGGCACTGTTCGATCGCTATAGAAAATCTTGTAGAAAATCTATTTAAATACCGTTAAATGGCATTCACTCAATGCTATAATAAATATTTTATCTTCAGTCAACTGGTTAATAAATTTTTTTTGCTTGTCATATTCAGTTTTATTCAAACACCTTTTACTCGTTTCTTCCGGTACTATATAAGATAAAAACTTAAAACACATTAGACTTCTGAGTTTGCTCATCTCGTTGTTGGCTAATCTAAGAGCATAGGATCAGACCTTCAATTATTAATCTAACCTTATGAGTCAGCCGTGTTTGCGAAGCTTTAGCGATTTCATATTTCTTGGCATCAGCATTTGACGGTTGTCTTTCTCCGTCGCCGTCTTATTTCTTCTCAGTGACGGCGTGCGGTCATTGAACTCGTTTCATAGAATAGAGGATTAGGCGTTGAGATTGTCAATTAAAGGAAAAGAAGTGAACTTCTCTGCATCTTGGTAATCAGGAGTTTGTGAGTTACTGTCAATAATTATAGGTTGAATACAACGCTTAAAATAGTAGTACAAGGAAATGCTTTTTTGATTGACGACAGATTAACGACATATTGTGTTAATAAAAGGACGTTTAAGCGTCGTTTATGAATATAACAGCACCTGTTTCATTCGTTTTAATGATGTTACAAGATGGCATTTTATTGTTCGGTGTTTAATGACATCTTCCTGCATACGGTTCTTATGTATAAGAGGCGAATTAGACATCCTCAACCTAAATGTAAATGCAAAACAGACAAAGAAAATGGTTTGTGAATTTCACCCTACAAGACTTCTCGACCGTTAAACAGAGGCTTCCAAGTTCGTTAACCACTCGACAACGTCATAATCGTGTCTTAGACGCCTAGATAGTTTAGCCTGCAACGTATCCCATGCTTAGTAAATTACGCATTTATGGTGTGATGAGACTCGGCGAAATCTCGAAGATTAACGGCATCGGTTCTGGTAGCCGAAAGATGTCGATACACAATCACACAAGTAAAACGATAAACTCTGCTTAAACACCTTTAAATTGTAGTTTTCTAAAGCGATATAATCGTCGTATTCGCTCAATCTCTGAATCAATTACGCTCCCTATTACCCAATGAGAACTACGAAATTTATTCTTATCGATGTCAACGGCCTTTGAGTCCATAAAAGAAGACAAGCAATTTGTTAAACTATCCTGAGAGGCAGCTGTGGGTACGAATTGCTAGCGACCTCATTTTCTTAGCCCCGGCATATGAAGGCGGGTGGACAGTCCTCTCCCTCGCCGACACCTCATCTTTCCGCTGACAATACATCGTCAGTGTAGTCGTTGGTTAAGGGACGAAGGTGGAGCAGAAATCTCGAAACAAATGTCTGCCTTTGCGTGGATTTCACCGTACAGCACGCTAACCGCTATAGACTTTTGCGCACCATAAGCAGTCCTCAATCAATCAATTAATTAATTAATTTATCAGTTTATCTATCAATCAATCAATCAGCAACCGGGCAGTCATTCAATTAATCATTTTCTTCGTCAAAGGACATCTTATTGTTAACTAGTTTGAAGTATAGTTCTGATCGATTGATTGATTGACTGATTATGTCTCGAGAAACAAAATTTAATCAAATTACTCTCTGTCTATTCAATTTGGTCGATTACAATTCATAAAACCCATTTCTTAGCATGTTTCGCAACACAGAACAAAACGACTGCATGTCTGAATTGAATGCAATATTTATGTATACTGGATACAGTTCATACATTCCGATTGGAAAATATCTGTTCGAAAGTGTTTCAATTAAACTCTATTGATTTATGTATAGTTTGCTAGCGAATGAAACTTAGTTTAAAACTTGTTACCTATCTGAACAACTTAGGCTACAAAAGTTAAGTCGCTACCTCCTTGTGTCTAAGCAAGCATGCATCTAGGGCTGATGTTAAGGCGATCTGTGCCCTCTTTCACTTTTATTTCGCTGTTCCATGCTTTAATCTGCTCACGCATTGATTACTATAACTCGCTTCATTTTGGTCCTCCGAAATCTCGTTTATCTCCATTTCAATCGGTGCTACTCGCCTTACTGTCCCCTTAACTCGGTTTTCACATAATTATCTCGACTGTTATGACTGGCCACTTACACTATCTTCTGTTCATCGGCCGTATTCGTTTTGAAGTTCTACTCTTCACTTCTGGAGCGTTTTTGGGTGAGGCTCTACGCAATCTTTGTGACCTTATCCATCGACCTCCTTCGGCTGCTTCTGGTCGTCCTCTCCGTTCTTTAGACCGAAATGACCTCTTGGTACTTCACAATCAGACTGCTACTGCCCAGCGCCGTGCATGTGCATCGGCTGGCTCTTTGCTCTGGAGTGATCGACCCTTTCTTTCCATGATTTTAACTGGGAGTATAACTGCTGCCTCTGCCTGCAGTCTTATTAAGACTATTCTTTTCTCGTGAACTCTTCGTACTGGAAGCGCCTCTGACTAGATTGTACTGGGAGAGGCGCTTTAGATAATTATACGTAAATACAATGCAACATCTAACACATTGACGACGAGCTGCATTGGTTTCTCACTCACTTTGAAAACACTCGAGTTGTGAAAGTGTTAAATAGCGCATTAGCCAGGGCCTAACAAAATGTGTTCTTCTAACATAAAGTGAGCAGCTGAGTTGTCTGGAGTGCATAGTGTTTAGTATGAATTATTGAGAAATTGGCTCAAATCAATTACACACGATTTCATTCAAATACTTTGAATTTTATTTAGACTACTCACGAGTTCAAATGTAGTTTAACAGTTTGAAGAAGAGTGCGGAGTTTACATTTCTGGGTATTTTAGGCCGTGGTGTTCTAGCTTTCTCGTCCTCAACGAAACCCGTCTTTGCAACATTCACGGCCTCCTCTCTCTGATCTCTCTGGCAACCGGACACGGACCTCCACTGGATATCTGATTCGACGCAACGCTCGTGAATAAGCTTGTGCCCTTCGTTTAGTTTTAGAGTAGCGCTTTCGACATTGTGAGTTTACGATTACGATAGCTGTTAATCCGTCATTTAATTGCGCAATGCGAAATGATGGCTTCACAGTAGTGGTCGATTCTTTCGACCTGGAACAGAATTTTGTAAAAGTCTTCGACGTGAGAACCTTACCTTTCTCTGCCTCTGTTTAGCCGGGGATTCAAAATGTTGTGGTCTTGTGTTATCAATTTTGGAGCGACTATCCAGTAAGATTCTTGTACATGTACTATATAAATGTTTCATAATTACATCTTGTGGCTCTACAGCCAGTAACGTCGACATTCTCTCAGCGAAAGTTTATACACTCTGTGGGTAACCGATTCACTGGATGCACTGTTTTTGTTAGTAAACTATTGAACAAATTTACACTTTCATAGCGCTGGGAGAAAGTGATTTAGAGGTGTCTAATCAGAGATCTGATTTCATAATAATAAATAGTGATATTCTTCTTTATTAACTTAAACTGACAAGTACGGAGTAAGATTTACATCACACAGTAGTTACAGACGACAACAAGTTTAACAGAAGTCGAATTTAACTGCATGGCAGCCATGCATGCGCCCATCTCTCTTACTGCTCGTTTTACCATCGCCACCTAGCGAATGACAGGCTGTTTCGACCTTTGGGACGGTAGCGGGTATCGATCCCGTTTCCTACTTCATGTTTTCCTCCTCACGCCAATGTTATTACAATTCATCTCTGTGATATGACTGCGACTGTATAGCATCAGTGTTTAATTACATCATACGGATGCCAATGTTGTTATTAATTGTATTGTATTGTATATTGTATTGTATTTGAACACTTGTTATAGCGCCCCTACCAGATTCCCATTCAGAGGCGCTCCCGACTACTGCGCGGACGCTGAATCGGAGTTTCATGCCGAAGCGCATGAGCAATTGCGAGTGAAGGACTTGCCCAGGGTCCCTACGCGGCGGCTTTGAGGTGGATTCGAAACCGCAACCCTCCAGCTGCAAGGCACCGAACATACCCCTATACCACCGCGCCCCAGTTGTATTGTGTTGTGTTGTATTGTATTGTATTGTATTGTACTCCACGTTTATATTGCGACCGAGCCACCCGCATTAAAGATCCGAGAAATTAATCTCTGATAAACCGACCGACCCGGAATCGAACCCGGGCCGCCGGCGTGGCGAGTGGGCTACCAACCCACTCGGCCACTCAGGATCTCTCAAATTGTTTGGTTAGTTGCTGTTTAAAGTCAATGTGTCGTAACAAAGAGTAATAGCGTCGCCCTCCTTCTTTCTCCAGGTTTAGGACTGGCACTGCTATGCGCAGTGGTGGAGTTATTGTTGCTCATTATATTTATTCAATCGATCACAAACTCTAATTGCTTCTAAACATGTTTCATGATGTGGTCAACAGCATGCCATGCTGCTACCAAGTAGGCCCTATAGTTGGGGTTTGCCAATAAGCAGAAAGGTGACTCTTTTAGCCCACTGGTCAGCAAGTTGTTACGCCTTGGCTTGCTACCGAATCTTTCTCCACTGTGAGGTAGCAGAATTTTTTTGAAGCAACTCAATGGCGTCCCCACAAATTCAAATGGACGGTTTGAGGACACCAGTGTTACCACTCAACATTTTTGGAAAAACATAGATAACCGCTAAAAAAAACATAGAAAAACATAGACACGATTTTCAGGAATTACGTGTCAAATTTGGTCCAAAAATCCCAAAAAAGTCACAATCTCAAAAAAAATTTCGGAAATCTGCTGGAAAAAAAGTTGACAAGCAAAAAAAAAAAAACGTCATCACAATCTAAATTTATCACGTCCCACCACTAAGAATTGCTGAAAAACGTACATTTTTTATACGAATTGCTAAAAAAGTACCCTTTTTAACATGTAAACCTTCCATCGAAAAAAAACATAGATTTCTGGAAAAAAAACATAGAAACATAGACGAGACAAAAAAAACATAGATCTTGGAGGAAAAACATAGGAGTGGTAACACTGGAGGACACTGATTCAGCCTTTTTCTTGCACAGAAACTCCTTAGACAATGGGGTGAAAATATCAGCAGGTCTGTGTTGGACAGCTTTATGTTGATTTATTTTGACTCGGGATACAGATTACATTTATTTGCGCCATGAGATATTCGAAATATAAGTTAATACTTTTTAAAATGAGCATTTAGAAGTAACGAGTCATCGGACCCATGCTAACAGCGACATTAAGCAGAAAAGGTGTTCAAAAGTATTGTAAAGTTCGGTATCAAGTAGGGATGAGTGGAATATCCGTTATCCGTTCGGTATGCGGTTCATGCCGGATTTTGCACTATTCGGTATTATCCGGATTCGGTGTTCCCAGGCCTTAGGCCTAATATCCGAATAACAAAAGAAGTAATATTTTTGACCCAAAACAATAATTTTATCTTCTTTCATTAATAAAGAAAAAGTAACCTGTTTTGGCGACCTTCTGCGGTGATCTTTAATCTTTAATTATAATTGAAAGTCCGTGTAAATAATAAAATTGTTACTCGACGTGTGAACATTGATTGATTGATTGAATATGAGTAGTCTGCAACATTTTAAAAATAAACGTCTGGCGCTGTAAATTATCTGCATGGGGTACACATTGGTCGTGTAATCGCGGGGTTTTTAGCTGGGGCTTTTTTGGTGGAAGTAAGTATAGGCCTACAGTAAGTGGTCCGTGTTAATCAGGACCGCAGAGAAAAGACGGGTGTCAGTTTCAAGACAAAGTCGCTTAAACATAATGTTGCGTAGTCGTCAGGAAGATACCGGAGGCGGATTACATGTAGCTTGCTTATTACTGACTGGAGTCGGCATCTATCCTGTTGTCCCGCAAACACCCCACCATGCCTAAGCACCATGGAGTAAAGGAGCCACTGTTGTTGCATAGTGTAACATTATTGGTTTCTGTTAATTATTAACGACATCTTGAGGCTCCTATAGATGTTGGTTGTCGTAGATTCTACTGCTTGGCTATGTATAAGTACAAACAAGTTTTATAACTAGACTAGTGTAACTAGCGACACCTAGAGGTCACTACAGCTGTTTACGTAGACCTAACCAGAATTCATGATGAAAAACAAACGCCTGGTCGAAACTATCGATATATATTGCAGCCGTAGGAAGTGATTTACATGTGTCTAAGCGAGATACTTTTCAGAACCTTTTCTGGCAGGCAGCTTGCGGGGACTTGAGCCATACATTGAGAGCAAGACATATATAATTCTGCTCCCAACTGGCTAGCCAACAGTTCAACCTATCTGAATTATATTTCCAATGCACGTCGTGTGATGCAGGCCACTGTCCGTACTCCGGTAGTGCCAGTGAGAGGTTTGGAGAAAGAAGGAGGTCGACGTGAATCATCTATGTTATGAGACAGTGTCGTTGAACAGCAACTAACCAACCCATCAATCAGGTCCACCAAGTTCAACTAATGTGAAAACAATCTGTCGAATATCCAAATAGCATCATCAAGACCGACTTAGGTGTCTAAACGGAGTCTGGTTTGTATTCGTATTATTTTGTGGCTGCTAACGCCTAGGGACCATCACATGTATAAATTATTAGTACTCAGTGCCAGTCCCAATCCTGGAGAAAGGAGGAGGTGGAGGGTGACGCTAATTATCTTTGTTATGACACAGTGTCGTTAAACAGAAACTAACCATGTACACCTGTATCTGTTGCTTTATGCTTCTCTATTAAAAGTAATCTGTCGAAATTGTATGTCACAACCTCTGTGTAGTGTACCAGAGGGGTACTAAGTTCCTGGCATTATGTAGATCAATATGCCTTGTCTGATTGTTTTAGAATGGAATTTATAGTTCAATATTTCAATAGTCAGTGCTTGATCATTTCTATTGGGATATAATCTAGCAATTATCTGGTGTATAATATTCAGGTATCAATCTGTCCTGAGTATCTAGCAGTAGACACCAGGCTTAGTTCATGTCTCATTATAATTGTTAGCCAGCTATAATTGCTTAAAATTCGATTATGTGATTGTAGTGAATTTGTTGACCACAAGTTTCATGTAATTGTATTGAGATTTTGTAGTTGTGATTTTCAGTCTGTAATTAATTTTGTCAATTAATTAAAACCAGAAGCAGAAGTTTCTGTTTAACGACGCTCAACCAAGACTAAATTGCTGTCCTGCGCTCAGCTCTTCTGTAGACATTTCAAAATTACGATTACGATTACTGAGTCGATAAACAGCAATACGCGCTGTCTTAGCCGCAAGGTGTCGCAAACACCGAATAGAAACAGCAGCCAATGCTTGATTGTTATAATAACAGACCTTCTTAAGGCGTTTATGGACACAAATGAATCATTTAGCAGAAATAAAAGTTACCTTACTAACGGAGGCAGATTAAGTTCGACTTCAATGGCTTAACCCTCGGGCTACCAAGGGGGTGGTGGTTACTACCCCCTTGGTTTTTTTGCATAAAATTTTTTTCAAATGGAATATAAATTTCTCATTTTAGGTAGCTGTAGCAGATTCATTGGCGCACATTTTGAGGTAAACATTATGGTGGTAGCCCACGCCATTCAAAAGTTATACCCGATATACCCGAGGCACCAGAGGAGGGGGGTGGATACCACCCCCCTTAGTTTTTTGACTATAGCTTATTGACTATTCTTCCTAGAAGAGAATCAAATATGCCATTCTCTAGAGGGAATGCAGGGCTTCATTTGCATACTTATATGTTTGTCTTTTGAAAACCGGAAGTGATCAAAATAAATAATAATAAGCGTAATCTGTGTGAAAACGGCTGAATACAGCATCACAACGTAAACCGATATAATTATATATATGTATGGATATATATGTATGGATGTATATTTATGCGTATATAAACATATGTAGGGATGTATGTGTATCTTGGATACATAGATCAGTTTCAAAACACACATAATTTTATATTTGTTTATCCAAAAAGTACAAAATGTACGCAATAATATAAAATATCGCTAATTATGGGGGTTCCGTTGTTAAAAGTGATGTAATTTCGAGGTGCATTCACATAATGTACAACTAAATATACCATTCTGTTCAGAAATGAATGCTGAATCCATTGCTGTATTACAAGTCATGATAATGTAAAACCAAACACGAAATCCAAGGTGGGGTTGGTAACCACCCCCCCCCTTGGTAGCCAGTGTTAAAAAAAAACTTCGGTAGCCCGAGGGTTAATCTTGCCATGTACAGTGCTGTGCGTTTGCTAGTGCTTCTCAATAAAGGATCTACTTACTTACTTAGCCTATGTGGATAGGCAATTCGAAAGAGGTAAGTTTCAATTTGAGAACGAAATGACACAAGCGCCTGAGCAGAACTTTAGCGAACTCTTCTGCTGTTGTATAGCTACACCAAGCTGGTGAGGCACACCTGAGACATGCAATCAACTCTTTTGTCTGGAACATGATGACAAACTCTTCAGTTAACGTAAGGTCGACGTTAACTGTTCGCCTGCCACAAGATGTCGCTAGACACTGTATGTTAACAATGTATGTTTGCTTCTCAATAAAGGATATATTTACTTATACTTGCTTATGTCGTAGTTGTTACTATCATCTCCGTCAGGTCCATTCTGTGCGATGGTCTCTTACTACACAGGCTACTTCTGCACTGATCCACACTTTCATCTCCTACAAAATCCATATTGGAAATGCTATCTATTCTGGTCTGGACTTCTCTCTTACCTGGAAATTACAGTCGGTTCTTAATGCTGCAACTCACCTGATTGGTGTCATCCCTAAAATCAGCCACATAATCTATCTCATCAAATCGAATTCAGTCTACTCGAAAGAGAAAATCTTCTCTCTGGCCATTTTTAAGCTGGTGAACCAATCATGCGTTCTAATCAAAATTAATGGATTTATAGCGCAATATGCGTACTTTCGTAAAGGTTCTGTAACTTCTCATAGCTAGATATATCCCATAAAGTTTAAATATTTAAAAGCTACGACAGCGTTATCATTGGAAACACTTAATTCTAACGCCAACTTAAAGATCTTCTTCGACACATTTAAATTGCCTTTGACGACCCTGTAATATTATAAATTACTCGTGTAATTCCTTTAATCGCTAGTCCTTGAAAAAACGTCCAGGTCTCGTAAAACGCTAAATAAATTATTAATAGCATTAATAATATCGATATTAACCTCTATTAAGAGAATTTTAAATCGCATTTCTGACTCTGTATAGTCGTCAATTTCGTTCACTCGATTGTCTCTGGATAGTTCATCTAAAAGTGAAACTGTAATGAAATTGCTTCTTATCGACCGTAACGGCTTCAAATGAATGAATGAATGAATGAAGATTAGTTGCCAAACGTCAATACTTGAATAAGAGGAACGGTCAATCGTAAAGGAGAGAAAGAATTGGAATATTTAATGCCATACGATACTTTTAAAACAATGGAAGCCATGGTTTCTCTTGTCAGGGACATAATAAACAATCTTCGGTTAGCGTATGATCGACGTTAACTGTCCCGCCAGCCACAAGATGTCGCTAGACGCTGCATGTTAACAATGTATGTCTTACCTGTTACTATCATCTCCGTCAGTTCCGTTCTGTGCGACGATCACTTACTACACAGTCTGCTTCTTTACTGATCCACCCTTTCATCTCCTTAAACCTTAAGGAATCGATTTTAGAAATGCTATCTATTCTGGTCCGGGTAAATTAGTCTGTTCTTCTTAATGCTGCTGCTCGCTTAATTGATTGCTTCCCGAAATTTGGCTACATCAATCAATCAATCAATCAATCAATTTCGTTTATTCACAACACCAAGCTGACAGGTCGCAACTTGTTACAGGTAACAGATATGCATGATACTTTGCACTGATTGCCAATCACTCAACGCATTGAATTTAAAAGTTTAACTTGCATGCAAAACTGCTTGCTGGGAATTGTCCCATGTTATATTGGCTCACTGTGTATATCGGCCTTGTCTGTTCCTGGCCGCAGGTCCCTTCGCTCGCCCCCTCCACCCCCCATCCCGGGCTCGTTACTCTAGGACTCTGCACAGAAGCTTTGCTTTCATCGGTCCTGTGGCCTGGAACAACCTTCCTCATAAAACTAGAGCTGAGCTAGTCATCCTTTCTCATCCGCAAGTGATTACAGTCTATACTTTTTGATCGAGGTTTCTCCTTATTGGGTGCGGGAGCTGATGAGTTTTTCCTTAAAGTTGCGCTATACAAATTCTACTTATCTTATGTTCTGATACACGCAGCTGTAGACCCTTATATGCCAAAATGATTCTGTTGAAGTCAAGGGTCTTTGTTGTCATAACATATCATTACACGCTGGATCCATACATTCAATCGCTAGTAGCCCATATCAATTATCGAAGTGTAGTAAATTCGACGCTAACAGAACACAAGACATCGACAAAAATTCGAATTTACGTTGTTATATTTAGACACTTTTAAATAGCTTCTTTCAGATGCTATATAGAAGAATCACTGCAAACTTTCATATTGATTATCGTGAATGGTGAGGTCTACGTCAACGACCTGAAGGCGTCGGTAGACACACTGAAATTTACGTCTAATATCAAAGTTCGACCGTACGTTACAGCAGAAAATAGCGTACGCGTACGGTACGTAATTTACTAAAAATAATAGCGTACGCGTACGGTACGTTCGTATTCCGTACGTATGAGCAGCCTTTAATATTAGTTGCTTCTCGTGACGTCACATTTTGTCTCCTCATTTTCTCGTCGTTTTTTTCTCGTCGTTATTACGTCACTTTACAGTTCTTATTTGTAGTTCCGTTTCAGCGAAGAGGTAAATTATTATTTTGTTTTTATTTTGTATAATTTGATTATTTTATCTACAGAAATAAAACAGGCTGACGGATTCATATTTTTCTTGCATGGGTTACTGCTGGAATTTAATCAATTGATGACCGTAGTTTATTGTTAGAAAATTGACATAAAAATACACAATTCTTCACGGAATTGTTTTAAAACGTTTTCCATTCTTTAATTTGTAATTTTGTTATTCCTTGTTAATTCTATAATAAAAAAATATAAAAATTAGCGTACGCTATTTATTAATTTAGCCAAAAAATAGCGTACGCGTACGGTACGCATTTCAGCAGAAAAAATAGCGTACGTTCCGTACGTACGGTCGAACTTTGTCTAATATCATTACGCTTAGAAACCATGAATTCGGTTCTTTGCGACGCTATATTATAAGCTAATTCTGTTCAATTGTATCGCCGCCACTGATTGTACTCTGTCAGTGTCAGTCCCAAGCTTGGATAAAGGAGGAGGGCGAGGCTTATGATCTTTGTTATCACAGTGTCGTTAAACTGGAACTACTACTAATCGTATGCCAGAACAATCTTTGTCGACGACAACGGCCTATGTTGTAGAAACCGTTCATCTCCAACAACTAATGGGTTACCTCGTTCGTCACCTGGAATTCTATTTCATTCTACGCTTTTTGTTTCGCCATCAATTGTCAGCCATAGATCGCTCATCGGATTCCGTTCGACTGATACTGTTGTGAAGTTGGCAGTGCAAAAACTGCTTAGGAAAAAGGTGCACTTAATCTATAGCAATACTAAGAGGGTAACTGTAGGTCTGACTAAATATTTAACAATACCAACTGACAAACAGTAATGGTGGACCACTGGAAAAAGCGAGTCTTAATTAAGTCGATACCGAAATGACAAAATTAAAGCAGAAAGATAGTTCAAACATTTAGGTTCAGTAACCGAAAAGGTTCGTTCACCGAGAACAGATATGTCTATTCTTTTCGTTCTATTACATCACCAACTTCCAATATTGCAGCCAGCCATACCTTATAATATTTCAGTCGCCAAGAAAAGGGACAACGTATCCCTTTGGAAAGGAGTACGACGCCAACGGTCCTGACAACCGCAAGATGTCGCTAAACAATCGAAACTACAGGTTATTGTACCCGACAACAACAGCTATCTAGATCTTTCTTCGCTTTTTTCTATACTATAACTTCATTTGCTTCCCAAACTATATTATTTAGTTACTCTTAAATTGTTTGCATTAAAAGCAATCACAATTCTACGACCGTAATATTTCCTTATACATTGGATACTATCGCCTTGAAAACTCCAACTCCACTTAGACACCTTTAAATTTCTTTTCCAGACAGCTATAAAAAAAAACAAAAAATGAGGACGTTTATGTTCTCCTTCTCCTTTATTCTCAGAAGGCAACTAACCTCGAAAAGAGAAAATTAACGTGAATTAAAAAATAATCTCTAGATATACATTGAAGCCCTTGTGTTAAACCATCACCGTCGCAGTTTCATTCGACATAAATGACGTTTTGATGTCACAAGATGTCAATAACTGTTGAGTGCGAAAGTATTTAAGCGGTTCCCAAACCGTTGTACTAAGGGCCAAAACAAACTACTCTGAGCGCCCTAATTTCCTTTGGGCCAAACTGATTTATTAATAAATATTCTCCATATTCAAAATTCAGTAAGTAAGTAAGTAAGTATGTTCTTTATTAAACGCAAGCAAATGCTCAGCGCTTTACATACAAAGTCAGAAATAATTCAGGTATAAAGAAAAAAAGATAATTAGAAGAAAATTAAGAAAACTAGAAAACAGATGTCTAACTGTACAACATCCTAGCCAAGAAGCCACGCCTGGTAAGGGAATCAAATCCAGGGAGAACACGGTTATGTGAGCGTGGGCGCAGGCCATGACCAGTACAATTGACAGGGTGGAGAAGGTCGTGGAGGGTGTGGCTAGTATTTGTTAAGATGTTTCTAAAGAGGTCTATGTCAGCTTTTTTGCAAAGCTCCTCAAAGTTGGGGAAAGATTTGAGTAGGAAACCAAGGCGTACCAACTTGCGGACCAGCGCGCTCAAAGAGTTGAGTTCCTGCTTACTGCATGGCGAAGCCCCACCATACTTTGGAACAACATAGCATGCGGTTGATAGTGGTAGCCCTTACCACATCATGAAGCCTGACCCCCAATGTGAGGTCAAAATAAGATGGGCATTGAGAGATTGCTTGGCCCGAATGCAAAGCCTTTGAACATACGGGGAAAAAACGAACTTTTCGGTAATCTCAACGCCCAGTATAGCCTATTCAATGACATATCCCTTTTAATGCCATGCAGGACTGGAAGGGCCTGTATAAGATTAGGCTAACGTGGAACTTAAAACTCTTAGAAGCTGTTCTGGTTTTTATCTTGGTAAAAGTGACTGTTGGGTGCTTGCAAATTTCGATTTATTTGTATGAAATTCTTTCTTAGATCTGATCCATCTCGATATTGGGAACCGAAGTCTGAGTGGGTGATCATGCAATGTTGAGGATTTTTTACTGATATTTAATTACTAGTTTAGTGAAATTAATAGAATCGTTAAAGTTATTCCGTTATTACGTTATTACACGGCGTCTATGGTTGGACGTTATTGTCGGATGACGTCACTGCCGGCGCGCATAAAAATAGATTTTTAAATATCTAATAGGATCACCTTGTCTTTAGTAATTCATGAAAAATTCCCCGTATGTATCGAGCTTCAAACTCGGCTTTGAATTAAAATTCAGGTAGGCCTACATAAGGTCAACCGTAAGCTAACAGCAAAAAAATGAAAAAGTCTTATACAAAATGGCTACACATGACGATAAACTCAAAGATTAAACGATAATTTAAACTGTATAACGTTGGAAAGAAGCGATATAATATTAGCATAAATTTAATGTACGGTTTGAAGGCCGTTTAAATCTATCTCATCTCACCTTACCTGATATATATATATATATATATATATACATATATATATAAATTTTTACCCGAAACAACTGTAATTCCTCTTTGAGTCAAAAATCAAATAATTAAGTTAGAAGCTGTTTTGGTATTATTAGTATCATAATACGAGTCCTCATAATAATTTGGTTGATGTCCAACGATGCTGTGTCATAAAAAAAAGATGACTAGCATCACCCTCCTACTTCGTCCAGAAAACTGGTACTACAGTAGGAGTAGGCCTACAAGGAGTCGCGGAGTTTGCAATTCTAGATAAGTTTGGATTACTTTAGGATTTGATCGGATTTGATTAGATTAGCATCGACCGATCAATTGTCTTCTTTCTGTATTTCGTGCAAAGTATCTTGTGTAATGCGGTAATCCAGGGGTCTCCAAAGTTTTCCAGCGGGAGGCCACATTGCTGACTTTCTAGAGCTCCATGGGCCAAAACTCCGAAGAAAAAAATTTCTCTGTACGCAGCTGTCCAGTGAATTGCGAGTAATGCGATGAATGCTTGGATTCATAATATCTCCGAATATTGTACTCTATAAGCACTGCAATGGTGTCATTGCATATCAGGCACAGTGCCTTACAAACAGCGACATGGATTTTGGCAATATGCATGTCGTAGTACAGCGGCGTTAAAATGTTAAATTTTCCCAATTTAGTTTGTTTCTTCAAGGAGAGTTCCGCGGGCCAGATTAAAGGCCTTAGCGGGCCGGATGTGGCCCGCGGGCCGTACTTTGGAGACCTCTGCGGTAATCTAATCGCATCAGGTCTATGTATAACAACGTCGAGGCTTCAGTCGATGGTCGCTTTGAATCAGTTCATAGCTAACAACGAAATCGTTTGGAGAAACCTGATTGGAATTAATCTGACTTAATCTGCCTCTGACATGTTCAACAATTAAAAGTGGCGCTTGGAAACCTATCATTATAATTTAGTGACTAGGTGAAACTGTGTCTTTAATAGCGTCGAAAGCAGCTGAATGGAGGGTATCATTAGATATTAAAAGAAAATTCGTTATTTATAGAACTGGAATAGCAAGATTTAAAGGTATCTAATTAGAGTCTTATATTGTCCGTATAATTCAAAACCTTAAGTCTGATGGTATCAAACAACGCTAACGTCGATGTATTTTTATTTATAATTACGACAATTCTTTAGAAATAACCTTCATTATTATCCAAAATATGGGAAAAATACCAAGATTTTAACGACACCTTAATAATTATGGTCTCAACGACCGTTGTCGTAGATATGATAAATCCTGGTTTCGCCGTTAAGTTATAATATCCAGCAGCCGCAATAGTGGGTCTACTGTTTAACGATATCTTATTTCTGCAGGAACATTGACGTCGCCCTCGTCTTTTATAAATGCCTCGGACTGGCACTATCAGAGTACCAGGCAGCGGTGTGGTTATCAATATCAACGATGTAACATGATAAAGGCTTAACATGTAACGACGGCGTGATATTATGGCAATAGCTAAACGACGCTGTTTCATTACAAAGATGATAAGTGTCTCCCTCCTCCTTTATCCAGTCTTGGGACTGGCACTACCACAGTACGGGCTGTGGCTGCATTATCATTGTCAATTGTTATCGTCATCCATTTATAGCAGAGAGAAAGTAGTGGGCTGTATGGCATTGACGAGTGTAAGAGTATGATCTGTTTATAGTACGGTTATACACAAGTAAAATGTGTTTTAGGACATCTTAACAATTTTATTATTCAACGTTGAACGATATCATATGGTTTGCATCGACCTGACTTTATATGTTAATCCTCCGTCGGGCGGGAAACAACTATACAACTAAAACCGTGGGGTAACTTATAAGTAAACATAACAAGAAATAAGGAAGCAATATTGTGGGTTTTGTGCAACTTTAGACTGTTTAATGAGGAAGAAACATCAATTATTAGTAATGGGGTCAAAAATGACCCCATAACCCTATCTGTAGGCCTATCATTTAATGTCCTGTAATTTTGTGTACATCTAAAATTCGCATAGGCTACACACTCAACTTGAATACGTAGTGACAACCTGTACAATGATTGTCGTGAAAAATCACATCAGCCAATTCACTTTCTAACATCGATCCATGACTTGAAAATGCACTCTGGGCTCAATTCTGACCCCACGTCCGACGGAGGGTTAAACAGAACGCTCTAGCTAATTACCAATAGTAGTAGTTTCCGTTTAACGACGCTGTGTGATAACAAAGACCATTAGCGTCGCCCTTCTCGTTCATCCATGCTTTCGACTGGCACTACCTGGCACTATGGCTCGGGGTTCAGAGGCGGAGTTTGTTAATTGCCCCCGTGTCTCATAATTTCCACCTAGTCTCATAATTATTAGTTTACAAGTGTGTTGATATTTTTTATTTAATCCAATGTTTAATGACATCTTATAGCTTCAAAATGCTGTTGACGTCTTTACAGATTGTGGCGTATTTCAGTTCAGTTTCTTGTAATGTTTTCATCAGTTTTCTTTCTCTTTTCTTGTCTTGGATTCCGTTTCTGAGAGGAAGTCGCGAGGGTGAAATATGACATTTGGTTGTTGTTATCGATCTATTATTCATATAAATCATTATTATTATTACTTAATAAATTATATATATATATATATATATATATATATATATATATATATATATATATATATATATATATATATATATATTATATATATATAACACATAGGCATCATTATTCATTTGGCCATTCAGCTCTTTTCTTCTTTCTTTTTGGCCTAAGGCTATTTTTGACCTTATACAGGTTCTTTTATTCTTTCAGTCTCTTTTTTGCCATAAAGGTTCTTTGTGTGGCCATAATAGGCTCTGTTTTCATTTTTTCTCATTTTTTATTATTATCTTTTTAGCCTCTTCGGCTTTCCGTTCATTTTTTGTGGTTATAATATGCTCTTTTTATAACTGTTTCCTCTTCAATCTTGTTGATATAATTAAAACTTAGTGTTCTGGATGGATCCAGGGTTTAACGGCAGCTTATGACAACATAGGCCGTTGCCGCCGACAAAGATTATTTGTTGTCATATTACAGCTCTTAATACTTACTTAGTGTTCTGTGTGTGTCCACAGTTTAACGGCAGCTTATGACAACATAGGCCGTTGCCGCCGACAAAGATTATTTGTTGGCATATTACAGCTCTTAATACTTACTTAGTGTTCTGTGTGTGTCCACAGTTTAACGGCAGCTTATGACAACATAGGCCGTTGCCGCCGACAAAGATTATTTGTTGGCATATTACAGCTCTTAATACTTACTTAGTGTTCTGTGTGTGTCCACAGTTTAACGGCAGCTTATGACAACATAGGCCGTTGCCGCCGACAAAGATTATTTGTTGGCATATTACAGCTCTTAATACTTACTTAGTGTTCTGTGTGTGTCCACAGTTTAACGGCAGCTTATGACAACATAGGCCGTTGCCGCCGACAAAGATTATTTGTTGGCATATTACAGCTCTTAATACTTACTTAGTGTTCTGTGTGTGTCCACAGTTTAACGGCAGCTTATGACAACATAGGCCGTTGCCGCCGACAAAGATTAGTTTTGGCATATTACAGCTCTTAATACTTACTTAGTGTTCTATGCCTATAATACAATTTTATTGAATCGGAAGGCAACGTTTCAAAGGTATTTAAAGATACTGTTTTAGCCAATTGCCACCATATCTCATACGAATTTAAATGTTGTTTGACATCATTTTAGAGGTGTCTAAGGAGAACGTTGTAATTAATATGTCACTGTGTCTTTGCCTATTTCTGACTCCATTGTAGTCTCCAGTTCTTAATATTTTTGCAGTTTTCACAGGCAACGATCGTTTCTTTCTGCTGAAAATAATCGTCTCTAGCCGACCTCAAGGGGTCATTTGCTTGTCTACCAATGATGCCCAACGGCAATGCATATACATCAGAATTTTAGATGACCAGGTTAGGTAACGCCTTCGATTAGAACTTTTAGCGGTAATAGTTACCATTGTTTAACAGCACTTTATAGCTTCCAGGGCCTTTCACGTCGACTATTTCTCACCTATGTCATTATCCTACTTTACTCAACTGTACTCCTAACTAGCGATTGGATCCCACAGTTTAAAGACATCTTATGGCACCAGAGACCGTTGACTAAACTTCGATAGAATAAACTTTTTAAACAGTTGTCACCGTTCGTATGGTATGATAGCCGCTGTGGGGACCAGTTAGCGATTAAATGAGTAAGTCCTCTATATATATCATCTAAAAATCCATTTAATGGTGTCTAAAAAGAGCTCAGAATACTGTTAGTATTTAGTTATTGTTCAACAACACTGTATTATAACGAAGATGATTAGCGTCGCCCTCATCATTTCTTCAATCACGGGGCTGGCACTATTACAACGTCATGTAGAGTAGTGACGAACTTATGGTTAGAACAGTTGTCACCGTTCGTATACATGTGATAGTACAGCTTACAAAGAACAGGACAGGTTAAGGAGTAACACAACCAACAAACCGCGTCCTATGCTTAAATAGTCTCGCTTCTCTGCGTGTCAAAGGTGTTTAAAGAAAGCGCTCTAATAGTAACCAATTGCCACCGTGCCTAATACCAAGTCGGGTATTCTACTTGGCTAAACTGTACACCTAACTAGCGATTGGATTTCCCACAGGTTAGCGACATCTTATGGCGACAATGGCCGTTGACGCCGATAGCAATTATTTGCTAAAGTTGTCTCTCTCCGTATGGCATGATACAGACTTTTGGAGTCCTAGATTTGAAGCTAGCGAATAAACGCGTGGATGGATCCAGAGTTGTTTAACGACGTCTTATGGCAACAAAGGAGGCTGATTTCGACAGAATTCGTTTTGGCATAATGAAACCATTTCTGATAAATGCGTAGCAGTATTAATTTCAGTTTAACGACACCGTGTGATAACAAAGATCATTAGCGTCGCCCTCCTCCTTCATCCAGGCTTGGGACTGGCACTGACAAAGTAGAATCAGTGGCGTAGTTGATTAAAATCGTAGGCAATGGTCTCTTTATATATAGCGTCGTAAAAGGGCCGTCCATAAATGACGTCACGCACCTAGGGGAAGTGGGTCGGAAATTTGTGACGATGTGTGACAATCAATTTCAACGGCCTTCACACCGTATGTTAAATTAACGCTAATATTAGGCTATGTTTAGACACCGTTAAATTGCTTCTTTCCGACGTTATATAGATTAAATTTCGTTCAGTCTCTCAGATACGACCTCCTCAATCCTTAAGATGTAGTTTGTTGGAAACAAATCTCTGACGAAAACTCCGCCACTGCCTGTAGGCCTACTCTGGTAGTACCAGTCCGAAATATGTATAAAAAGGAGTGCGACGCTGATCATTTTTGTTATGAATTTATGATACACCGTCGTTAAACTGAACATGTTGTCCATATTTACAATTTTGTAGATCGAATTAATCTGGAAACCTTGTTATGACGACAAGTTTTGTAATATTATTATCTCAATTTTTTAGACGACCAATCAAACAATTATAATAAATTGCTACATTGAGTGAATAATAATAGCGTGTATGAATTACAGTGAAGCAATTAGAAATAATAGTAGTAATAATTGGATAATGAGGCTGTGAGAATCGCAATTAGCGTTTGCTGGGTAAAGCGTTTTAGTTAATGGCACAATTGATTTCGCATGACCTTTCCTGTAATTGTAAATAGTCGCTTCTATCTCGCCAAGGTATGATCCATAAGGCGTCAACCATGGCAACCAAAACCCAATCCGTTATCAAGTCAATGTCCAAAGGGTCAGTCCATTAAGATAGGTAGGCAGCCTATGGCCGATAGTTTAAAAAAGGTAATTTTCATTCTTTTGAAAATTGCCGAGTGAAGTGGTAGGAGAATGTCGAGCATGACTTGAAGTGTTCGTTGGTTGGTTAGTTGCTGTTTAACGACAATTAGTATCATGGCAATCCGAATTATATAAACTAACCGCCAAAGCAATTTTAAACTCTCTCTCTGTCTGCCTCTGTCTCGGTCTCTCTATCTCTCGGTCTCTCTGTCTCTGTGTCTGTGTTTGTATCTTTATCTGTCTCTTTCTCTTTGTCTCTGTCTGTCTGTCTGTCTCTGTCTCTGTCTGTCTGTCTGTTTGTCTGTCTCTCTATCTGTCTGTCTGTCTGTGTGTCTGTCTGTGTGTCTGTGTGTCTGTGTGTCTGTGTGTCTGTTTGTCTGTCTGTCTGTCTGTCTGTCTGTCTGTCTGTCTGTCAGTCTCTCTCTCTCTCTCTCTCTCTCTCTCTCTCTCTCTCTCTCTCTTAGCACAGTCCTTTCCCTAGCCGTATAATCTCCCTGCCGACAGAGTGGGCATACGGTCAGCGTTTTCATTTTAACTGAGTTGCCTATAGTATAATTATGCTCCTTGTAAGAATTGTCTCTCGTATCGATTGTCTGATGTCTTCAGGAGTTGGAATCGGATAGAACGAAGCTGATCGCTGAAGTGACGGCCAACAAGAGAAGAATGCAGGATTTGAAGGGATCTCTTGTTGAGGATGAAACAGTTCAGAAACACTCATTGAAGCCCTTACCGTTATCAAGGAAGCCGCTCTCGAGGTCAACGAAAAACTGTCAATAGCAGCAGAAACAGAGATCGCATAAACAGTGCCCGCGAGGAATTCCGACCAGGTAGAGTAATTTTAATTATTATGCATTTATTAATCACAACGACTTGATGATCAAGGATCATTATATGGCGCTGATCAGTTGTGAGTGAAGGACTTGTCAGAGATCCCTACACAGTAATCATTTCAAGCTGGCTCAAACCCCTACGCTACGCGTGCACATGACATGCCGAGCGATCTAACAATCTGCTACTGTGTCTCACTATAGACACCTATTCGCCTCCTATTCAATAAAAGTTGTCTAGAGAGAATGCTTTCACCATCGGCAAATATAGTTTCCTGTGTTTAATGACATCCTATGACTGCCTTGGCTTTGACTCACCCTCCTCCTTTCTCCAGGCTTTGGACTGGCACTGTCTTGTGGCACTTCGGATAGGATGGGATACAACGTGTAACGACATCTTATGGCAGCAAAGACCGTTGACATCGACAGAAATTCTATTTGGCAGAATGCTTGAGGCAACGCTATTTGGCAGATGGTTGATGTCTCGATATTTTACAATACAGTTCATTAATATTTTGTATGCAGTATAATTATTTGCGTTTACATAGGCCAAAAGAGGTGCAAGATAGCGTCATCTTACGGCCGCTAGAAACCTTGATCTCGATTTCTTAGTGTCACGTATTGCAATCACTGGAAGGAATATTATAAGCCACTTTTCGCTTTCAGACAGTGCCAGTCCCAAGCCTGGATAAAGGAGGAGGGCGAAGCTAATGGTATTTGTTACCACACAGCTATTCGTTAAACAGAAAAACCACCAATATTATAAGTTCCCGGCACAGCAAGTGAATGATTATTTGTATACAATAACGCCGGATGTTTTATTTTTAATAAACTACTATCGTTACTAGACATTCATGCATTGCGGCTTATAATAATATTATATCGATTGCTTATTGAAACCGTGTGGCTGAGACAAAGTGCTACAGCCGTTTACGAAGAAGATTTCCTATTAGAACTGGGACGAATTACATAAGTTCAGACTAAACGAAAATGGCCATCTTATAGCATTGATTTGACACGATTAAAAGGTGTCTAAGCAAATAGTTTTATTAGGATATGGCGACACGTAGTACATTATTTTTATAACAGTTAAAGATCACGATTTAAAGGTGTCTAAGCAAATGTATTAGGAAATGGCGATGAATACACACTAGTGTTATTTGATATCTTGCATCTCTTAGGATATCTAGTGTCGAACTTATTCTGACTTTACTTCTTACGCCTTAATGTAGTTGTTTTTTAACAATAATTTTATTACATTTACTTACAGTTGTATTGTATTGTATTTGAACACTTGTTATAGCGCCCCTACCAGATTGCCTATTCAGAGGCGCTCCCGACTACTGCGCGGACGCTGAATCGGAATTGCGAGTGAAGGACTTGCCCAGGGTCCCTACGCGGCAGCTTTTGAGGTGGATTCGAACCCGCAACCCTCCAGCTGCAAGGCACCGAACATACCCCTACACCACCGCTCCCCAGTTGTATTGTGTTGTGTTGTATTGTATTGTATTGTATTGTACTCCACGTTTATATTGCGACCGAGCCACCCGCAGTAAAGATTGCAATACTTTCGACGCTTCGACTGACTGCCGACTTGGTTAGTTGCTGTTTAAGGATACTAAGTACAAAGTTGATCAGTATCGCCTATCCTTTCTCCGCACTGGGTAATGGCACAACCAAAGGTGAAGTAGTTACAGATTATGATGAATCCACAGTTTAACGGCAGCTTATGACAGCATAGGCCGTTTCCGCCGACCGTAGTTACAGAGTTTGTCTTCAAGGAAACTGTATGTTTATTGCATTGATAGGACACAATTTAAAATTGTCCAAGCTAAGCACTTTATGTATGGTGATAACTATTTTAATTTACAACTAAAATGTTTTCGCACGCGCCTTTACCTCCGCAAACTGACGAAAGTCTAGAATGAGGGTTTGGCTACTAAACTTGTGAAGTAAAACGATTAAGTGTGTGATCTAAAATCAGTTGTCTTCAACCAATAGCAATTAACAATTCATAAAACTCAAGCGCTCCAGATGGCAGGATCTTAGATCATCAAAAGTTGCGATTCAGTTCGAAAACTGTGGATTTTTTATGTGCCATTGGTAAATGTCCGAATTCTTGTCTGTTGTGAAGTTCATGTTAACCGACGCCTTCGTATCGGTCATGGTTTCCCACGCACGTCTATATCGTTAAATTACGAAGTGGTTGGTTTATATAGCGTCGGATAACGCTGGGACAACATTGTCCAAATTTCTGGATTGACGCGTTTAGCGATGTCTTGCAGCTGCCAAGGCCTTGACGTTGACCTTACCTTACAATAGAAACCTATTTGATGGGAAATGCGAGAACTGCTTAACACCTTTTTTCATATTGGTGTGAGCGGCCGTTGACGACATATTAAGATGTCGTTAAACCGTTGGACCCATAACAATCTAAATAGCATTTTTTGATCAATTATCAGAGATCTCTCGGCCGTTTACGAAGAATTGGGAATGTGAACGAAATTTTGAATGAAATTATCCAGAAATTCGTTCTTACTGACAACCAATCGCATTCTTTACCTGTTTCGAGCCAAACAATCTCCAAAGCTCAGAGGAGAAGGACTTGCTTGTCCTTCCCAGCTCCTCTCATGGATCCAACCTTTCGCAGAGACACATTAAACATTTACGTAAAGCAGCTTTGCAGAATAATACAATTGTATCTTACATCAATACTATTCTATAAGTTTTAACGCAGAAGTTACAAATCGGCCGTTATAGGCCTACATCAAGGATCTTACAGTACACCAAAGATGGCATTAAATGCACCTAAATGCCCCAAGGATTTATTAATTTTAATAATAATAATAATAATAATAATAATAATAATAATAATAATAATAATAATAATAATTATTATTATTATTATTTTTTTTGCCCGAGATATCAATGATCTTTCAGGCGATCCAAACAATTTCCGGAGATGTTACTGATGGTGGTCTGAATTATTATTATTATTATTATTATTATTATTATTATTATTATTATTATTATTATTATTATTATTATTATTATTATTATTATTATTATTATTATTATTATTATTATTATTATTATTTTGTTGCTGTTGTTGCTGTTGTTGTGCATTTATTAGGCGCCACAATCTAGTGAGAAAGCATCAATCGATGGCGCTGAGCAATTGCGAGTGAAGGATTTGCTCAAGGTTCAAGCAAAGTAACCGTGTCAAGGGAGGAAGTTCGAACCTGTACCCTCCGCGTTACAAGGCGAGCGCTCTAACCAATCGGAAAAGTGTTCCAAAAGCATAGTATTAAGATTAAAATTGTAAAGTAGGATGCTGTTGTCAAGCAATTTATGTATCACAATCTGCAAATGTCAAAAGCGATAATTTTTTTAGATTGTTAGACACCTGTAACACGAAGTTACAACACCCTATTTAAATATCGCCATAGGCGCAATATTATCAGCTCTTTTCTCAATGTCTGTTAGGATGGTCGCCGTTAATGGAAGTCTTGGAAGACATAAGAATCGTGAAGCGGTTTTAATTAACAAATAATAATAATAATCATCTTTTGGTTCTCTGCCTTCCAAGGCAGGTGCGTACGTCCAATGTCGCCATTCGTCGCGTTGTCTGGCTCTCTCCTTCAACTTGCTGTAATCCTCCTCCATCATACCAACTTAATATTAATATAGTAGTAATAATAATAATAATATTATTATTATTATTATTATTATTATTATTATTAATTTATTAATTTATTTATTTATTTATTTATTAATTCATACATTCATTCATTAATATTCACTAATTAAATTTATATAAATGGCGAGACATTTGTGTATCTCTTTACTTCATTTTGTTTTTTATTACATTTAGATGTAATGGGGGTGCTAGGACAATCAAAAGGTTGGGGTTCAAATCCCCACCAGGGCAGAAATTTGGCCAAGATTTCTGCTTCATCTGCGGCCCTTAACTACCTTAGCAAAAAGGAGTACAGTGACTGTACACTGTCGGTGGGAAGATGAGACAGCGAGGGAGAGGACTGGCCACCAGCAGCTCTCATCTACCGAGGCTACGTAAATGAAGTTGCTAGCACTTCATATCCATGGCTGCCTCAGGACTAGCGTAATGGCTCCTTCACCTTCTCTCTTCCTCCTCCTCCTTCTCCACTTCACTCCTCCTCCTCCTCCTCCCCTTCCTTCTCCTCCCCCTCCTCCTCCTTGTCCTTCTACTTCTCCTTCTCCTACTGCTTATTTTACCAACACCATCTGGCGAATGAAAGACTGAGTCGAACTTTTGAAAGTATAGCGGGAAGCGATCCCGCCATCGTGCTGATCTTCTTCTGGGAGAGTGTTGCCATTAGAATAAACCCTCCATTCAAATTGCGTGCGATGTTCTTTCCAGACTCATAAGTGACGTATTCTGGGAGCTATAAAAGGTGCTATTGTATTGTATTGCATTGCATTGTATTATGCCGTATTTTTGCTTTATTTTGTTACTTGTATATTACTGAGTCTTGCTTATAATTATTACGTTGCATTCTATTGCCGTATGGTAGACAGACATATTTTTGCTCATTTCGTTTTAATTATTTATTTGTCTCTATATTTTAATTTATATACCTGAATATAAATATTTATACATAATTTTCTGTGCCACGAAAAAGGCGCTATATGAAGCGTGTTGATTCGGTGGCTGTTTCGATGGGACGCGTGTCAACTAGGTCCAGTTCAACGAGGACTTCCGGAACCCTCATCTCCAGTTCCTCGCGGAACCTCTCCATCGTCCGATCTCGAAACGAGGTGACCATGAGTCGGAGACAGAGACCATCCTGGTGGAGGTATCGGTCAAAGTGACACTTCTTGTAGTGGTGGTTCATGCCAGTCTCAACATCGACGTCGACGTTCCAACCTGGGTGGTTCTTACCACCCTCCAGGGGTTCCCACCAGTAGTGGTTCTGCAGTCCAAGACAGTCCAGGGTCCGCGTGATCGACTTAAACGAGTACCCGTAGCGGCTCCGGTGAACGCGGGTCTGGTAGCGCGTCGTTGTCAAGTACCATGGATCCGGAAGGACTGGTCCGAAGTCGAGGAAGAAGTAGACGTTACGGAAGGCGAAGGACTTGATGGGGAACTTTGAAGCGGAAATGGAATGGACCTTCGATCTGGCGGCATCGACCATGTCCCTCTAGGTACGGTGGGAACCACGAGGTACGATCATCTCGTCGAAGTCCGTGTAGAGGTAGCGGTAGAGGTTTCGGTAGAGACAGTCGTTGAGGACGGGGGACATGTTGAGGAGGATTGGCTACTCCCCCTCTTCCTCCTCCTCGACCACCGTCGAAACTTCGCGGAACCTCACGAAACCAGTTCGATCGTAGCGACGAAGCACGGCCAGGGTTTCGTTGTCAAGGGAGTGGCCGTAGACGTTGACCTCACCCACTCCCCAGATGCGGTGCAGCTCTAGCCACTCGACGAGTCGCAGAGGGTCCCTCTGCCAGTAGACGATCGACATGCAGTGTCCGAACTCAATGACCTCACTAGGATCGACTGGTTTCACCGGGACTTGGACTTCAAGTACGTTGGAGGGATGGATGTCGTTCGCCGTGACTACCGACACGTTTCTGGGTACCCGAGTACCCGTTGGTACCCGAGCATCACCGGGTACCCGACACGAGAGGACGTACTGTCCGAAGATCCTTCCGTCGCTCAACCGGATATCCGGTCCGACGGATTTCATCTCGATCGACGTCACTTCCGGTGTGTTCTTCGAGCTGTACCAGAGGAGGCAGTAGAGAGCGTCACTCTTGTTCGTTCTGGTGTCGGCGACTCCTATGAGTCGAACGCGTGGTTGGTCGAGGGTGGGGCGATCGTCAAGGTAGGCAGAGTAGAGGAAGATGTCATGGCTGGCGTTCACCATCTGCCAATCACTCCGGAACTTCTTAGGATGGAGTGGAGGAACGATTCCTTGTAGCTTTGCGTTCTCTGCTATGAAGATCTCGAGGACGGTGGGTTCCGATGGCTCGGGATGGTTCCACCGATGCGCGTCGAGAGAGGAAACTGATCCAGGTTCCAGGTGGACTCGCGGAATATCAGTGGTTCTCGGCTGGGTGATCGCTGAATCCTTGATCCTGCGATCCAAGTTCCTTGGTTCCGCAATATTTTTATCTTTGTTCCTGTGATCTATTTTCCTTGTTTCCGTCAAATTTTGATCTTTGTTCCTGAGATATATCTTCCTGGGTTCCATGATATTTGGATATGTGTCACTGTCATCAATGATCCTGGCTTCGACGTTCCTGTGTTCCGTCATCTTCTTGTCCGTGATTCCGTTATCCACGTTCCAGCCATCCATGTTCCGTGGTTCATCGATCTCTGAACCTTTGATTATGGTCCTCTGAGAATCCATGTTCCTGGAAACCGTTACCAGTTCATCCACGATCCTCAAATCCATGATCCTGCTGATCGCTTCGGCGTCCTCCATCCGGTCCTCGAAGCCACGTAGGATGATGAGGATGAACGCAATGAAGGCCAGAGGAATCAGGAGGAACGCATAGCAACGGATCCTCACGACACACATCCTCCGCAAACACATAATCTCCAATATCTAAACAGATTAACATCAGATTATTACTGAAGACTGCGGTGACCTTTATGTAACTAAAAGAAGATTTATTAAGTGTATGCCTATGTAAGTGTGTAGGTAAGTATGTATGTATGTATTTATGTATGTATATATGTAAATCACCCAGGAATATGACTGCTTGCGACTTCATTTTCTCCGACTAGGCATAATATTATTATTGCTATAGTTATAGTCGTGCAACTGCTATTGTTATTGTTACCGTTATTATTATTGCTATTGTTGTTGTTGTTGTTGTTCATAATAATAATAATAATAATAATAAAAAAAATAATAATAATAATAATAATAATAATAATAATAATAATAATAATAATAATAATAATATTAATAATATCAATAATAAAAATAATAATAATCCATGAGGTGGTTACCGTGTAGGGACATTGAGCAAGTCCTTCACTCGTAATAGCTCAGCGCTATAGAATGATGTTTGGTCATTAGATCTTCTTCTTGTGGTTCTCTGCCTCTTAGGCAGGTTCAAATATCCGACGTCGCCACTTCTCTCGTTGTTGGGCCTCTTCTTTCAGTTTCCTGTAGCCGTTTGTCATCATCCAATCCAGCATCATCTGTCTTGGTCTTCCTCTTGTCTTCCTCCCCTTCAGTTTTCCTTCGATGACCGTTCTTAGTAGTGAGTCTCCTCTCAGCGTGTGCCCGATCCATTTCCTTTGCCTGTCTCTTATTGTGCGTATAAGGACTCTTTCTTCTCCAATTATTCCCAACACTTCTTCATTTGTTATATGTTCTGTCCAGCTGATTTTTTCCATTCTTCTCCATGTCCACATTTCGAAAGCTTCCAGTCTTCTTATATCCGCTTTTCTCATTGTCCATGTCTCCGATCCATACAGCACCACGCTCCATACTAGTGTCTTTATCATTCTTATCTTTAGATTCCTGTTTAGTTTTCCTCTCAGTAATTCTCTTCTGTTTGAGAATGCCTCCTTTCCTATTGCTATCCTTCTTTTAATTTCTCTGTGGCATTTGGCATCTGTCGTGATCATACTCCCTAGGTAGCAGAATTCTTTGACTTGCTCTATCTGTTTTCCTCCAATGTGTATTCTGACTACAGTTTCCTTTCCTTTACTTATCTTCAGTACTTTTGTCGTTTTGATGTTAATCTTCATCCCGTATTCGGTTGATGTTGTGTTTAGCCTATCCATCATTGCTTGCAGTCCTTTCTGGTTTCTCGCCAACATTGCCTGATCATCTGCAAACCTTAATGCCTTTATCCATCTTCCACCAACCTTTATCCCCTCCTCCATCTCCTCTACTGCCTCTCTGACAAGCTCTTCTATATAGATGTTAAATAGTAATGGTGACAGTGGACATCCTTGTCTCACACCTCTTCCAACGTTTCCTGGTTCCGAGTACTCTCCATCTATTCTTATTCGCATCTTTTGTCCCATGTATAAGTTTCCTATTAATCTTCTGTCTCTCCAATCTATTCCCATCCGCCTCAATGCATGTAGTAGCCTTCTCCAGTCAACTCTATCAAATGCTTTTTCATAATCCACAAAGCATATATATACATCCTGACCATTCTGGCAGCTCCTCTCTGTTAGTACTCTTAGTGTTCCGATCGCATCCCTAGTTCCCATGCCCTTTCTAAAACCAAATTGATCATCTCCCAGCCCCTCAATTGCCTCTGTCTTTGCTTGCACTCTCTTTGCTAGTATTCTTATCATGACTTTTGACGCATGGGTGAGGAGGCTAATGGTCCTGTAATCCTCGCATGCTGTTGCATTTGGTTTCTTTTTAATTGGTATTATTATGGATTGCAGGAAGTCCTCTGGCCATTCTCCCGTTGTGTATATATCTTGGCATATCCTTATTAGTTCTTTCATGGCACCATCCTCCAGACTTTTGAGCATCTCTGCAGGTACTCTCTCTTCTGCTCTGACAATGTCATTCGCGCTCTGTATGATATTGTCTTTCAGTCTTTTCCATCTCTCTTCTATGGATTTTCCCTCGTATTCTCTTAGATTTTCTTCTATTTTCTTTCCCAGTTCGTTGCTCTTTTCTTTCAGGTTCTTTTGATTCCATCTCTGTCTTATCTTCTTTTTCCTCTTGATGAATTTCAGTTTTATCTGGGACTTCATGATGATCAAGTTGTGATCTGTGTCTGCGTCTGCTCCCGGCATTGCTCTTGCATTCTTGACACTGTTTCTGTATCTGTGTCTTACCATTATGTAGTCCAGCTGATATCTTGCCATATCTCCCGGGGATTTCCACGTGTACCTACGTCTCTTCTCGTGCTGAAACCAGGTGTTTGTCAGTATTAGTTCTCTTCTCTCACAGAACTCCGCTAGTTTTTCGCCTATGCTATTTCTCTTCCCCAAACCATACTTTCCAATGCATTTTCCCTCCGCTCCTTCTCCCACCACTGCGTTCCAGTCTCCCATCATGACTACATAATCTGTTCCCTTGGTTCTATCCAGTATTTCCTCCAATCTCTCATACATATCGTCTACTTCTTCATCTTTGTGCGTTGTTGTTGGCATGTATATATGTATTATTACTATATCTACTGGTTCTGCCTTATTTTGACCTCAATCATCCTGCTTCCATATCTTTCAATCTTTATTATGGACCTGGCAATCTTCTCTTCTACCAGAACAGCTACACCGTTTTGGTTGTTTTCTCCTCCTGTGTGTATGATTCTTATTCCATCACTATTAAAGTCTCCCTCCTCCTTCCATCTTGTCTCCGCCAGCCCCATAACATTCAATTTTGATCTTTTCATCTCCCCTATGACGTTTGCAAGCTTCCCGGGTCTTAGCATTGTGCGGACATTCCATGTCCCTATTTGTATCTTGTTTCTCTGATCTTTCTTCATGTTGATTTTGCAGGGGTTTCGCTGGTTGACGACCGAGGAGGCCCCACCCCTCCCCTGCCGGACGCGACTCTTCCAGGTATCCAGGTTGAAGTAGATAAAGTACTTAATAAACACACAGTTTCATTGGATATTATGACCCATTATAAGTTTCTCTGTGGTACGTACTAACAAGTTGTGGGTTCAAATCCATGCGTGGAAACAAATTTTTTTAGGGATTTCGGATACTCCGCCTTCGGCCCCTGCCAACTCAGCTGCAATGAGTACGCTGACCGTGTGCTGTCGGTGGGACAATGAGACGGCGAGGGAGAGGACTGACCACCCGCCCGCATATGCCGGGGCTAAGAAAAGGAAGTCGCTAACGCTTTCTACCCAATGCCGACTCTCAGGATAGATTAATGGAATGCTCCTCTGCTTCTTCTTCAGTCTGCGCTTCTAGCAGGATATTTTAAGATTCGCAGTAATGGACGTCAAATTGGATCAACAGTTTAACGGCAGCTTATGTCAACATAGTCCGTTGCCGCCGACAAAGATTAGTTTTGGCATATTACAGGCAGATACATGTAGTTCCAGTTTAACGACACTGTGCGATAACAAAGATCATTAGCGTCGCCCTCCTCCATTATATTACATGCCGTAGCAAGGCATTTGTAGCCAATTAAAAATCTTTAAAAGGTGTCTCAATACTTATACTATTGTGCATTGCCCACAACGAAAAATGTGGTGTGAAAAGATATATTGCTTAATTTAATTAAATTCTAAATATTTTATTTTAGTGAAGTGTTATTTAGACGAGTATGCGATAGGTCAATTATTGAACGAAAATTAGGTCGTATAATGAAGAATGTCACATAAACAATATGTTATATCAACAGATAGAGGAGCTTTATAAATGCCCAGACACAATACAATTTAATAGATAGGCGCATGTAATAAACTCGCATCTAAACGCGACTGCTATATAGACAGATATTTTATTTAACATAATATGATATTCAAAACCTTTGGGACTTCCCAATTAATTAACATAATTATATTACGCGGTTTAGATAATAATGTTTAAACAAATGTGTCAACTTACCGTGTGATTCAAAACTTGTCATAAATCACAAAATGACACTTCGGTTAATGAATCAAATTCTCAGACTTCAATCGTACGGTCAACATTTGGTCGCATTCTCGCATATATGCGTAGGGCCTACTCTTCTTTTTACGACTCTCACAGTTAACGGTCTCCTCCGAAGTTATGATTGTGGACACAGAACATTGACAGCCACAATTTTAAAACCATAAAGTCATATCTGGCTGAAAACAGACACCAGCGCAGTCATTTTACTATAGCAGTCGTTTTTCTACTCCTCTAAAGACATAATTATTAGGTTTACTAGAAAATGCGTTAAGCGCAAACGGAGACACGCCTGCAAGGTAATTTGTAATAATTTTAAACACCTTTAACTACGGATTGTGTTAATAAAATTTAATTTATAATCAGTATTAACTTTAAACACCTTTAACTAAGTGTAAAATTTGGTGTAAAATGGCAACATGGCACACGTTGGTTAATTATGTGTCCTCTGTAACAGCTACCGTTAGCCCTCAAGGAGAAACCATGCAGTCGCTAAGACTGCTAGCTAACTCGTGAACTTAATATTTTTACTTATTATTTTAATTGAAGTCTCTGGATTTCGATTTTTTGACAAAGACATCAGCAACACGAGAGCAACATTTAATAGACATCGTTCTGTACGTACAGTAGGCTGCAAATTCATTACATTATAGACATGCCGGATTACCTATGAAGTCGATGGCAAGTCGGTAAATCAGTCATATATGCGCACACATGCGTCGATTTTCTATTTGTTGTAATGGTCTAAAAAATTTGGAATGCAGTACCGATGAGTATTCGGAATATGCACCCACATACACCCGATTTAAAATGCTGTGGAGTGGTTACTTGAAGGACTGTTGTACAGTAATTTATGCATTTATGGTGTGCAGAGATTCGACGAAATCTCGGAGATTAACGACAGCTGTCCTGGAAACCATCATACGTCGCTAAACTATCAAACAATTACAACGATAAACTTTGCTTAGACACCTTTATTTCATAGTTTTCTAATACTATATAAACGTCATTTTGCTCAGTCTCTGTCTCAACTCTGTGTTAAGCCGTTGATCATTGATCAATTAGACTGCGCCACCGCTCGTAATCTGGCAGTGCCAGTCCTAAGTCTGTCGTTAAACAGCAACCACGATAACGATCTCTGGCTGTCTAACATAACTTGGTACGAACTGTGACATTTATTCCTATCGACGCCAACGGTCGCTGAGGCCACAGAAAAAATAGAAGAGCAGTCCTGAGAGAGAGACACCCATGGGTATTAAGTGTTAGCGGCTCCATTTTCTTAGCCCCGGCACATGAGGGCGGATGGGCACTGGCAAGTCATCTCCCTTACCGGCTTTCATTACAGTCTTCTCGTAAGGTTGACTGCAAGACCGTTACCGTGAACTCCACATTTCTAAAGCGCTATTCTAAAGCTAAGCACAGGGCACAAGCTTATTCACGAGCGCTGGGGACATATCCGAAATGGGAAAACTGTTCAAAGTGACATTTGCTGAAACATCAACAAGAGATGAAAATTCTAGGTGTTCACTTTCTAGTGATCATGACTTGGATTTAGACACCATATCTGAACTTCGGGAAAGCTGCCAGGTTTTGGGACACGGAAACCGATAAGTTTGAGCGTTTGCCTTGTAACGCGAAGACAAGTACGGGTTTGATCCTCCTCCTCTGAGACGGTTACTGTGTAGGGACCTTTTGCAGTCCTGCACTTACAATTGAAGGGTTCAGAGCAATAACCAGGTATGTAGGAAATTATGAGTTTTGGGGAAATGGTTTCAAAGATCTGCCGGATGCACAATCCCATATTATGTTGACATATTTGTTTTTAAAAAATGACAATCAAAAATATTCGGATCTGCACGAAATTTACAGGGTAAATAGACTACTACATTCCAAACACGCTGGCATACTTTTTAGCAAATAAGTGGTATGTCGACATAACTGGTTATTGCTCTGAACCCTTCAATTGATAGCGTCATCGATAGAAGTTTAGTCGTCAGATAGTGGCGCTTAATAAGCACATGACAATAATAAAATGTTCGTCCTACAAACTAAATACCGTTCCATCAGCACACTAGGACTGCTGTCCAGAAGCTTATTAACGTGTCTGTTGCTTTTGGTGCTGTGGAAAAATGTTTTATTTTGCATCGTCTGGAGCACTAGTTTGGGGTTTCTGCTATTCCACTCAATTGGTTTAGTATTCATCTTAGTCCACGTATTGAGTCACCATAGTTACACGGCAATTATTCATCTATTGCTGTTTTGACGCGTGAAGTCAACAGAATTACAATCAAAAGATTTTCACAGATTCTTTTATTTTAAAAAAATACGTCTACAGTGGAGCCATAGTTCTCCATAGCAACCGATTCTAGAAATCAGCAGCTCCTGTACGTCGTCGTAGTACTACTGTATTATAGTACAGTGTTGACAGTTTTGATTCCGAACAGCAGTTCAATACAGCATAACCGAAACCTATCTAGATTTGAATTAAGTCACAAGAAATCTCGGATTGACGTGTTATATATAGGCTAACAATTACGGAATGAATTCTGAGTAGCTGGTACCTTTGTGACCTAATAATTCTTACTAATTAACAATTATTTACAGTTACTTATATATGATTTACTTGCAAACACAGCAAATAAAAAGCTGTTGGCTGTTTATATATTGTTATAAGGTTCCGGAACACAACAAATTCAGAAAAGTTATAGGGGCATATTTCATGGCTTCATTCTAATTATATAGGGCATATTATAATCAATATCAATAAACATTGAAAGCTCTTAAATTAAATTAAAGTGTCTAACTAATTTAAAATAATTTCTTAGTTCAAATTTAAATTAACTAAATTATTTTTTTAATAAAATGGAAAAAGGTCCCGGAACGCCGCTGCGGACCGTTCCGGCTGAAAAAAAGCACTGGTTAGCAGGGATGCTAACAATGAAATGTGAATATTCCTGGTTACATTTTGAGAGCAATCCTCTTTACGTAATATTGTACGCGCTGGTGGAATAACCGGGTCAGAAGTCATATATACGTTTGGATCCACTTCTTTCGGACCAAGTTCCGGGTATTGATTGACATCTTTCGGGCCCAGATCTAAGTAAGCATTCTTTCCCTTTGGTTCCATATCCAAGTAGGGATCGAATTCGTTCGGACCTATATTCAATTAATGATTTATTTCTTTCGTATCCAGACCCCAGTAAGGATTTATTTTTCTTTTGGTTCTGTATCCAAGTAGGGATCATCTTCTTTCGTAGCCAGATCCAAGTAGGAATTCATTTCTTTTGGTTCCATATCCAAGTAGGGATCGACTTCTTTCGAACCCAGATCCATGTAAGGATTTATTTCTTTCGCACCCAGATCCAAGTAAGTATTCGCTTCTTCTGGTTCCATATCCAAGTAAGGATTTGTTTCTTTCGTACTCAGGTCTAAGTAAGGATTTAATTCTTTTCGTTCCATATCCAAGTAGGGATCGATTTCTTTCGTACTCAGATCTAAGTAAAGATTTACTTCTTTCGGATCCGGATCCAAGTGTGAATTCATTTCTCTCTGGCTTAAACCCGAATTTCTTAGATCCAAGTAGGAATTCACTTCTGTTCTTCTCAGCCTCATTAATTCCGACCGCTCCATTGAATGTGGAAAATTTTCAGATTCACTTGATAGGGATTCGTAATCATTGAGGTGTTGTTGGTCTAGTTGCTCGCGATTTATGACTTCTTCCAAAAGGATTGAATATCCCGCGTTGTCATAAATTTGTGGTGCATCTATAATTGATTCGTATATGTTGTATTCGTGTAGAGCAGGCGAGTGAGGCATCGGATCCACTGTTCTTGCCATTTCTTCCAACGCCTGATAAATTGAGTCATAACCTATTTCTTCATACATGCTGCTTGCTCTTGGAAGCGATCTTTCAGTGCTTCTGACTGCTTCAAGGGGGAGACCAACTGAATCGTATCGTATATGCTCATACATACTAGAAGTATTGGAAATTCTCCTGTCTGTCGTTCGTCTGGTGACGTCTGAAATGTAAAGAACAAATTGCAGAGGTTGCACAGGCTAAGCATAGCGGTCCGATGTTCCAAACACTGAGAAGTGACAGGTACCAAATAAGGTAACTGATATTACAAGACATGCGGTTTCTCAAGGTGACTGGTGAAGGTCACATTCATTTGAGGACACTTCACTTCACTGAGTATGAGGGAAACCTTGCAGGCATGTTCGTATTGGATTTGACCTCATGTATGTATGTATGCATGGATGTATGCATGTACGTATATATATATATGTATGTATGCAATTAAGCATGCTGATCTAAATAATCGAGTTTAAGGATTGTAAAAATATGTGCTGTACAGAGACAAAGCTACATTAGGTAAATAAATGGATGACTTTTAAGGAGGACATTCCATACGAGGAAACACTATGATCTTGTGCTGAAAGGCAAAGGGCGACATCTACACGTCTCCACCAATTAAAAAGCGCAGTGATAGCAGACCGCGTTGCCATGGGATTTGATCACAAAGTAGATAATAATTATGTCGTATAATACTGATGATCAAGTGCGCAAAAGGCAAAAGTCAAAGGCAAAATTCGTGAGTTACTGGTAGCAGGAGTAGTGTCGACAATTACTCGTACAAGGTGCAAATCAGAGAGACTGGGACTAATCAAAACCAGCTGTTTACCCGGCCTAAGTCGTGTAAAAAGAATGTGAAATATAGCCGTCCGATCATCAGTCTTTCCAACACTCCGCCTGTTCCCCGACCTTCAGTCCGTTGTATCCGACCGTCCATCCGACCGTCAGTCCGACCGTCAGTCCGTCTGGAGGGACTCGTGTGCGTCAGTCCGTCTGGAGGGACTCGTGTGCGTTGTGTCAAATATTTTCTTGTCGCTTCCTAACGAAGTAGTTGGTACCAGCTCATAAATGCGTAACAGGAAAGTTGACTTCATGATAGACATATCTCTTCTATTATATTATGCATTAAAACAGATATGAGTAATTTTAGAGCTTTGTCGAAACTTGCTTCGGAGATGCAGTCATTACAAGGGGTGGCAACAAAGAAAACAGTATTGTTGATGGAGTCAACCAGACAGTCGAAATATAGACTGGCAGAATTACATTCCAATCAATTCCATATTCTGTTAACCTGACAATGCGCTTGGTTTAAAGGATACAGAAGCTGTTTCGGTAAAACAGGTAGTAAGATTGAGAAGCGTGTTGGAGTAGCAGAGGATCGTCTCCTTAAGGCTGTCGAACGGAGTCGTGACCATGTGCTGCGTCACCTGTTTCCGATGCTTATCCGACGCCATTATGCCCTTCATTTGCGAGCACACAGATTCGAGCTGCCGTGTAAGGACGACGAAAATTTCATACCAAGGGTCTTATATTTAATCAACCATCCTTGCCACTTACAAATTCAAGTCCGAACATTTTAAAATAGTAAAGATAACACTTAGCTATTTTTCTACATTATTGCCTCTAACTGTAAGGTAAGGTGCGGTCTGTCATCTGGCATTAATAATGTAACAATAAAAGAATATATTATCAGCAGGTAAGCTTACATAGCTGCGTTATGACAGCCAGAGTTGATCAATAAACGAAAAATACAACACACTAGTAGCTAAGTAACGCTCTGGCTTGGTGTAGATTTACTGCGATCTAATTCAAGAAAAGCTACAGGTTACTTACCGCTAAAACGTCTCTTCGAACGGAAACCAAGGAAAACTCCGATGAGCAACAGAACGAGACCAATGGCTCCGGAGCCAACAATTATCTTCCACGCTGCCGAAGGCTGATTAAATGTCTCTGCAACAGATATTTACCGTCACTTAAAATTCGGAAACAAGTTTTCTAAGAGAACGACTTTGTTTTACTTTAATTTTTTTATAATATCTGATCAATAAACGTTCAATCGCAGATCTTCTAATTTAGTATTCATGAATTGCCAACGTAAGGAACATGAACCTGTTATTATTTTGTCCATAAATATGTTTCATACTGTAAGTGTTCGAACGTCCATTCGTCAACTTGAATGATCCGTTAAGTGCTACTGAGAAATGATAACGTCGCATTTGGAATAGAAAACATTAATTTCCAATGTGTCAACCTGATTCAGGTCTATATTGGTAAGCAAGTGTTATCGTGTCACTTCCTCGGCTGTATCCGTTGTCGCCAACACATCTGTATTCTCCGAGGTATTTAGCGCATTCAGAAGAGCAGTTCGTATCAAATGTTATAATCAAGAGCTCCGTCGTCACATTGATGTAAGGTGGTTCATTACGAACTAAGTCACCATATGGTTCTGTTTTGTACCATCGCACAGTCGGGGGTGGTGTACTAGGATCAGAAGTCGCACAGCACTCAAAGACGAACTGCTTTTCTTCCAGAAAATCAACGGACACATTTTTTGAACCTTTGATCGTCACTTTTGTCTTCACTACGAAACAAAAATAACTACAACAGATAGTTTTAATAATTAACATCACGCTAAAAACAATAAGAGTAGGCCTACTACTAGCCTAATAATAATAATGGTTGGCGAAAGTAGAACTTCAGCGGAGCCAGACCTAAAGGAGATGTGACACTAACGGCACTTATGACGTTCATTTTAGTAGTAGTAATTTCAGTTAACGACACTGTGTGATAACAAAGATCATTAGCGTCGCCCTCCTCCTTTATCCAGGTTTGGGACTGGCACTGGCAGAGTACGATCAGTGGCGGAGTTATTTCATTTTAGACAACATCTGCATCTTTGTCAATTGTAAAAAAATCATATTAAAGGTGTTTAATTCCAATTTTATATTTCAAATAATAATATTAATAATAATAATTAATAATAATAATAATAATAATACATATTAATAATAATAATAATAATATTATTATTATTATTATTATTATTATTATTATTATTGTTATTGTTATTGTTATTGTTATTATTATTATTATTATTATTATTATTATTATTATTATTATTATTATTATTATTATTATTATTATTATTATTATTATAATCCCAGGATCCGCCTGGGCGAACCACACAAATGCCCATGTGGCGCCCCGTTGTCCGCTCTTGTGTTCTGTGTCCAGGCAGACTCCATAAACACGCAGCCTTGAAGGCTTGAATGACTTGATCTATCGAGGCTTGATCCGTGCGGGCTTTCCGTCAACTACGGAACCAGCAGGTTTGATGAGATCTGACGGCGGAAGACCCGATGGTCTTACACTGGTCCCGTGGCGGGTGGGCCGATGCCTGGTCTGGGATGCGACCGTGACTGACACCATGGCCGCGTCTTATTTGTCAGACACTTCTTCATCCCTCTGGCATTCGAAACCATGGGTCCGAAAAACCACGAGGGCCAGGCCTTTCTCTCTGACCTTGGAAAAAACTTAATGTGGTCACTGGGGACCCACGAGAAACGTCCTTCCTTTACCAGCGTAAGCCTATCTCATTAACGATAGGCTACAACGCTATAACGCAATCGCGTTCCGAGGCACTTTCGGCAACCAGGACAACGACGAGTAGGGTCATCTCCAGACAAATTACATCAGCTAGTAATATCTAAGTCCCTGAGGGATCCTGTATGCCTCGGGGCAAAAATATAATAACAATAATATTGTTATTATTATTATTATTATTATTATTATTATTATTATTATTATTATTATTATTATTATTATTATTATTATTATTATTATTATAATTTTTTATAAGACAAATTTATTTCTTCATAAAACCAAAAAACTTATTACAGACTGATTAAAAATGGCCCTAACCCTAACCCGTTTCAATAATTTTATAAGCCGTCATTCAGTCCTGGGCTACTGTTGTTGCAGTCCGCGGTGGCTAAAACAGACAGAGTTTCCAATCTGTAGGGCGACCGATAGGCGTTGCAGCAGATGACTGGTCTCACGCTAAATTATTATTATCATTATTATCATTATTATCATTATTATCATTATTATTATTATTATTATTATTATTGAGTCCCTTCAGACCATTTAAAAGGTGTTGAAGCAAACTTCATAACATTTTAAATTTTTATTATTATTATTATTATTATTATTATTATTATTATTATTATTATTATTATTATTATTATTAATAATAATATTATTATTATTATTATTATTATTATTATTATTATTATTACTACTACTACTACTACTATTAGCACAAAGGATAAGAATTATTACATTCTAATAAAGTATGATCCAGTAGGAATGCTATGGCAAAAAGTGGTCCTCTTATTAGTCATAGACAATGATAAGTTTAATTTTGTAGCTTTTGAATTCGTTACCTATTCCTGTCTATTCTCTCATTTCTTTGTTGCCATTTAAGTCTAATAGTTTAAAACTCACTGTTTCGTCGTTTTCTATGGTCGTCGGGTTTCTCTGATCAACCGGAATTTCACCTTGCTTATCTAACAGATAATGGTTTTCGCAAACGATTCAACTTTAAGCTACTATCGTCTGATGCATTGAACATTATAACAGCAACGTGATCGACGTCATTACACAGGAACGTGATAAATAGAACATTAATAGCATTAGATTTACACAACTTCCAACTTATAGCCAACTTCCAATCAAAGGCCTTTAGTAAGTAAAAACACACAAACTATATTTACTGAGAACGTTCAGATATCCTTGAGCAAATGCGTATCCATGGACGTTGCTTGCATTGCACTGAATAACCATCAGATCCGTCTTACTGTCTCGGTCGACGCAGTCTCGACAAACGTCTCTGATCGTCAGACTTCTATCGTTGTTGCTGAACACAAATCTTGAGGGAGGATTGCCAGCTATAGAAAGAATATAATGATTTTGGGTGATTTAAACTGTTTTAGAACCTCTAAAGTGTCTTAAAGTACTTAACGCAAAGTAGCATAGAACTGTTTCATATACTTAGAATTGGACAATGCACCATCACAAGCGTTATAATTGGCAACATCAGCTTGAATAGATTTTTAAAATTTATATGCATGTTTTACGAAGTTCGCAGCATTAGCGCCATTGTGAGATTCTTGAGAGGAGCTGCATATACTCAGTCTAGAGCCCAGAGTGGCACGGTGGGCTCAGAAGAAATTTGGAAATGTTTGAAGGCTATGGAAGTCTACATAATAACTTACTTTTTATGAGCTGTCCATTCTGGAGCCAGACAATATTAGCCTCAGGTATGGCGAAGGCGTTACAGTTGAAGGTAACAGATTCTCCTTCAGTTACGTTCACATTGTATGGACCATCCGTTATGTTCTTAAAATCCGGGACAGCTGTTTACATAAATATTTCAATTTAATACTTTAACGATGATAGTTTAACAAAAGTGACAGGGACGCCAATGCAGCCAGTCTTTTTCCTCTTTATCGTATCGTATCTTATCGTATCTAAAAATTTGTAGAGCGCCTCTCGCAGCATAGACTATTCAGAGGCGCTTTCAGCGCGGAAGCCCCGGGGGAAAAGAAACGCCTTAAGAGAGCGAGAGGATGCGTGAGAAATCCCAGACAGGAGCTTAGCCCGTAGAAAAGGGGGAGGCCATTCCAAGTAGGGGGACCTGTCACAGCAAATGCCCGGCATTGAGCCAAGGCAGATTTAACACGAGGGACAAAGAGGTCCAGACGGTCAGTAGAGCGCAAAGGGCGAGCAGATGTTGCAGAGAGAGGGAGGCTTATGCATAAAGTCCGAGAGATATTTTGGTGTAAGGCCAAGTTGAGATTTGGAGACCAAGCGGAGGATCTTATAATGGATACGTGAGGTGATTGGGAGCCAGTGTAGCACTTCAGTCATATAATCTGAAATATGGGAGAACCGACGAAGGCGTGCTATGAGCCTAGCAGCGGCGTTTAAGACTGACTGGAGGGGGAGAGTCGCAACTTGGGGAGACCCATGAGGAGCGAGTTGCAGTAATCCACACGAGAACAGATGAATGCATGCACAATGGCGGTAAAGACGGCGGGAGCGACTGATCGTCTGATGGCTCTCAGTTGCCTCAGATGAAAAAAGCAAGAGCGAGTCAAATTCGAGACGTGCTCGGTGAAGGTAAGGGAGGAGTCGAGGGTGACACTCAAATCTCGAACACTGGAAGAGTAAGTAAAAGAGGGAAACTTATCAGTCAGCAGTGGGAGGTCAAGTTTAAGCAATTGTTGCCGGGTCCCAAACCAAATCAGTTGAGTTTTAGCCGAATTGAGGCAAAGTCGGTTTGATGACATCCAGAAGTTTAGATCGCAGGCAAGTGCATCATCAGAGGAGACCAAAGAGAGTTGATCAGCTTTTGAGTAGCTTATGTTAGCGGCGAAGCGGTGTGTCTTAATCCTCGATATAGGCCTATTATAGTAAACGAGTGTAATATAAAGTAGCCTATTAAAAGTTAACATTGCATGTTATTTTTGCCATCTTGAAATTATCTGCATTCTTGCAAGGGATAAACAAATAGTGCATATTATAAGAATTAGAACCTATTTATTTTGAAAAATCAGACCTTCAACACAAATCTGTAAAGTATGTGTATAGTCTCCTTGGGTATTTGAATCAGTGCAGCTGTAGTTTCCTTCATCAGGTGCAGTTATTTTATTGATGGTGAGTTCTGTATTGTAAAAATTCTGCGTGTATCGATCAGAGGGAAGCGTATTATCTGGCCCGATCCAGGATATCGTTGGCTCCGGACTGAAACAGATAAGTTAATAATTTCTTAGAGTCAGCTAATGCATGAAACATTCTGGACAGATTTCGCTCTGTACGTTTTTACACGGATATATTTTTCTATCTAAGTGCCCATGCGAAAACGTTAAGATTACTCATGAATAAATCACCCTGCAGGTTATAGTGAGCAGTTTGAACAGTAGGGGCACCAGAAAACTGATTATAACCCGATATATGATTCCGATAAAGCTTGCACCAATACCAAGTATATTTGGAAATGCAAATCTTAGTTATTGTATTTTTTTCGTTTATTGATCTACTCTAGCTGTCATAACGCAGCTAGTTAAACTCTTTACCACTTCAGAAGTTGCCTAACTTGAGCTCCAAGAGAGTGCAACACTATTATTGTCAAACGTTGGTCAAACCCATAGTTGCCAGATAGATGCCAAGGCCTATTAAATCCGGGTCAAATGTCATACATAGCGGCTAAGATGTAGGTCGGTAAATGGAGATATACGAATATATATATACATGTTGGGCCTACTTGCAAACATGCTTACATAAAATGCAGACAAGCATACAAACATGTACGACGTGTACGTACATGATTGTGCGGACGTTGTATAATAGTAAATACGATTTTACCAATGATCCCATCCAAAGCTCGAGATAGCTTCTGACATGTTTGCTTAAAATTGTTGCTTATTCACTCAGACTTACTAGCCAGAGAATAAGCATCTCAGTTTTATGCTTTCTCCAACGACAGCAACAGTTTGTGCCTCTGAAGAAAATGCTAAAGTTGGAGCAAACTGACTGATGTTTCCCGATGGATCTGTAACGTGACACACATTGGATAATGTAAGAGAACAACTAATCAATACATAAAAAAATGTGTGCTATTCGCCGAAATATTTGCTGGGAATTATTTACATAAAACTCAGTTATTAGTTAGCTTGCACTGACAAACTAATTAGTCAGAGTTCTTACTTCTTGTCACGTTTAGTTGTGTATAGCTTCGTCCCATTTCCCAAAATGTGTGACCATATGCTTTCGGATATCTTTCCCAATATCTTTCCCAATCGACGTAGAAAGTTGTACATCTGTAAATTGCTTTATCTGAAGCGTCCTCAGAAAGAGCATAAGCAAAGTAGAGGTCTCCTGAAATAATAGGAGAATATAACAACGTAGAATGTCAACATAGATTACAGAAACTTCAATCTCCTGTAGAAACTTAGATAGCGCCTTTATAATTGTAAATGCCCTCAAAAATAGTATTTCGTTGTTGTCACTTAAACAAAGTGTGAAAGGCACAGATGACAATTCGCGCTTGATCCAATACAAACGATGGAAAAAGCAAGCAACGATAAAGATTTTAAAGAAGCATGTACTTTTATGACTGGTAAACTGCATTGGCTTCCCGTTGGTTCTCGAATCCGGCGCAAGATCTTGCTCATTGTATCCGAACTCAGCAAGGACTGGCTCCCAAGTACCTTTGTGACCTTATGCGCCACCCCACCTCTGCTGTTTCTCTTCGTCCACTATGCTTTCCAGATCTAGATTTCGAATTTGATATTTGAATGGTTTATGTTCAATTCAAAGACGTTCATCGTTGTCTCTCAAGCAAGGACTGCTATGGCAAAACATGTTGCCTTTACTTTTGTCGGTCACTCCACTTGGAATGACCTTCCCCACTCTTTACGCTCTAATAATAAAAAATTATCTCGGCTGAAGTCTCTCCCGCATATGCCCGGTGCTTGAAGACTTTTTATTCCCTCGGGGCTATTATGCTGAGAGCGCCTCTGAATAGCTAATACTGTTAGAGGCGCTTTACAAATTTTCAACTACAATAAAACGAAGTTATTTGTATTAGTTGTCTGTGCCTGCGGTCCTAGCAAATAATCTGTCATAGAAAACTGCTGAACGAGGTGCTGTTCAGAAACTACCTTTCTCAGTAAAGTGACAATGGATGCAATGCAAATACAAATAAAACAAGTTAAGTGGTACCATTGTCAGCGACTTGTATTCTTTCTGAGGTCCGCAGTGTCGCAAAATATATTGCGTTAGTTTCAGCTACTTGGAACCAAGCAACGAAAGGCTTCTGGAAACTCCTGGGTCGATGGGCCTCAATGTGAAATGGCATTCCATCGACAACGGTTTTCTGAAGAACAGCTGAAGGTCCTGTAGTGGAGTTAGTGATCGCCATCCGAACATCTATCTTCTCTGAGAGAGCTGTGCCATACTGATTCCTAGCAAAACACTGATAGTACCCTTCATCCATCTCTGTCGCTCTGTCTATCGTTATTGTACCATCGGATCCATTACGGATATTTGAGTGATTTGTGTTCATTTCAAAGCCGTTCTTCTTCCATTCATAACTGCAAATAAATCATCATGTATTTTCCTCTGCAAAACATAGCTGTTTTCTCAAGCAAACGCAAGCTTATGAGCAGAGAAACAGATTGACACTAGCACGTGATATCAATAATTGAGTTCGATTTGCATTCAAGCGACAATACCGAGTGAGCAATCCTGCCGATTTTCTTGAATATAACATAAAGAATAAACAAACAGAAATCTTTGAACTTGCCTTACATGTGGTGTTCCCACAGCTCTACACTCCAGTAAAATACTTCCTTCCTCATGGTAGACGATGTTCTTTCTTTTCGGACTTCTCGTTAGAGTTGGTGGCAATCGCACTGAAAACATTGCAACTCTCTGACTGAATAAATGTTAGATCATAGGTGACTCATTTCGGCTCCTTGTACCAATCGGTCATGCTCGTAGATAAACTAATAAGCCTAGGCCTTACTGAACAGAATAACATCAAACGATCACGCACTAAAATCTAACTGAGCATTATTTCAACACAACGCCTTCTAAGGGTCGGCTTTCTCGTCAAAATGTACAGAGGACATGCATAACGAACGCCCCATTTCAGCGTATTAATGCCTGGATGTTGTTGTAATGTATGTAATATTTATATTGCGCCTGATGTAAAACAAACTGTAGCATCAACGCTTCCTACAGTTTTTTGTCTTAGCAAATCCTGACATTTTTAGCCAACGGAGCATTAGGCTGTAGCATTTCGCTGACAAAATAATGTTAAACGCCGAAAACACCACTGAATAACCTGGCATCTATGAACAGCTTTACATAATGGAGATCAACTTCTTCGCGGCCATTCAATCATAATCGCAAACCAACAGAAAGGTTTGGAAGAGTTCACTCTCGTTTCTCCCTCCATCCTTCCTTCCGTCCCCTCTCTCTCTTGTATGCATTATTGTTGCAAGAACGCCTAGAGAAAACTGCCAAAGTCCCGGGTTTGAAATAAAACATTATTTATTCAGCTATAATGCGAAATATACCTTTACAAGCCGACGCAGAGCCCACCAACGAACAACAATATAACCAGCAACTCCTAAAAATACTTAGCTCACCTGGTTCGAAAACGATTACAATAAGAGTGTGATGCAAAAAACAACAGCTCGACGAGACTGGAAACTAAAACAGAAGCGACCTAACTCCATTCTGACGCTTTCACTTTGATACCTATGCGGAACTCCCTCTGAAATCGTAAGGCGTGTGATCCATCCTATCCACAACACGTGGAAAAGCCACACGCCGACTTGCAAAAATATAATTATAGGCCTATTATAGGCCTATAGTTCGAGAACGTCTATGCTGCATGGATACAGCATATATGTCCTGAGGAGTCCTGAGAGTCTATAAAACTGTATTACTAGTAGGCCTACAAATTTGAAATGTGCTATTAGGTAGGACTTACCATCACTTAGAGTAGAAATTATGCAGCAAAGGCTAGCCACGTTTAGCAAAATAAAGAGGTCCTTCATTTCTAAGCTTCTTGTCTACACTTCGTTGAGCATTTCTGTACACATTTTGAAAAAGCAAGTACGTAAGCGACAGTTTGTTACAAAGTTAGAGATATCAAAAGCTCGAACATCAGTCTGAGAACTCTACGTTACAAGGACAGACTGCGACTTCAGTATCGTAGTAGGATACCTTGTTCTACTACTATTATTGTAATTATTACGAAAATATCTATAAAGTGTTCAAAGTCTGACAAAAAACCTCATCTGAGGCGCACTTAGTCAGTCGCCAAGTGGAGAGCAGCTAGATAATTTTATCCAGATGTTTGAAAGCCAATGAGAAATGATGAGTTTTGAGGCGTTTGTTGGTGAAAGAAAAGATTGGTAGTCGGTTCCATTCCTTGGGGACAGCAAAACGTAATACGTGAGAGCCCATTACTGTTCTGCTTGGTGACTCAACCAACAGACCCGTGCCCGAAGATCGCAAACTGGGTATAAGCAAGTAAGGAGATATTACCGATTGCAGTTAGGCATGGTGCTTGTTGTACGTTTTTTATGGGTCAGACAAATCTTTTTCAATAGGAAGCCAAATCTTACTCAGACAAATGTTAATAGGCATAAGACTCTAAACTAGACTATCAACTACAACTAAGCTGTGTATTTATTTCATTTATAATAGCCCCAGACAATTTAATAGTTCATAATATTTAATAAGGCTAATAATAAGAATAATCGATTGGAATCTACTGATGGTGACCCTACTCGTTTAAGGAGTGTGTACTGCAAGATCACGCAGGAATTGTAGAAACGTTAAAACCTGTTAACTTTAACATCTTAGTGGCATAATTAGGTGTATAGAGTCAACAGAGTATGCTAAGGTTAAGCCTAGTGATGTAGCTTTTCCGGAAAAGTAATTTGCGGGAAATTTTCCGCAGAACCGGAAAAATACATTTAACTCATAATGTTAGATTTTCAATATGAGATGACACTAGAAAAATTGGTTTTTTAAAGTTCCTTTTATTTACAGTTTTTTTGTTAATGTGGACAACGTTCACCTTAAAAGAATTAAAATAAACATTAACACTGTTCAGTATTCATAGCGGTTCAGACTAGAGTAGCCTAGTTCAAACGAGTTGTAGCCTGTATGTCTGCAGTCTATTCCGCTGCAGTAAAGTTTTAAAAATTGAAATAAACATTAAACAATCTACCAAAAGTTGAAACAATACTTTTTGAAACAATTTTCTCATCAATAGTTTACTGTTCATTAGTGGTTCAGACTAAAGCAGCCTACTAGTGCAACCTAGTTGTAGCTTGTAAGTCTGCTCAGCTTCAGTGTCACTGTCAATCTCTACTGCATAATCCATGTCCAGATCATCAATTTCATCAGATATTAGTCAGCTTTGACTTAGTCCAGGAGTTCCAAATCTTTTGCCCCTCACCCCTGGGAAATGTTTGACCAATGTTCACACCCCCTACAAAGGTATTATCACATTTGAAGACGCACACACAAAATTTGTACTACTGGAACTTGTGCTTACAAGCCTTACATGCTTACAATGCTACATGGAAATAAACTTCTAACCGAACGGTTTTACCCATACTTATCCTAAGACAGATCACCAATTTATAATGTATTATCAGTGCATTCTTATAATTCATACAAGTTTTCCATCTTTGTCGCACCCCCTGAAATGACAGGGAGCATGCACCCCAGTTTGGGAACCTCTGCCTTAGCCATACACCGCTCACTCAAGGCTCACAGCTCATAGACAAACTAAAACGCATTCTTTTGCTACTTACCAAGAAAAGCAGATTTGAAAATAGATTAGTCTCAGATTCCAATGGCAAAATGCCAATAACATATTTCAAAACATAAAAAAGTAGAATAAAAAGCCTCATAAGAATTAACCTGTTACAGAATTAAAATAGTGTCTATAGTTCTACGGCATCAGTTGCTGTTTTTGTCTCATATTTTCATTACTAAAATAAATTAAGGAGACTAAACCATAGAAAATATTTTCTCTAAATTAACAGTGAAGTATAATTGTAATTAGGCTAATTCTTAGATGTATTGTCGTTGTTTCGCCTTGTGAACAGTAGGCCTAACCACTAACAGTGCCTGCCATCTGTTTTGAATAAACATATCAATTATAACTGCATAAGATAGCTTAGAGTGAGTGATGTTTAAACATTATTATGCATTTATATTGTTAAATATTTAGTAATATTATATTGATGGAAAAATATCGGAAATTTTCCGGAAAAAAACACCGGAAATTTTCCGAAATTTTCCAGAAAAATATGAACTTTTCCGGACAATTTTTTGGGCCTCACAACACTAGTTAGGCCTAATTATAATAAAATTATGAGCGGACGCTATAGTTTACTATTCACTTAGGTTTATTGTACTTCCTAAGCCCATAAACATTCTTGTATCAATCACCAGCAGTAACTCGGATTATGGCGTTCTCTCGTGCCATCGAAGGCATCGTAACATTGTATTTCCACTAGTCCTCGGATATGAATAAAATACTGTGCTTTCTTTGGATCAGTATGCCTTCTTTTTCTTTAGGACCATCGCGAGTATCCAACAAATACGTAACGACAGAAGCTCTAGAGTTGAGACCGAGCTCCAAGCAAACCATTGAAAACACAGAAGAAGGAGTGAAGAAAAATATAATACTTAGAAACGATCAAATATATCATTACGTTGAGAGTATTGTATACAAACCAGTTACACAAAACTGTTGATGCACAACTAAATCCTTGTATTAGTAAGTGATACTTGTTGTAGCGTAGTCTGCAGCAGGTTCGAATCGCACTCTGGCCACACCGAAGACTTAAATATCACTCTTTCCTCGTCAATCGCAAATTAAGTGAACAATGATCACGAGAGCTGCAGCTGTCGAGTTTCACTTCGTAGATCCTAGATATCATCATAACCATTAAAGCGAATTAGACCACCATGACATTTTGTCTAACATCATACAGAATAATCCTCGAGTTATAACCACTACGACGTCATAAATAATGATGATGATGATGATGATGATGATGATGATGATGATGATGATGATGATAATAATAATAATAATAATAATAATTATAATAATTCGCAACACTAGGCCTATTGCGCCTGTGTCAAAAGCACAGGGCATCAACCGATGGCACAACAAAACCAAACCGTAATCAGGTCAAATGCATACATAAGTAAACAGTTATATTGCTTACTATGTGACGCATGCATGCACACATAGGCCTACACATAGTTGGTAAAAACGGTCAAATTAAAATAAAAAACGGAAAAAACGTCGTTTTATTGAAAAAAATAAATACGGGAAAAAAGCGAGAAAAAAACGGAAAAGAAAATAATTTTACTTTGCTACATCTTTTACTGCATTTTAAAATTAAAAACCTTGATTACACAATTTAATTTTAGTCACCAAATAACATAACTTTGTTAGTAAACACCAAGTAACAGTAACCTGCAACAAATATTTTCTTCTTCATAACTTTGGTTTAAACAGAAATTGAGAAATTACAAATATTGAAATCGTTTCAAATTTAAATTGCATACATAAGTCCACATAAATCCATGCTGACATAAGCAATTAAAAGCTAAACTTTGTAAGTATAGAGTGTACTTACTTAAAAATTGTAGACCTACTTACAATTCTGACTTATATAATTATAAGAACTTAATATGGAGTAGGCTAATATCCGTCAGTTTATCAGTCAATCAGAGATTAATGAGTACAAAGAGAACATTTCGCATTTTGGATAACTTAGAAATTCCAATAACTTTTATAAATTTTATTTCCGGTACTCTGCTGTTTATTTCTCAGCTGATGACACTAAATAGTGACGTAAATTAGATGAATCCTTGTAAGGACGGAGACAACGTAAGGGATAGGCTATCAGACAAAAATAAAATTAAACAAAATAGTAACAGACGGTAAATAAATAAATAAAGTTACTTACAAAAATAAAAAACGGAAAAAAATGTGACGAGAAATAAAAAACGAAAAAAACCACGATTTTTGGAAAATAATAAAAAACGAAAAAAAACGTTTTTTACAACTATGGGCCTACATGCATGCTTTGTCCCTAAGGCATGGACTGTACAAGCTATTAAATAACATTTTCCAGGCGTATAACTCTGCGTGTGGGCCTGCAATGACAATCTCTTTTTATCCATCTAGTTTAACTTGCGGGAATCTTGCTTGCTTGCTTGCTTGCTTGCTTGCTTGCTTGATTGATTGCTTGAGCCACAGGCTAAAAAGTCAAATCTTGCGACGACTAATTCGATCACTTACAATCATTCAATCGTCATGAAACTTGGCAGATAGACTCGCCCTCGCAGACACTTCATTCTATCAAAATTTCAGCTCCCCCAAAAAAGGCTAGCTTATAGAATCGGGGACTCAACTTTTCGAATCGGGAAACCCCTTTTCCGACACGCAGCGTTGCCATTGGCCAGCGTTGTCATTGGATGCAACAATAATGGGCGCGCTGCCTCATTAAGCGTGCTATGTTGTAAAATGAACGCGGACTATTTTCAGAGTACACGTTATAGGATACCAGGGCCGTAAATCCTGGGGAGGGAAAGGAGGGAATTCCCTCCCCACTTTTAAGCCTGGGGAGGGAACGTGAAGGAATTCCCTCCCCACAAATTTGTGTAAGCTGTGCTATAAATATTAGGGTCACCATGCTAAACCAAGTCTTGCAGGATGATTTATTGCGGGAACATGGAACTGTCGGCTTGAAAGCTACAACATGTGTGAATGTGGCTTTTGAAAGCTAGATTTCCTTCTTAATCCAGAGCTGGCAGAACTTATGTTGTGACAAGCGCAATGTATCATCCTACAAGACAGAGCAGAGAGTGTTCGGAGACAGGACGACTAATTATGACGACAGCTGTGATATATATATATATGCATATATATATATATATATAAATATATATATATAATATATAATATTCAAAGTGTAGACTTTCAGGGGGTGGAGAACCATAGACTAGATCATTTCATCTCGATACCTCATCACTGCATTCGAGTGTACAGAGGATTATAAATAGTTTTAAATAAATGAAATTGATAAATAAAGTGCTGCTATGTCTAGCGGATCGCCTTGAAATTATTTAAACAGTGTTATCTGTCGTTTTCCAAGTCATCAGTTGGAAGATGTGCTGGTAAAGTACAACTAAACGGTGCAAGTGCACACTATTTTAACTGTTGAGACTGCATTTCACATTTCTAAACAATTAGCCATAGGCCCAAAGCCTTTAAATCTGTGCAACAGAAAAATTGACAAACAAAATTATGGGTGTAAATTGTATTTTCTTCCACAAAGAAATCCTTATTGGTCGCAGTTTGTACATGTACTTGTAATCGCAGTCGTAGTCGCAATCTCGAGATATCCAGCACCAATGGTACAAAAGCTAGGTCGCGGAACCAGCTTATTCACAGACGCTCAGTCAAAACAAAATACATATAAGCAACATCGATAGGCAGAGGATCAAGATCCACCAGTGGTGATAAAAATGACAAAATGACAAAAATATTGTTATACATTCGGATATATCGGAATAATGTATAATTTTATCCGACTTCGGTCTGTACTTGGTTGAGGTTGGCTGACACAACTTTTAAACAGGTTGGCTGACACAGAGAGAGAGAGAGAGAGAGAGAGAGAGAGAGAGAGAGAGAGAGAGAGAGAGAGAGAGAGAGAGAGAGAGAGAGAGAGAGAGAGAGAGAGAGAGAGAGAGAGAGAGAGAGAGAGAGAGAACAGACAGAGGACGGACGGACGGACAGCGTTTGTGTATGTGCGTGTGTGTATAATTATGTGCGTATGTGTGGGGGGGTATACACACTTCCGAAGGGGCAATTTTCCCTCCCCACTTGTCGAAACAGATTTACGGCCCTGTAGGATACTAGATGGATATAGTAAAAGACTTTGTTTTTACGGGCTGTATTTTATTACCCATCATTTAATTGTTTCCGGACGTAGTCTGTGTTCAAGCTTTTATTTTAATTGAGCCGCAAACATTCACACTGTCGGGTCAAAGTGAAAGCCTTCGTATTCCGATTTCGTTAAAAAAAGTAGCTGTGCACGAGCACATCAATGCCGGAACGACCCGCATGTAGGCTGAAAACAGAGTGTGCAGACGGGTGTGCATTACATGTGGGCAGTGCGACCACTCTCCATTTTCTTAAATCCCAAGCTCTTGCCAGAAAAATCCCAAGATTGGCCAAAAGTGTACCAAAAAATCCCAAGTTACTGAAAAGGAAAACGTTATGATGAAATATGAAATGCGTTTTAGCAATCACAATAATTCACAAAAATGCCTAAGTAAGAACTGGCAAAGAAAAAAACCCAAAGAATAACGTTGAATTAACAAATTACAATGCTTACAAGTAACAATAGTAATACATTTCTTTCAGACAGACCAGACCCTCTGAGTGAGTTTCTTCAAATCTGAATCGCTGCCTCTGTAGAAAAGTAGCCCTACGGTAAAAACTAGTCTATAGACCTTGGAAAAAATCCCAAGATTGCTATGCAAAATCCCCAGATCCCAAGTCGACCCCTTAAAATCCAAAGATCTTGGGAGAAATCCCAAGGAGTGGTCACACTGCATGTGGACAATTATAGTTATTTAAGTTGCTATAATAAATTGCTTTTAATTATTCTGGGTGTGCAACAGCATGAGGGATAGCGTGTTCGACCGTAGAACCAAATCTTCGCTAGGACAGATAGATTTTCCAATATTGCTAGTCCGTTAGTGCGTTAAAGTGAATTCAACTATGAAATGAGCACATCGACTGTACATTGTCGGTGAAAGATCAAACGGCGAGGAATAACACGGGGTGCCAGGCCTCATGGCCGATAGGCCTAAAAAATGAATTTGCTAATGCTTTATACCTACCTCAGGAGGTTTATCTTAACTGGCTGATCGCCCTGTTCGATAAAATCAAGTTTTTTCTTTAACTACAAATTGTTAGTCGGGATACGTCCAATGAAATGCTAATATAACTGTTTAGTAATCTTGTAAATGCTCGTGTGGAGACCAGATCTCAAGTAAGATATAAGCATGGCTTCACTTTTCTCAAAGTCTGATCCAAGTAAGGATCATTTTCTTTCGAACCAACATCCAAGTAGAACCTAGAATTCGAGTATTAACTCCTTTCGAAGCTTAGAAATAGGCGCTATAGAATTACTAATTATCATTGAAAAATTAACAAGTGAATGACTCTACATATACAAGAACAACTTATTTTTAACTGTTAGTTTGTTTTCGGATGTAATCTGAGTCTAAATTTTAATTTCATAATTGCGGCTGCGTATGGTTGGACCTAAGTGAAAGCCTTTGTAATGAGATACGCAGAAAGTGGCTTTACAGGAGCTCAACATGCTCAGAAAAACCCGCATGTAGACTTGTTTAGACAGAGTATGCAGGCTGGGTGTACACAGGCTATGGTTAGTTAATTAGTCGTAATAATTTATGTAAACGCTTTCAGTGTGTGTGTGTGTGTATATATGTTTGTTTGTGCGCGTGCATATTATTAATAATATAATAGAACAGAACTCTCTGCGCCTGACTATAATCTGTGCGTGATGTTACGCTGTTTGCCTGTTAAGCTGTTTTCGCCTTCATTGCAATGGACAATATGGCTTACGTCATTCTACGTCATAGCAATAAACATTAACAGACGTCGTCGTACCAAGGGAGGGAGGGAGAAGACTTACGTCATTCATAGCACAAGAAGACGCATCTCTTGATACTTTCAAATTGTTTTTAGCCGTCTTAGGACGGAAAAACATCTAATATAAATAAATAAATATATATATATAATATATATCATGTTAAATATGCAGCATATACATATAAGGACTTACCAATACATAAATTTTGCATGACTGCTTGCATATAATATTACAATACTCATAATATAGATAACACCATAACCTAGGCCTGTTTATTACTCTGTACTATAAGTGTTTCCTGATAATCTCTTGATACTTCTTATTTAATCTAAAATACCTTACAATCATTAGCAGTCGCCATTGAACTGAATGGTAAGGACTTGATGTGCTCCGTTCCGTCTGCAGCGTCTCTTGCATTTTGTCTGTCCCTGCTCCTCCTCCTCCTCTGCAGACTTAGCATAATATTGCCAATGGACGAGCAATGTAACTACGCGATGCATCATCTGGGTGTTAAGTCTCAACTAGTTAAGCAGCAAACACAATTATTCGCCAAGTGCTTAAGATATTCCTCCACCACCAGAAAAGAACGTACACTACAAGATCAACATCTTCAGCAACGCAAGAAATAGATGTAGCTATAATGAGTACACTGTCGGATGAAAGATGAGACATTGAGACAGCGAGGGAGAGGACCCGCCCTCATATGCTGAGGTTAAGAAAATGAACGCTTCATACCCATGGCTGCCTCACAGCATGGCTGCCTCAGGGCTGGCTTAAGGGGCTGCTCTTCTTCTTCTCTTCTATTTTCTTATTCTAGCATGAAACCACAACTACAGAAAAGTATCTCAAGGTCCGACCGACTTCGATGTAGGCTATTGTGGACATGCATTTGTCTGCCTTCCAGCCGATATGTTCTTCAACATTGAAGGGGTAACAGAAGTGCTATTGCTAGAAGTTAAACGACATACGTTACTTTATTTTACATGCTTTCATTATTACTGACGGGGGAGGGGCGATAGATGAGTGGTAACATTAATCAGGAAACGGGTTCGATACTCGATACCCTCCCTGTGGGCGACTCAGCCCGTTATTCGCTAAGTATCGTTGGTAAAATGAGCAGCAGGACGTGATGGGTGCCTTGCATTGTTGCCATACAGTTAAATTTGACTCTTGCAATAACTTGTAATCAATGTCCATTCATGCTATGACTTGTAATTGTACTGCGTTGGCCCTACTTCTCAGTCTGAATTAATTAAAGAAGAATATACTATTATTATTACTGTTGGACTGGGCAATTGAAGGAGAACATACATACATACTTACTTGCTTACTTTCTTACTTACTTACTTACTTGCTTACTTACTTACTAATAAATAATCTTCTCATTACGAATTCGTCATTTTTCGTTCTCATGATAACGTCTTCATAAGCGATGACGTCATCTTTTGGCCTTTTGTTTTTACGTCATCTTTCGATAGACGTCGTCATGGTGACACATTTATCATGAGAGAACTACGAAGCGAAGACAGCCAAATTTTAAAATATTTTAATAAGGGAAAATCTTTGGTCTGCGCTCTAAACAAATTTGAACACGGTCGACGTTTGAAACCTTCGAATAAGCAAGAAATCATCGATTAAAGAAGAACATCAAAACGGTCGACGTTTAACTTAAGCAACCGCAGAGAGCAAGAAAACAGCACAACGAACAGACTATGCGACCACAGAGAAGCGAAGATTTGTAATAATAGTAAGACATTTCTTTTTTGTTTGCATTAATTAAGAGGTCGATTATTCGGTAAACCCGTAGTTTAGGTTGCTAAATTATTTTATATCGTCAAATTAAAATAGAAGCTGGATTGATTACAAAATTTCTTCGTGAAATGGAAGCGGGATTGATGATAGTTATCATGGACATAGGTAGACTGCTTACTTACCAACGTGAAGTCCGGCATTGAAGACATTCAAATAATTTAGCAACCTGAACTACGGGATAACCCAATGGCAACATGCCTAAATATGCCGTGTATAAAGTGAATAGTTGGCGTAAACTTACGCATTATATATTTGAGTCCCCGATTCTATAAGCTTGCCAACACTTTTCTTCATCAATCTCGCTTCCTTTTTAATTTGACGATATACAATAACTAAACTACGGGTTTACCTCAATCTTTACCTGATTTAATTTGTTTGGCTGAAATTCTACCATCTATCGCTGGTCTTTACTTTTATTAGATCTAATCTAAACTAAATCTTAACCGTGTTCTGATCTCACTTGTTCATTAGTTTTGCTGATTAAATGAACCATCGAATAACTTAGGAGTAGGACGAATAATCGATAAACCCGTAGTTTAGGTTGGTAAATTATTGTATTATCGTAAAATTAAAATGGAAGCTGGATTGGTGAAGAAAAGTGGATATTGGATTGAACATGAAGCCATTTCTTTGTTTAAATAGAAGCTGGAATGATGAAAACAATTGTTTCCGTAAGTAGAAGATGGACTCTGTCATATGCATAGGTTAGGGTCTTACTTATTTACGTTTTAGTAGGAGTGCTAGTTTAGGTTTTATATTAATGTATGTAATTTATATTGGAATGTGTTGACAAGACTCTACTGATTGGATGTTATAATTAGACTTGAACATTAGACCAATCGAAATGTATTGGAAGAGTCTATTTTATGTTCACATTATCGTGTTATTCAAGTGTCAAGAATAAAGCAGTCGCTCACAAGTTGTTGTCGAGTACGGACTCTGATGTGTTGTGACTATCACACGTGGTGGTAGTTCACAGACTCATGAGAATTAGTTCTTTGCTTAAATAAAAGTTCCATTGGTGAAAATTATATTTGTGGTTAAATAGAAGCTGGGTCAGTTTTTTTTTTATTAAATGGGAGCTGGCCTGAAGAAAACTTTTTTTCTTTACTTCAGTGTTGTCCTTTCTGGAAAACACGAGTTTTCTTTTGTGTTTGAAGTATTGGGGATTGTTTTGTTTGATAACAACCAACTTTTATACCTTTGTCGTTGAGGCTTTCGTTGTCGTCAATTTACCAATGATTCAAATGCGTATTCACCAGTCGACGTTGTTTCGAATCCCAGACGTTGTTTCGAATCCCAGACGTTGTTTCGAATCCCAGACGTTGTTTCGAATCCCAGACGTTGTTTCGAATCCCAGACGTTGTTTCGAATCTCACCGCTGCTGTCACCAAATATGTCACCAACTCTTTTCTTTCTTATGTTGTGACCTACCTCAAGAACTTTCCTTATCTCTACATATAAATTGCTCAACGTCTTCTAACTGTTTAAGAATTAAATTGACACAGTTCTTTGAATGTTTCTTTCTTTCTTCAAACACAGTTTAATAACAACAACTAAACTCTTGCATTACAACAACTGTACTACACTGTATAGTTCAAATTCACTGTCATCAGCAGTTTCTAAGTTTGGCGCGCTAACTGCACGTGTAAAACAATCTACCGTCAGCCAATGTTTAGGCTACTTTAGGCCAAGCGCCCACGAGCCGACAGCGCAACTAAGGCCTAAGACTAAAACGCTTAACAATCGATACACATTATATATATATCAACCTAAAGAACACCTGTGCTCATTATATATGCAAAACATTTGTTCACAATTTATTTCATGCTTGAATTTCAATAAGAAACATTGCTACGATGTCATTATCGCTCTCCAGCAATCGAAGGAAATTATTATTGTAGTAAGCAAAGGCTTACAATACAGTGTTACACCAATGTACTGATTGCCACCAACAAACCTGTGTGCGCTGCGGCTGACGCGCACACGGCCTACTGACGCACAAACTGTCCTGCTTCCGATGAGCGCCATGTTCCACAAACTGCCAGTGCGTTCCAACTGATCTGCATAAGTAACAAATAAATTGCATTGGCTGTTGGTCTGCGCTTCCGTACGACGATTTGGGCACATCTCGTGCATGGGGTCAACTTCCTTACACAGTCTACCATGAAATATACGAACCATTTCTTCACAGATAGCACAGGAAATATTTGGAAGCATATCTTAAGGGGCACCACCTCTTCAGATCTGTAAGATTGCCATGTTGTGCGCCATACCGATGTTCTTAAAGTACGTTTTAAAAGTAGCCAGACACCGCCGCGAGTCACAATTGATAAATTAGAACGGTCAGGGACGTTACAAGAAGAGTAACTTCCATTAACATACTTGGAGTTACCCTGAGCTCCGATCTTCGAGTCACCAATCATGTAGACGCCACACTTGCCTCCTGTGCCGGGTCTCTTCATGCCTTGAGAACGTTGAGAGCACATGGACTACCATCGGAGGCCCTACATGTTGTAACCAGAGCTACTACAGTCTCCAGGATGATGTACGCAGCCCCAGCCTGGTGGAGCTTCACCACCGCTGCGGACCGGGCCAGGATCGAGCGTCTTTTGGCAAGGGTCCGCCGATCAGGGTACCTGAAAGAAGATTCGCCAACTGCTGCCGTAATGGCAGACCAGGCCGATGCTCGCCTCCTGCCGCTGTCTCCAGAAACGACTTCCATGTTCTTCGGCCGCTTTTTCCTCCGATTGTCGATCGTCATTACAAAATGAGACCACGCCCTCACAACTTTGTGTTACCTACTAAAGATGACAAACATTTCATCTCACGAGTCCTGTATAGAAAGCCATCCTCTGCCCACCAGTCCTGATAAATAGGCCTATCTAATAATAGTCTTATGTAGATAGCATGCATGCATTCTCATCACATTCTCAGTTACTCTCCTTCTAACTAACTAAATAATTCATCGGGCATGGACATAGGCCTAATTGATAGCAATAATTTCTCGCCTTATTGTCGCTCCAATATGAGCTCTTCGTTTCATGGTTTAATATTGCTTAACATTCACTCGTAACGCTTGTTTAGTCACAATGTACCTGATAGCGGTGTGACTATCATTTTTTTTTGTTACCAATAAACGAATATAATGATAACAAGAAGGAATCAAAATAGGAACACGACGTATGTGTTTGTGTTTGAATGGAGGACAGATTGCAAGAGGTGCAGTGTTGGGGAGTTGGTACTGTGGGCAGAGACTACAATAGGAGCTATATCAGTTGTGCAGTACTGAACTCCACCACTGCTCGTACTCTGGCAGTGCCAGTACCAAGTCTGGAGAAAGGAGGAGGGCAACGTTCATCATTTTAGTAAGGACACAGTGTCGTTAAACAACAGCTAAACTAGTATTATAGTAGGGCCTATTAGAGCCTCGTATGGCAAGGAATAGTGAATACAGACCGCAGCTCCAGATAGGATCTGACTGTATAATTTAGTTACATCGAAACTGTATCAGTTGCAAGAAGAGTAAGAACCACGAGGCCATCATCATTCAGGAGAGAAATAACGAAATTAAAATAGAAGCCTCAGCATGGACGAGAAAGCTATGATCGCAATCAATCGTTATAGTCAACTCCAAATTTCTAAAACGTCACTTGAAAGCTATGCGCAGGGCACCAGCTTATTCGCGAGCGCTGCGTAGAGGCAGAGGATCTTCCCAACGGATAGGATAGTCAAAAAGAGGTCGTAGTCCGGCTTCCAGTGGTCAGAAGAGGCAGAGTATGATTTTTGAATTAAACAGGGAAAGCAATATAGATTATTATTAATAAACTAAAAGTTATTGATGTATAAAATAAAGAACACTCTGCATCATAACAATTATGTTCTACGACCATAACCCTTATACAGTAATTTAACAGTTGTTAAAACGACGCCAACCTGCGAAACAATGAAGTCTCTGACAGGGCATAATACATTTCTTACATTACGGATGTTTGCCTACATTAAAGATGTTACTTTTCTGCACTCAAAGGTTCAAAATATTAAAACCAGCCAAGTGACGCCTGAAGCCTGATTATAATTATCAACGCGTAACATGCCAATAATGTCATCAAAGATACACGGAGTTGAAGGCCTTCCTGCTTTATGAGTACTATTATTATTTATTGGAGTCATGGGTATATACATCTGCGTGTGTATGGCTGTATGAGTGTATGTGTTTGCATGTGTGTGCGTATGTGTGTGTGTGTGTGTGTGCGTGTGCGTGTGTATGTGTTTGCATTGTGTGTGTGTGTGTGTGTGTGTGTGTGCGTGTGTGTGTGTTGTGTGTGTTTAATCAAGTGCACACTCAACACGCACATTAAGACGAATAAGACTGCTCGTTTGCAATAATAGCTCACATCAACTTCACCAGTAACTAGCGTTAGGCGTGGCGAATACTAGACATAATCAACGTAAGGTACAATACATTTAGGCGCAGTTGTACTTTTAGATCCAGTTAAACATATGCCTGTTTATAAAAATATCGTATCCTGATTTCACAGAATCTGTTTATCCTCAGCTCCAATTCGAAACACCATCTGTTGTTGAGATAATTATGTTCATCTGAACTTCGAACAAAACCTGTTCATATCTGCATCACAGATTTTAGTTGTCATGGAGCGTCCGCGATTAAGCTTATTCTCAAGACTCAGCTTATTTTTGGCGCTGAAGACATCTTGACATTGCCTTCTACGGTTGCACTATCTCTGCCAATCATATCTTTCATCTCTTTTCTTCTACTTATGTGCTTTATAGTTTTGCAGGAATTCAGAACAATGGAGTCTCGTTTGAAATGGGCGGACTACCTAATCTTTGTCGGATTTCTGGTCATCTCTCTGTCCATCGGAATCTACCATTCGCTGACAGGAGGTCGACAGAAGACGACCGCTGAGTTCACAATGGCCAATCGACGACTCAAGGTCATTCCGACGGCCATTTCGTTGTTCGTTTCCTTCAGGTCAGCCATCTTCTTGCTTGGCATGACGGCAGAGATGTACAGCTACGGAATCCAGTTCCTTATCTTCACCTGCCTCTCACAAACCTAATTATCTTGTCTTCCATTTTCTTCTATAACCGTACTTTAATTTTTGCAGGAACTTCAGAAAAATGGAGTCACATTTGAAATGGGCGGACTACCTGATCTTTGTTGGATTTCTGGTCATCTCTCTGTCCATCGGAATCTACCATTCGCTGACAGGAGGTCGACAGAAGACGACCGCTGAGTTCATAATGGGCAATCGACAACTCAAGGTCATTCCGACGGCCATTTCGTTGTTCGTTTCCTTCCGGTCGGCCATCCTTTTGCTCGGAATGACGGCCGAGATGTATGGCTACGGAATACAGTACCTTGTTTTCTCCAACCTGTCAACCTTGATTTAATCGAATCTCCTCTACTCCAAATCTAAACGCCATCCGTTGCTGCCATCTGCCTGACCTCTTCATCTCAACTTTGAACCAAAACCTTTTCAAATCTGAATAACCGATTTTGTTTCTTTTCATGAAGCGTCTGTAAAATAAACTTATTCTCAAGACTCAGCTTGTTTTGGCGCTGAAAACATCTTGACATTGCCTTCTACGGTTAGAAGTTACCTTGCATTATTTTCGACAAACATTATCTTGTATTTTCTTCTATGACCGTACTTTAATTTTTGCAGGAACTTCAAAAAATGGAGTCACATTTGAAATGGGCGGACTACCTGATCTTCGTCGGATTCCTCGTCATCTCTCTGTCCATCGGAATCTACCATTCGCTGACAGGAGGTCGACAGAAGACTGTTGCTGAGTTCATAATGGGCAATCGACGTCTCAAGGTCATTCCGACGGCCATTTCGTTGTTCGTTTCCTTCAAGTCAGGAGTCATATTGCTTGGCATGACGGCCGAGATGTACAGCTACGGAATACAGTTCCTAATCTTCATGAACCTGCCAGCAGCAATTGGAATTTTCATTGTCGAGCGCCTGATCATTCCGTGGCTCTATCCGATGAAGTTGGTCAGCATCTACGAAGTAAGTTAACTCCATTGTCTCTCGTAACAGTTGAGCCAGAAGTTACTCTTAATTACGTAGGCCTAGTCACTTTTAATTAGGCAGCAACTTTTAATTGGGTAGTTATTCTTAATTAAGCAGTTCAATGCCTTGTTGTCGCTGTACAAAAACTGGTAACTGCTCGTGAAGATCGCATATTTTCATTTAACTATGACGTTTTTCTTTGAAGTTCCATTTGCTATCGTAACAGTTGAGTCAGAAGCTACTCTTAATTATGCATTTACTCTTAAGTAGGCTATACAGTCAATTTGAATTAGGCAGCAACTTTAAATTAGGCTGTTATTCTTAATTAAGCAGGTGAACGCATTGCTCTCGCTATACAAAAAACGGGTAATTGCTCGTGATGAGCGCGTATTTTCATTTGACCAGACCATGATATTTTCCTATGAATCTCTTCTGCATCTGATCGTTCAGCCTCATTTGGCTCCGTAAGATTGCTTTCGTAACTTTGAATTATAAATGCCTCTCAAACGGGTCATCTGTCGAAATAAAAGATAAACTAAGATTGTTGTATTAAAACGGGGTTTTATGTTTCTGGACCTAGAGATTGTTGCTCTCTGCATGTCTCTGTTCGTTCTGATCAGTGCTTATGTCATTTCGGTCACAACTGAAAGACTTATTGGCTGGCTTGCCCACCATAGGCTCAGTGGACCGACTTTTTGTTGATGAAACCTACTGCAATTATATATTTACGTCTCAAAAGTTTTTAATTATCTTAAATATATTGCAACTCACATTTTTTAACAAGTCTTTCTGTACGAGCCATTGTGTGATGAAATTGTTATTATAAAAATATTAAATGCAAATGTAATTGTAACTACGATCGGAATTGGAACCTAATTCGTATGTCTTTAAATCTAAACTATTATAGGATTTACAGTTTTGATTTCTGGATATATGCTTCACAGAAAACTCTCGAATACAACACTCTAACTAAATGAACTTTTACAAAACGTTCTCCTTCGAATTTCTAGTACAACGCAACATTTTTAAAACTTTAAATGACATCTCGATTTCGTGATATGGGCATTTCAAGTTCACACAAGATTAAATACCGCTTGAAAATAGCGGCATCCATTTCCTTCGACGGTCCAAGTCATATAAAGAAGGGTCTAAAGGATTCGACTAATATCGCGACGGTCGCGGCTTTCTGCGACAAGCCAAGTCGCGTCATCCTAAGGCGAGGCCACCTTTGCAAATCAAGCAGGAACGATAGGCCTATAATATGAGGACAGATATAGACGAAAGTCTCAAAACAAGGGCGAAGACCTGAAATACCTGAAAGTATGGGCGAAATCCTGAAAATATAGTCATTGCAATTAA
>JACEVL010000004.1:1637255-1787255 GCA_020284085.1 Aporrectodea caliginosa | reverse complement strand
GGCAGGGACCCATGAGGACCTGGAGGGCCCATAGACCACACAGAAAGAGCGTTCACTGAGGAATGAACCCATGCAGCCAACTAAGAAAGTTACCAGACAGGCCAAATGAAATTTGTAGCCGCTTAAGTAAAATTTCATGATCGACAGTGTCGAAAGCAGCATTAACGTCGAACAAGGCCAGCAGAGTGAGTTGCGAACTATCTATAGCCACATAAATGTCAGAAAGGAGACGGAGCAAGAGGGTTTCAGTGGAGTGGCCTTTCCGAAAACCGGATTGGTACTCTGGAAGCATCTTATTTGTCTCTAAATAAACAGCAAGCTGATAAGCAGCAATCTTTTCAATAATTTTCGACAGAAACGAAACATTAGCAATAGGTCCAAAGTTGCCAGGATCAGATGAGTATCAGGAACTGAACGTCAAGTTAAATGATTTCTTTTTCTTTTTCGAAGGGATTGGTTTTAGTTGGTGGAATAACAAAGGTCTTCGAACTGAACGGTGTAGAAGGTCGACTCGTCTTTGCTAAGTAAACATTAAATCAATATTACAGATTTATCATTGGTCCTATTGTCAATGCGCGTTAGTCCAGTGGTCGGCATGTTGTCCTATCATCCGAGAGGTTGGGGGTTCAAATCGCCGCCAAAGCAGAAATTTCTCATCTCCTTATTTGCTTTGCTTAAGATTTCTGATACACCTCATCAGCTAACTTGCTTTAAGATTTCTGCTCCCCCACCGGCTCATTATAAATAGACTAGTGATAACCAAATTGCCTACAATGGCTACACTGACGATATACGGCGAGAAAGGATACTCCCCACCCGCCCTCATATTCCGAGGCAAAGTGAGAAACTAAGTCACTAATACTTCGTATTCCAAGGACGATCTTTTAACGGAATGCTCCTGTTCTTATTATTATACGGGTTCGGTTTGGGAACGGAATATCATTCTTATCATTAGTAGCTACTACTTTCCTCGTCCTGATCACTACAGTATCAGCGTTGCTGGCTAAACCTCAACGTTTTGCTTTCACCACCTTATAATCATCGTCACATTGCCATTCGATAAAATTCAATTAAATAATATGTATTGTGTTTTGCTACCATGCTTGGCAGTTTTAGCTTCGACCCTCGAGAGCGCCACACTGCCTGGAATATTCTGATTGCAACTACAATAAGTATGATTAATTCCTGCGGTCTTGGACAGTCGTCTGTTCAGAGATTCTCCGCCGTAGACAAACTATCGAAGGCAAGGATGTAAGTGACAAACGGAGTTGCTTCTCATTCTAGGCATTTTCTCAAACACGACTCTTACCGTTACGTAATCTTTTATCATTGAGGCAGTCACCATCAATATCATTATAATCGTGATCAAAATCTTCTTCATTGCACCATTCTTCTTTATCACTATGAGGTTTACGCCTCTCAACGTCTTTCTCCTTTTCATTGTATATAAACGATGTATATAAATATAGGCGCCATATGAAGTGTCTTGATTAGCATATACTAGATAGATTGACTGGAGTTACGACAGATGAGGAAATGGACAAAAGTCTGAATAGGTTTGGGTAGAGTATTATTATTCAAGGTCGTCGAACTGTATGCTAGAGCGCTGAAGGATTTGTAGAATTAATTACAGATAGACTCTAACCCTTTAACGACCGTATGGCAGTAAAATACACGTAAAATCACTGCTTTCGTTCGTTAAAGGGTTAATAAACAGCCAGCAGACAAAGTGACAGATAGAGATACAGAGTAAAGGACAAAGACAGATGTAGGCCTATTGGGAAACAGAGACAGCGAGTGAGGGAGCGAAGATATGTTTGAAAATTCTTGTAATATTTTTATATCGTAAAGTAATCTTGTAAAGTAGGTCGGAGTTATCATTCTAAAATGTCTCGACTAACATCATCTTCTTCGTCTCCATCGCCATCGCCATTCAGCCGTTCTAGTTCTCGTACTATAAGAACGGATCTTGTCCTGTAGAATGATGTTGCTGAACATTCCTGTCAATGTCATTACGAACGTCATGGCCTGCATCATTGGACTAATCGTCTTGGCTTACTACTCGAGCATCAAGTGCGATCCTCTGGCCAACAAAGACATAAGAAATCCTAACATGGTCAGAGAATTACATTTTCTGGCTATTATAATTTACCATTCTGCCGGCTGCTCTTGTATTGAGGTCTCTGGAAATTGTATAGCACTCTGGCAATTCGTGGATATAATATCACGATTGTGACTGATCTCTGTTGTGTCCTCGTTAAATATTATATTTCATAACATTACCACCTACACTTGCTTCAATGCACATAACTGCACATTAGAAATTGACAATTCGTGTGTTATTTTACGTTTGCAGTTGCTTCCTTACTTCGTTACAACAAATTTCACGGATTCGCCAGGATTCTCAGGACTTTTTCTCGCCGCACTTTACGGAGGAGCGCTGAGGTAATTATCAGCATATACAATTAAATTAAATTAATAAAACTATATACACTCTAATCTGTCATAGCGTCACTGTCTTCCCATCCATAGGCCTAAGTTTTTATGGATCCCAAAAATTTGCTTAATACGAGTCCAGATATAAAATTATACATTGTCTTGTGTCGATTATCTTACTTTCAATGTTCTTCCTTTGCCATCCCCTTAGTATCTTACTTTTCCTGACTTTGTCAACATATCTATTTTGCTATATTTTATCATTACGTGATATCCGGTTATTTAATTCTCTTCCCATGCATATAATACAACGGGGAACCGTTCAAAATATTATTTTGAACGGTTCCCTAAAATGCGCGGATACATAACTTTCCCTTGTCTTGTGCTGATTCGGTCTATGCCCTTCCTTTAACATCCCCCTTATTATCTTACCATTTCTCACTTTGCTGACTTTACAATGCTTGTTGTATGACATTGTGTTCAATCAAATCAAATCAACTTTATTGTTCACCGCTTCAATTCAGTGTTTACATGTAAAGACAGATTTTTTCCAAAATGCAGTAACAATGGGTAATACCCTAAGGAACTTTAAGTTCCGCTAACAGGATAGCCCTAATGCTATGTCAATCAGTCTAGTCTATACAGTTGCTTTCTTCTTCTTCACGTTCTCTGCCCTCAGGCAGGTTCATATGTCCAACGACGCCATTTTTCTCTGTTCTCTGCTTCTCTTTTCAGTCCGCTGTATCCCTCCTCTGCCAACATCCAGTCCAGTAGCATTGTTCTTGGCCTACCTCTCATCTTTTTCCCCTCCATTCTTCCCTTAATGATGTCTCTTAGTAGGGTGTCGCTCCTTAAGATGTGTCCTATTCATTTCTTCTGCCGCTCCCGTATAGTGCCTATCAGTGATCTTCTTTCTTCCACCAGCTGTAAGATTTCCTCATTCGTTCTTCGCTCCACCCAGCTGATTTTCTCCATTCTGCGCCATATCCACATCTCAAAGGCCTCCAGTCGTTTTATGTCTTCTTGCCTCATTGTCCATGTCTCAGAGCCGTATAGGACAACACTCCACACTAGTATCTTTACCATTCTCTTCTTCAGCTTCCTGTTTAGACCGCCTCTGAGGAGCTCCCCTCTTTTGTAGAATGCATCTTTTCCCATAGCTATTCTTCTTTTCACTTCCACATGGCACCTTGCATCCTCTGTAACCACACTTCCCAGATAGCAGAACTTCTTCACCTGTTCTATTTCTTCCCCAGTTAATGTGATGTTTATTGTTTCTTCCCCTCTCTTACTCATCTTCATGACCTTTGTTTTCTTTATGTTTATTTTCATGTCATAGTCCATTGATATGCTGTTTAAGCGGTCCATCATTAGTTGTAGACCTTCCTGACTGCCTGTCATCATCGCTTGATCGTCTGCAAATCTCAATGCTTTCACCATTTTCCCACCCACTTTTACCCCCTCTTCCATTTCCTCCAACGTTTCTCTAACAATTTCTTCTATGTAGATGTTGAATAGAATTGGTGATAGTGGGCATCCTTGCCTCACTCCTCTTCCTATTTTCCGGGTTCTGAGTATTCTCCATCGATTCTTATCTTTACTCTTTGTCCCATGTATAGATTGCCTATCAGTCTTCTTTCTCTCCAGTCCACTCCTATTCGTCTCAGTATTCTCATCAATTTCTTCCAGTCCACTCTGTCAAAAGCTTTTTCATAGTCGACGAAACAGATGTATATGTCCTGTCCATGCTGGATGCTTCTTTCCGCTATTACTCTTAGCGCTGCCACTGCATCTCTTGTCCCTCTTCCCTTCCTGAACCCATATTGTTCTTCTCCTAAGCAATTATCCGTTTCCGCCTTGGTCTGCAATCTTTTTGTTATTATTCTTAGTAGTATCTTTGATGCGTGGGTAAGGAGGCTTATAGTGCGATGGTCTTCGCAGTTTATTGCATTCGGTTTCTTCTGTATCGGTATAACTATGGTCTGAAGAAAGTCCTCTGGCCATTCTCCAGTTGCTAAATTAGTTATTTTTATTATGACTTCATTTCTTAAACAACATCATCACTGTTAAGTTCCTTATCTTCGATTACAACGATCACGATTACCTTGTCTTGCTTGCTGAACAGTGTTTTATATCTCTGGTTTTTGTGTGCATTATGAAGTACTATGTCTTCGATGCTGAGCGGTTCAGCCGCAAACTGTTGGGAGGACATGCTGAAGTGGAAACTTAACCACCTGCCTGAATCAAGAAAGGTTTTAATGAACAGGTTCTTAGGTAAATCGCTTTCCATTTCGCATACTATTGCCTTACTACAGATAATTTTATTTTTAACAGGTTCCTTTTCCTGATTAGAAATGTAGGCCCCTATTTCTTTTTATCGAAATTACAACTGTTATGCCCATTGTGTACAAATGTTCGATATGAATGAATGAATGAGTTGCACGGTCCAGGAATGTTCATAACAAATTGAAATTTAGTCTTTAAGCGAATAATCGCTGTATTAGTTAACATCTATTTGCGTTTCAGTTGTGTTGTTCGGAGTCCTTTCCATCGGAGTGGCTTTCTTTTGCGCCACTGTTCCGGGTCCAATCACACAGGTAGGCCCAATGTCTATTGTACATGAGGTTTTTCGTAATAGCAGGAAGATTCTTATTTTCTGTGCAATATAGAAATTACCCACTTCACCGACATAAAATCATTAACTTAATATTCCATACATTCCATATTTTTACTTCAAATTTGGTTCTGTTTAATATTATAGATAGCCTACCTCTTAAAATTATTTAAGTCGCTATTATTCAATTCAATTCAATTCTTTATTGAAGCCATTAAAACAACAAAGGTAACATGATTATTTTCGATTGTTCGCATCACAACACAGTGGCAGCAAGATTAGTTTTCACAACTAGCCACAAAAGGGAACCCCGAAAGGACAATAGTCCCGCTAGCTAGGGTCACCTAAGTTACTATTAACGGAGTACATGATATTGAATACTTTCACGTGGGCAGGTGATGCTGGCCATGCTGAATTCGATTAATGGACCACTGTTTACGCTCTTCGTCCTCGGCGCAGTCTCCCGACACGCCAACTGGAAGGTTAATATATTCACCTGTCTTCAATATGATGATGATGATGATGATGATGATGATGATGATGGTGATGATCATGATGATGATGACGACGATGGTGGTGGTGGTGGTGGTGGTAGTGATGATGATAATGAGATAAATGAAATTTTTCCGAACCATGACTCTAATTAAAGATTACTTGAAATGACGAAATGTCATAGAAAACTTGAGATCTAACTACTCGCAACCTGCCTTTAGTAGTTTGCCTACGGAGAAGAAGCTGTAGATGGCTGCTTGTGAACGACCGTGAGCAATACTTCTAGCGATTCCCGTTCCAATTGGAAGATTCCGGGTGGATTTTGTCTCGCTCTGGTAGATGGTAACAAGTACTGCCCAAAAAGACAGGAAACGATCCTCGTTGACTCTGTTTATTATAAAATAAAAATTTATCTTGACGACAACTTATACCTAGGAACTGATGAAACACCATTACGATTATTAGGATTTTAAAATGATGATGATGATGTCACGATGTCCGTAACGGTAATATTTACAATGATTACCACTAATCATAGTTGTTAAGAGTTTTTTCGTTTTTATTTTTGTCCAAAAAACGTATTTTTTGGTTTCTTATTTTTCGTCATGTTTTTGAGGTTTTTTAAATTTTTTATGTAATTTCATTTATTTATTTACTATCTGTAGTAATTATTTGTTGAATTTTAGTTTTGTCTGATATCCCTTACTTCCGTACTTTCAAGAATTCAGCTAATTTACGTCATTATTTAATGTCATCAGTTGATAAATAAATAACACAGTACAGGAAATAAAATTTATAAAAGTTATTTTAATTTCTAAGTTATCCAAATTGCAAAATGTATTGCCGATTAACAGGTTTTTATTTTGCTTTTACCGTTTTTAACAATTATGTAATATATATATTCCTTCTTTATCGTACCACACATCACATCAAAACAAGCATAATCTCAGTCAAGTACAAAAGGAGCCCTACAAAAGCTAACGCTTATATAGAGTTAGGCCCCTATTTCTGTGTTATAGTCTTCACATTTCTGAGTTAAGAACTGAGTTCATGTTGAGCAAATAGTTCAGTTCTTGAAACAATCATTACTCCTAGTTATAATGTAATTAGTAATTTATATAGCGCCGCTCACAGCCGAGGCCATTCAGTAGCGCTCCCAGTGCGAGAACCCCGAGAGAAGAAATAGGTTTTAAGGAGAGAGTCACTAATAAGAGATGGACTTGCACAGTTAGTTTCTAAGACGAAAAAGATATTTTAATTATGCAAGAATACAGTCGAGAGCGTTTAAACCCCACAACGTTGGTTAAACGCTAAGTGAGAGGTCATGGAGAAAATATATTAACGATAACACAGTAGGCTACAGCAGTTTATGGAGAAGGGTGTAATGCAGAACGTTCAAACGTAGATTTGAGACACGAGAGGTCGTTCCTGTTTAACAAATCTGCTGTAACGTTTATGAAAATCCCCCATCTGGTTCTTCGTGTCTGCGGGAGTTCTGCAGTGGTGACACTTCTAGTTATCTGAGCGAAGTTCCCTAATCGACTGATCTTCTCTTCTTAATGACTCTAAACATAGTTACATCTTGGGCAGGCAATCTTTCAGGCAAGAAAAGGGCGCTGGACATGCATAGATAGCCTACATGTAGCCTATATGGACCATTGAAACTTATGTAGCGGCAATTTATGCGATGCTATGTTGCATCATGTCATGCAATCTCCTGTCACGTAATTCCTTTATGATAATGAATTATATGGGTGATATTTTTGAAGGGCGTACTACTAGGTGGCATCGTTGGCATATCCGCTACACTCTGGTTGAGCATTGGGTCTATGACGGTGCGCTATACTTACCCCCTTCCACCTGTATCCGTGGAGCAATGTTCCATTGGAAACGGTAACGTTACCTTCGCCTCATCCTCACTGAATTTCATCAACTACACGTCCTTAGAAGTCTTTGATGGAATCGGCACCAAAGACAGCTGGAACCAAACAACTGAGTTTCTACCAGCAGCAAGAAGCCACGTGGTAAGAAATGTCATGAAAAACACAATACATTTCGTTTTGTTACGATACATTACATTAGGGCTATTTCTTGAGTAAGCAATGATGCTGTAAACATTAACACTACTGTTGGCGAACTTTCAAGTTTCCAGTCTTTTGTCTCATAAATATGACGTATGGAAAATTCCTTTGTCTCATAAAATGACATTGGCTTACATCATGGAAAATTTCTTTGTCTCATAAAATGACATTGGCTTACATCATGGAAAATTCCTGTGTCTCATAAAATGACATTGACAAGGATCCTGAGTGGCCGAGTGGGTTGGTAGCCTGCTCGTCACGCCGGCGCCCCGGGTTCGCTTCCCGGTCGGGTCGGTTTATCAGAGATTAATTTCTCGGATCTTTACTGCGGGTGGCTCGGTCGCATTATAAACGTGGAGTACAATACAACACACAATACAACACATCACAATACAACTGGGGCGCGGTGGTTTGGGGGTATGTTCGGTGCCTTGCAGCTGGATGGTTGCGGGTTCGAATCCACCTCAAAGTCGCCGCGTAGGGACCCTGGGCAAGTCCTTCACTCGCAATTGCTCATGCGCTTCGGCGTGAAACTCAGATTCAGCGTTCGCGCAGTAGTCGGGAGCGCCTCTGAATGGGAAATCTGGTAGGGGCGCTATAACAAGTGTTCAAATACAATACAATACAACACATTGGCTTACATCATGGAAAATTTCTTTGTCTCATAAAATGACATTGGCTTACATCATGGAAAATTTCTTTGTTTCATAAAATGACATTGGCTTACATCATGGAAAATTCCTTTGTCTCATAAAATGACATTGGCTTACATCATGGAAAATTCCTTTGTTTCATAAAGGTGACGCAGGCTTACATAATGGAAAATTCCAATGCAAATGTGTGTTCCAAACTTGCTGAATCATCAGATGAAAATTACAGTTACATCGCATCATATCACAATATATACAATTGCGTCACATCATTACAAGTCTCCCTGGTTTTTGTCAGACTCAACTTCGAGGTCTGGAGAATTTCTACGCCATTTCCTATTTGTGGTTCGTACCATTTGGAGCCATCGTCACAGGAATCATCGGTATAATAGCATCCCTCATTTTGAGTAAGTACTATCTTTTCTAGTGTGATCTAATTTCCAGGGCCGGATTAAGACTTCCGGGACCCTAAGCCAAAAGCCGGGTTAAGACATCCGGGGGCCCTAACCTCAAAGCAAAGCCATTTACCAAAGTACGGGCATCTGAACACAGAGATCTAAACGTACTTGTACATGATCAGCAATGCTTTTTTTCTAATGGCCTGTACAGACTGTGAATTGTAAGTCTGTGACTAGGGACAATATTTAGTAAGTAGGTAGTAACTAAAACTTAATAGCGCTGGAAAAAAGTTTCAGGGTAAAGCGCTAAATTATTTAAAATTATAGAAAATTAGGATTTTCCGAAAACAATTTGATTTAATTTCTCCGGATTTTTGGGCCATCAAAACCATGGGGCCCTAAGCAATGGCTTGGTTGACCTACGCCTTAATCAGGCACTACTAATATCCGTTCAATTGCAATATAGTATAATCGAGTGCATTGATAACGGCAATCCGATTTAAATCTGGAGCGTATTATGTTTTAACCGCGGTTTCTTACCTGGCAGTAAACGTGTCACCAAGTGGAATCTGAATACTTTTAAAAATGAAACAATTATTAGAGTTTCATGAGCATATCTGAGATTAACAATAAATGGTGTCCTCTGTCTCAGTTATGTTGGATTTACCCCACTTTGTGGACTATATTACTTCACTCTGTCGTGGTGTATGGCTAGGCTATAAGTTGACAGTGTGTCTACCTTATTGTACAGTGTATTTGAGCGTTGCTTATGAAACAGGGGACAAAGACCTGGAGGCGAAGGTGAGTGAAAATCTTCTTCTGCGCTTCCACGGCTGCAGGTGGGCGGAAAAGAACGAAAACAAAGAGCACCAGATGGAAGAAATGGTACAGGAAACTAAAGTAGGCATCACGTAAATGTTAATTGGTTTTTTATCTGTTAGTAACGAAGTACGGGCCTAGTCGTTTTGGGAGGTACTGATGAATCAATGCCAGGTTCAACCGCTTCTTCTTAGGTTTCTCCCGCTTTAAAATTCTGGGCTAAACATTGTAGCCACAATATGCAAAACATTTTCTCATATCTCCGCATCTAGAAAAGATACATGGTAAGATTGTTCCAAAGGGATGGCTCCCTATCGAGGACAGGATATAATACGGGAGCTATTTGTTCGACTCAGTTCGCCGGTACCGTCGTTTAGCTGTCCATGGAAATCTTCTGGTTCCTTGCTACCGTACGTCAACATGCGTTCACTGTGCGATCGCGTATATTGGTCCATCCGTTTGGAACAGACTTTTCATTGACGTTCGAGCTGTCCCTTTAAACTCTGCTGAAGCTCCTTTCCTAGCTCTGTTAAGACGCGTATCTGTCCCTTAGACAGCCATGCTCATAGCCAACCTCATGAGAGGTTCGTCAAATGCTCTTTATAAAAGTCCAGCTGCATACGTACGGTACATCTCTAGTTTGGAATTTCAATTGAACCTCACCCTATCTGAGCGGTTCACCCTACTGGAGGCGCTTTACAAATGCTTAACTCTTACATACAATACAGTATCTGGGGCGCGGTGGTGTATGGGTATGTTCGGTGCCTTGCAGCCGGAGGGTTGCGGGATCGAATCCACCTCAAGCCGCCGCGTAGGGACCCTGGGCAAGTCCTTCACTCGCAATTGCTCATGCGCTTCGGCGTGAAACTCCGATTCAGTGTCCGCGCTGTAGTCGGGAGCGCCTCTGAGTAGAAATCTTGAAGGGGCGCTATAACAAGTGCTCATACGGGAGGGGCCCGTGGCGCTTTGGATAACAGCTGGCACAGAGACCGAGAGGTACCGAGTTCGAGCCCCGTTGGGCGGATTTGCTTTGTAGGCTGCTATTAGCGCCGTTGTATTACATGGCTGTCTGTTCTGTTAGTAGTTAAGATTTCAATTGCATAACATGTAAATGTACAGCGCAGTGCGTTTGTCAGGCGCTTAATAAAGAAAAGATTATTATTATTATTATTATATTATTATTACATACATACATACATACAGTATCTACCTATCGATTTTGTTTTGACTGTGCGCCGGTAGGAAAAACTGACTCCGACTACTCAGCTAAAGAAATTATAAAATAATATTATTATGTTCAAGGGGTTGAGGAGGGAGTGCCTCTGAGTAGGTATGTTGGGGGTGGGCGCTCTAAGAGTGGTCTGAATGAATGACTAAAGGAGGATCTGTATGACCACTGAAGCAACGTTGCTGATCTTTAAAATCATGCGAAGGGATAGTGTCAGTTGTGATCTTCTGGATAGCCTACATCAGAGTCTCGTGACTATGATTTTGTGAGGCCTTTCATGATGTTGTATGCCGGGGCAACACCAAACTTGAGTCGCGTTCAGCAAGATTATCTTGGAAGCATTTCGCTCGCCAGCTGGAACCTAGTGTAACGCATCTAAATAAATTATGTATTCAGATGTACCTTTACAGTGTAATGAGTGCATTAAATAAATAAAATAGGCTGCGAATAAATCGTAAAAAATATTTTAAGTGTGTTTTCTTGATTTCAGGCTCTGGAGGAACCCAAAGATGATTTTGTTAAGAACGTTGAAATGACCCTCTCGAAGGAAACTGGTAACCTGTTTCACAAGGAAAGTGAATGTGACTTGAAAAGAGACCTGGAATAAGGTCAACTCGCAAAGGACGGTCGAGGAAAAGCATCACATCTCTAGAGAAGAGTTTGGTCTCAATAAATATCATCAGATAATTAGAAATTATCTGGAATAAAATCTGCTCAACAGTGTTGCCGGAGAGCTCACGAACACAAAAGTGAACAATCTTTGTTAATTTTTTCAAACTGACGCACCGCAGTATGATCACAATTCATAGTTTGAACGGATGATCGCAAGTTATGTCAGGAGTCGAATTTAACTGTTTGGTAGCCATGCAAGTTGCCTATCACGTCCTTCTGCTCATTTTAGCAACCCCAACCGGCGAATGAAAGGCTGAGTCGACCTTTGGGAGGGTAGCGGGAATCAATCCGGCGTCCGTGCTGATCTGCTCTTCTTGCCAGAGTGTTACCATTATCGTAGACCGCCCTCAATAGCACTCACAAAAAAAGTAATACTGTATCACACTGTTCATTAACTTCTATCACTCTCCTCTCGCCAAGTAAATGAATGTGTGCCATGCAATATAATATTACATGACTGATGGCTATTTTCTAATTATTCACAATAGGAACTGCTAAGCTCACGAATCTGGGAGGAGGTCTTTACGGAACTACACTATACGGCAGGTTCTAAAATTGTGTGATTTCGGACACAAAGTATGCAGGTGACTTGTCGCTTACTAATTCCTCAACAGAGGCACGCGCTAAACCGTCGCTAGTTCTAGTTAGAGCGCTCGGTCTGTAACGCGGATAGTGCGTGTTCGATTCTCCTACTCTGAGGCAGTACCTGTGTAGGGACATTGAGCAAGTCATTCACTCACGATTACTCTGAGCCATTGATGTGGTATAGTCGTGTGTGCACTTTTGAACTTAGGAAGGACAATATCAAATGCAGTTGTACTGTATAAAATGCAGTTGCTTTGCATGGCATCAAATGTTGTTGTATTGTATTGTATCAAATGCAATTATATTGTATTGATAATGTGGGCTCAAAGTTGCTCGAAATTATTTACACGCTCCTGACAATGTCGACTGCATACTTTGTGTCCGAAATCACACAATTTTAGACCCTGCCGTTTGGTGTGGTTCCGTAAAGACATCCTCCCCGATTCGTGCGCTCAAAAGTTCCTATTGTGAATAATTAGAAAATAGCCATCTATTGCCCTATACCAGCCGTAACAGCTCCATAAACACTGGATGAAAGACAGAAATGAAATCATAAAGGCAGATTCAGACGAGAGACTGACAGAAAATCAGTCAGTCAATCAATCAATCAATCTTCGATGCACGTCATTTATTACAATGATATTATGTTCCTAGATACAGGTTAACTGAAACGTTCTCTAAGCCGCATAGTTGTAAAAAACGGTAAAATAAAAACAAAAACGGAAAAAACGAGCAAATACGGAAAAGAAAGTAATTTGACTTTGCTACATCATTTACTGCAATTTAAAATTAAAAACCTTGTTAAAACAATTTAATTTTAATCAGCAAATAACATAACTTTATTAGTAAACACCAAGTAACAGTAATCTACAACAATTATTTTCTTTTTCAAAAGTTTGGTTTAAAAAGAAATTGAGAAATTAAAACTATTGAAATCTTTTCAAATTTAAATTGTATACATAAGTCCATATGAATCCATGCTGACATAAGCCATTAAAAAGTAAACTTTGTAAGTATAGAATGTACTTAATTAAAAAAATTGTAGGTCTACTTACAATTCTGACATATAAGAACTTTATATGGTGTATTGGAGTAATATCCGTCAGTTTATCAGTCAATCAGAGATTACTGAGTACGTTATTTCCTGTACTGTGCTGTTTATTTCTCAACTGATGACACTAAAATAGTGACGTAAATTAGATGAATCCTTGAAAGGACGAAGAGAACGTAAGAGATATCAGACAAAAATAAAATTAAACAAATAGTAACAGACAGTAAATAAATAAATAAAGTTACATACAAAAAATAAAAAACGGAAAAAAACGCGACGAGAAATAAAAAACGAAAAATACGACGGTTTTTTGGAAAAAATAAAAAACGAAAAAACGTTTTTTACAACTATGCTTATCCGCATAAACTTTTCCGAGTGTGGTCCAGTCAAGACCAACGTTCACTGGATAGATCCAGAAGGACACTCCTCGTCCCAGCTGACATCTTCGTCCTTGTTCTCCTTTTCGAGCCATTCCTGCAGAGGCCGGAAGTACTCGAGGAGTGGTCCGGCGTCCATGTTCCGCTGTCCAGTCATAATCTCCATTGCATATGGCCAAGGCTTCGATGAACCCAGGGACAACATCTTCCTTTTAGGTCACAGAAGACAATCCACATTTATGGTATGGCTGAGTTAAATTAAGGTGAAGTAAAATAAAATGAACTCCGCCACAGGGGGCTGCAAGCCAGCAGCACCCTGTGCCGGTCCTAAGCTCGGATAAAGGAGGAAGGTTTGCCAGATGGGTGTCGATACTCTGTCAGTAAAAACAAAGACGATTGAAATCCGATGTCAAAAATGGACAAGATCAAGAGTGAAGAAAAAGGAATACGTAAGCAGAGTTGGAGCATACAGCACAGATGCTGAACGATGAAGCAAGAACAGAGTCGAATGGAGAGACAGTGTGAAGAAGGCATCGGACACCCACGGGCACTGAGCCCATGGTCATTGATGATGATGAAAATAAAATGAGGCGTGGTAAAGGTAAGAAGAGTCAATAATTATATGGTGTGGTGGAGTAGAATAAGGTAGAATGTAGACGTTTTTCTGTAGTGACCATTTGCCTCGACCATGCTCATTTTGCAATGAACTGATCCTTCAACATCGCTGCCCGTATGAATTGGTGTCGCGACCTTTAAGGTCCAAGTGTACGGACCGTGCTAGCCCGAGACTTAAATCATCGGGAGGTGAACCGACAAACCATACATACAGAGGCATGGGACGTGTGATCTAACCAGCGTAGCTAACCGAACCAAGTAAGGTAATGTAAGAGAAGATACGGTACGATAAATTGAAGTGGGGTCAGGTGTGGTGAGGTGAGGTAAGGTAAAATCAGGTAAATTAAAGGAGTTAGGGAAGTTTAGGCGAGCCGTGGTGATGTGTGATACGGTAAGGGAAATTCTGGTAAGGTATGTTGCGTAAGTTTATAAGAAAAGGTAAGAAAAGATTGGCTAGTATATATAATTATATTCGTTTAATGCAAATCAGGCTGACAGTCCGCAATACGGTTACAAGGTTAAGCAAAATGAGATTAGTGATGTAGAATTCTGTAGGTTATTGTTCGTTCAGAGGTTATTTTTTAGCAAGCTCCTACAGAGAACCCTATGTATGTACTGTAAGGTACGGTATACCCTAGAGGCCTAGACAGATATAGCCAAAGGCAGAGACATACAAGCAGATGCACAGAAACATCCAATGAAACCTGAGTTTGTCTCCAGCAGCCAGTGATTTGTAGATGTCGCACTTGTGCAGTGGACCCACGTGACCAGCTGCTTCACAAAGGGATTTGTGGAACTGAAACTGGATGATGGCGCTAACGAAATAGCTGACAATGACAACAAATTAGCATACTTAATTATTACCATTATTATTATTATTATTATTATTATTATTATTATTATTATTATTATTATTATTATTATTATTATTATTATTATTATTATTATTATTATTATTATTATTATTATTATTATTATTATTATTATTATATACAACTATATTTATTCTCTCCATCAATCAACATAAATACTGAAAGCTACAATAGACAAGGATGCAGTAGCTGTCTAAAATGAGCGTCATAAGTGCCGTTAGTGTCACATCTCCCTAAGGTCTGGCTCCGCTAAAGTGCCGCGGAAAGCCACCGAGTTGAACCGCTGGACAGTTATAGAGAGACGCTGCAGCAAGAAGCAGGTCTCTCTCTTGTCTCCTGTGGACAGCGTCAGACTACGACCTAGATCTGATATAAAGTTTTGGCCAGTGGTGTTAATTGGACCTAAGGTCTCGAGAGCTAGAGGCACGAAAAAGTGCGTGTTTAAGAGTGCATTGTACTTGGTCATTTTCCTGTCCGTGGCGATCTCGGCTGCCGCGCCCGCCGTCGCTGCCGTGGCCTGGATGTATGATGGAGCAAGGGTATCTACCACCGTCGCGTCCCACACCAGATATTATTATTATTATTATAAATTTAATTTTTATTATTATTATTTTACTCGAGGCAGATATGATCTCTCAGACGATCAAAAAATTGTACGGAGACAGAAAATTATTATTATTATTTATTATTCTTATTATTAAAATATTTCTTTATTAATTCAACTGACAAATACGCAGTAAGATTACATGGTATATATCTTCCCTACACTCTACAATCCTCTATGGTAGCATCTCTATCTCTTTCTCTCACCGTAAAACCTTCCTTTTCTCTCGTAGTACCTCGCACCGGGAGCGCTCTGAAAGGTTTATGCTATGAGAAGCTCTTTATAAATTTGCTTTATAAATGATCATAAGCTGGTGCCCTGCGCTTGGCTTCCGAGTGGTGCTTTAGAAGTTTGGAGATTACGATTACGATTACGATTACGATCAAATACAATACAATTCAATACAATATCTGACCGATCTGAACAAGTGCGTTTTAAAACATCTTGGTAATGTTTGCTGTCAGTAGTTGGCCGAATGCAGCAGAGCGTAAGTGCAATGGAAGCCTGTTCCAACAGGACTTTCCAACACACGAGAAGGTGTATACTAGCTTAAAGTATAATTAGGCCTATATGCTACTACTATAATTGAGGTGCCAAAGGGGCCAATAGGAATGGTGGTTAGACCTATTTGATTTAGGGCAGTCCTTTGCCCATTGATTATGCTACATCTATTTTCAAGCTCACATTTGATATTTGTTTTACCATAGTTAAACAGCAGAAGATGGCTGTGATCATGCAGACTAAACAAATAACGTTTAAGTTGAATTTTCAATTGAATTAAACCAGTTACATTCGCTACAAAAGAAGGCAGTTCTGTAATAGTGGATCCGAACATTTCATCAAAAGCTTCACGTTAGTGCGAGCTTTGTCCGGCATTTTAGCGAAGATCCTGTGTCATAGCTAAGAACAGTCCACCTGTATGAAAAGAAGAATAGGCCAATTTGATATTTGTAACATCGTTTAGTACTATCAATCTGCAAGCCATGGATTGAAGATCCAGCGCTCTACTTAACAGACGTATGTTTAGCCGACTTCAATTATTGGCAAACCTGATATAGGCAGAGTTGCCGCCGATGTGGTACTTTGCGCCTGGGTCGAAATCCTCCTCGGATCGAGGCACAGGAGGGGAGATCCCTTGCAAGCCGCATCTGACCATGAACAACACAAGAGCAGATGCTAAGCGTCACATTATAAGCACCGATAAATACGTAAGAGACTAACACAGATGTATGTAATAAATGAATGAATCTAGTCGAGCTGCGGCCACAGTATGGCAACTGTCATAGCTTCACAGAAAACACCCTTTGCGCGTCCAGGCGTGTGTAAGTAAGTACAAATGTGGGTTGTATGAATGAACGCATGTAAAAGTATATTTTAGCGTATATAATTATTCGCCCGTTGTAGCATTATTATTTTTCATCAATCCAACTTCTTCTTTGGCGAGAATCCTTTCCAACGATACAGTTTCTATTTAGGCAACAATTCGTTTCATCAATCCAGCTTCTATTTAAGCAAGTTTCTTTTCATCAACCCCACTTCTATTTAAGCAAAAATTATTTTCATCAATCCGACTTCTATTTAGCAAGAATTCTTTTCGTCGAATACAATTTGGATTGATCCAACTTGTATTCGACCCAAGCTGAAACCCATGCAATGGCGAATAATTATATACGCTAAAATACAATTTTTTCTCAACGTACATTGATATAACTGCTTTTCTCATGATAAAGATAGGATTACCTGAGTTTCCAATATTTCTTGTTATAGTTCTCTGGGGTGGTTTTTCCGTCAAAGACTTCCCAACGCCACCTGTCAATCAAGTAACCGTACGGAAGGAAGGCGACTTTTTCCAACGCCTGTTGCATCAAGAAGTTCATCTCGGATTCTGTAGATCACAGAAACAACACCACGACGATATCGAGACCTGCACGTTACGGGTGTCCAAAAAAGTGATACATCGCAGAAAACACCCATGTTCAAGTTTTTTCCAAGGGGTCGTCCATAAATGACGTCACGCATTTTTGGCCGATTTTTAACCCCCCCCCCTTCGTCACACTTCGTCACAAAAAGTAACACCCCCTGAAAAATGACGTCACAAAGCTCTGACCCCGCCCAAAGCAAATTCCCATTGGATGAAAACAACATGTTTCAAATCACATTTATTGTCATTGTAATAAATATTTAATGTGGCACTGCACTCTGATGTTGTATTAAAGCAGAAAGTCAGGTATTAGTGGGGCGCGGTGGTGTAGCGGTATGTTCGGTGCCTTGCAGCCGGATGGTTGCGGGTTCGAATCCACCTCAAGAGGGTATGTTCGGTGCCTTGCAGCCGGATGGTTGCGGGTTCGAATCTACCTCAAACCGTCGCGTAGGGACCCTGGGCAAGTCCTTCACTCGCAATAATTGCTCATGCGCTTCGGTGTGAAACTCCGATTCAGTGTCCGCGCTGTAGTTGGGAGCGCCTCTGAGTAGAAATCTTGAAGTGGCGCTATATAAATATCTGAAATGAATGAATTAAAAAGGAGTCGTTGGAAAGCTTATAGGTCTATTAGCATAAAATTAACTTGAATATTCATCTGTCATCTTAACAAAATTGCTCGAGCAGGGGTCTAACCAGTTAATATAGATGATCAGAATATTCTGTAGTAGAACAATTAAGCATAATGGAAAGAGTAGAATTACCACAATGACATACTTTTAGGCCCTATTCATTCCTCAGAATGAAAAGCTCTGGTAGAAACATTAGAATTTAAATGTTTAATATAAACAATTTATCCAAATATTTACAGAATTTATGCTTCTCCATTTTCCCATGGCGAAGCAAAATGCTCCTTCATGGAACAAATAGGGAGAGCATGAATGTTTTAGAATCTGACGGTGACCAACTGTTTAAATAGTTAGAAAATTATTAATAATGGTGCCCGTATACATTAAGATAATCAAAAAAAATATAATGACAAGTTAATACTGAAAATTAGTGCTGCTATTGTTAATTCCAGTTTCTCTTGTTGTTGACAAGGAATTGTTCTCTTACCGTAATCGTCAGTTGTGTCGTTTAGGAGGTTAATCTTGCGCAGGTGCTCCGGTGTCATTACGGACAGGGCGATGACGTCACCGACTGCCTCGTGGAACCCTTTGACATTCAGTGAATAAATGAATTACATTGCCTGTCAAAACTGTGACAGATTTTTCTCAGCCGACAAGCGCACATGCATTACATTGTACAGCACGATTTCATACTATATTTGGTATAGATTGCAACAATAGCAAATAATATCTACTGAAATGCACAGCCAGATATATTTTATTATGTATTATGATTGTGCATTTATTAAGCGCCACTATCTAATGACCAAGCATCGACCGATGGCGCTGAGCAATTGTGAGTGAAGGACTTGCTCAAGGCCCCTACACAGTAACCGTCTCAGTGGAGTATAGGCTCGAACCCGCACTCTCCGCGTTACAAAGCAATCGCTCTAACAATAACTAAAGAAAAGCCAAATATAACTAAATATACAGCAATTGATACACTGCTTTAAACGGTTTAGCATTTACAATAGGTAACATGAAAGGGTGTCGTCTCTTGCGAAAAGTAGCTTGCACACTCGACATTTACAACAGAAGAAGAAGAGCAGTCCTCTAAGCTATTCGTGTGGCATCCATGAGTATGAATTGCTAGCGACTTCATTTTCTTAGTTTCAGCATATGAGGACGGATGGCCAGTTCTCTCTGTCGCCGTCTCATCTTCCAACCGACAGTGTACGGCCAGTGTACTCATTATAGTTGAGTACTTGAGATTGCAATAATCGAGATGGAAAACCATCCGATTAATTGAGAATATATAGTTAAGACTCGCCTCGTAGTTCATATGGAGGATTGTTAAGAAGATATGGTCTTTACTTTACAGGTAGACACAGATATGGGTTGAAGTATTAGCAACTTCGTTTTCTTGTGCAGGACATATAATGAGGAATTAAGCAAAGAATAAAATAATAGTCACTTAAGCTAGCCATGACAAAGCTAACCCTGGCCAGGAAGTGTAGCAAAATAGTTTTCTTAGCAACAGCATACGTTGACGATTGGCTAATCCAATCCAATCAGCGATTTGATCTGATTAATTTAGTCTAATTCTCTATCTAATCCAATCAACAAAATGACGTAATTCATACTAATCTATCCCTGTTGCCCAATCCATCATGTGATCCGATCTGATATAATCAAATCCAATCATTCCATCCAATCCAATCCACGATCCGACCCAATCCAATCTGATCTCATCAATAGCAACGTCTCTAGCGCCATTTCAATTATGAATCTAGTAGAACGACCCGAGATACAGGTGAACAGCCTGTTCCAATCTTTAATCAGATGAAATCCTTAGGGGTCACCTGGATTGGCTCCGCCTTGAAAAAGGAGCGACTGATCCTTGTAGTTGAGATAGTACTGGATGTGACCCATTTCATGGTGAGTAGTGCCAAAGAATTGACCAGTCACATCTGTGCACTGCTTGATCCTGCAACGGAAAAAGCAAGTACAACTGAATCTTACTTGATCTAATGTAATTTAATCTAAACAGGATTAATCAATTCCGCTGTCTGGTATTAGAAGTCTATTCACGTCTATGTCAGACGAACTGAGTCTGAACTAGTCTAAGGGGTCGTCCATTAATTATGTCAACAAATTTTTGGCAGTTTTTGACCCCCTCCCCTTGTCAACAACTGTCAAACATTGACGGACCCCTAAAAATTATGTCAACAATCCCAGAACCCCCCACCCCTACAAAAAAGAAACAAAATGACTCAATACATGTAGAATCATTTTTTTTATTTGTTTACACTAAAAAATGCAATTTCAAATTTCAAAATATATGAATTTAGTTTATTACCAGCTTTTAGTAGTATTAAACATTAAGCACTTTATACATTTTTAGCATTTCTTAATGTTTTCGCTACCATTTGGAAGGGTCTTTGTTGATTTATTGGAGAAGAATTTCTTGACGTCAACTTGTACTGAACCCCCTCCCCTTGTCAACAACTGTCAAACTTTTCCAAACCCTCCCCTATTTTGTTGACATAATTAATGGACGACTCCTAACCTAACCTAAACCAAACCAACCTAATCGAATCTAAACTAAGCTTACCAAACCTTTTCTGTTCTATTCTCTGTGCTATTCTATTCTGTGCCACTACATTCTGCTCTACTGTTTTCTGTTCTATAACATTCTGTTCTACTATATTCTGTTCTATTCTCTTTATGCTGTTTTACTCTGTGCTACTCTATCATATTCTTTTCTATTATATTCTGCCCGCTAGTTTCTGTTCTATTATATTCTGTTATAATATATATATATAGGCCTATATATATATACATGTATATATATATATTCCGTTCTATTCTCTTTATTCTATTATATTCTGTTCCATTATATTGTGTTCCATAATATTCTGTTCTAGTATGTTCTGTTCTGTTGTATTATTTTTTGTTCTATTATTTTCAGTTCTATTATGATCTGTTCTATCATATTCTGTTCTATAATTTTCTGTTCTATTATATTTTGTTCCATTATATTCTGTTCCATTATATTCTGTTCCATTATACTCTGTTCTAGTGTGTACTGTTTTATCATATTCTGTTCCATTATTTTCTGTTCTAGTATGCTCTGTTCTATTATATTCTGTTCTATTATATTCTGATCTAGTTTGTTTTGTCCTATTCTTTTTCAATCTAATAATCGAGTTTCGCATAGTCTGGTCTTATCAGTTAGACTAGAGTCAATGAATTAGAATCAACTAGATTACATCTACATTTGAATACATTAGCTTAGATTATACTACATTAGATCAATAAAATATCGCAGTTATATTTACTATATGGTAATTGCAATTGTATTTATGAATTTATATAGTCACTTCAAGAGAGACTCATCAGAAGCTGGACTCGATCAGATTACACTAAACTTAGAATAGGAATAGAATTAGAATAATCCAGGATGTGTAAATAGGCCTATAGTTTATCCAGTTTAGGCTGATGAAGAAGATTACACCACAACACTGTAATTTGTCATGGTTGTACCAGTGTGATTCTCGTTAACGATAACGATAACAAAAAGTTCGTTAACGAAAATAAAATGATTTCGTTAACGATAACTATAACTATAACTAAAAATATAATTAACTATAACTATAACTATAACGAAAATAACAATAACGAAAATTCATCTTTATTTCGTTAATACAAAAAATAAAAATAGGAAATGCAATATGGACGATTCGACATAAATGAGAACGAAAAATGCGATATTTTTATTATGCAATTTGTCAGTTACTTTGGAAACTCGTGTATTCATGAAGCTGAATGCACCCATGCTTCATCGGCTTTCTGAGCAAATTGTGAAACAGCGTGTTAATAAGCACAATTTTGCTTATAGCTTTAATTATTGTAACTAAGTGGTAACTAAAATTAACTAAAATAAAAAGCCATTAACTATAACTATAACTATAACTAAAAAATAATACTAACTATAACTATTATTATAATACTAACTATAACTATAACCCTCCCCCTCAAAGCCCGACCCACACCTCAAAGTGGTGAGGGGGTGTAACAGTCAAGTAGGGGATTGCCTGCAGAGGCTATACCATCAGTGGTGAAGGCGTAAGCTGAAGTACCACCTAGGGCGCTTCGCGAGATGGGAAGGCTCTGCAGGAACCCTGAAAAGCTGGCTACCGTGGGCGGCGAAGGCCTGGGCAGCAGCGGGTCTTGCATCGAAGATCGGGCGGAGGATTGCAAAAAGCGACAACGACTGATTAACGAATGGCTGGTCCATGGTGGGATTCACACGATGGACCTCCACTGCGAGGTGGAAAGGCATGGGAATCTACCACCTTATTTTTCCCAATGAGCATTATGGACGGTTCTTTGCAAGGAACGGTACCGGGAGCAAGAGCAAGAGGGAAACCAAGGAAGAGATGGATGGACAATGTGGGCGAATGGTTGGAATTATCAACGGAAAGGTTGCTGCGAGAAACCGAGGACAGGAGAGGATGGAGAAGAATCGTCTACAATGCGACCAACCCTCGTATCGAGGACGGTTGAAGAGAGAGATAACTATAACTATAACTAGAATAAAAAACCCATTAACTATAACTGTAACTATAACTAAAATAAAATCTGTAAGGAGAATCACACTGGGTTGTACTATGTTAGATCTGTCCGTAGAAGATAAGCTCGGATTAGATTCTACCTGAAGTCGCGTTTATTGTGGAAGTCCCATGCAGATGGGTGGCAGACGACTTCGCGTCCATCCGTTGGTTTTTCAATGAGCGAATGGTTCCAGAATTCCTGAGGCATCGCAGGAAGACCGAGTGAAGTGAAGAACGACTCTGCCTCACGAAACATCCGAAGGGCGTTGAACCCCTTATCATTAAACAGCAACAGCCACTTCATTCAAAGGTTTTTAGACTAGACTAGGTTTAGACTATACATGACTAGAATAGACGAGAATAAACTAGACTAGACGAGACTAGACAAGAATAGACTATACTAGAATAGAATAGAACAAACTAGACCAGATCAGAATAGACTATACTAAACTGGAATAGAATGAATTGGAATAGACTAGACCAGATAGACTAAACTAGAATATACTATACTAGACTTGAATAGAATAGAGACCCTATATACATAATCTATGTAAAGAGACTACATGTATGAAGACACTCTTTCTAAATGAGTCCAATAATTACTCAATGAAGATAATTTTCTCCATACAATTCTAATTTAATCTAATGCGATCCAACTCCAAATCCACATCCAATCCAACCTGATCTCATTCAATCTAATCTTACCTCATCCAATCCAATATGTTCGATACAGCACCGTTAATATAGTGCACACGACATCAGCCGATGATTATTTTGAAGTGAAACCGCCATTAAATTTCGTTAATTACAATTCAACAACAATACATACCTACGCATTACATTACATTACATTACTGTAACAGTAACTGGAGGGATTACCTGAGATCCAGATATGCAGACACGCTGTACAAACCTGATCCTTGAGTAGTTTGGTAACGTTGATAACGGAACTGTTTGGAAATGGCTCAACCAGATCACGAATGCCGTCCCACGTCTGAGCCCAGATATTACCTGTCATGACAGATAATTACGAATTGAGGTTTTTTTGTTCAGTTTGACTGCGTGTTTTGTTGTACTGATCTACGTACTTACTTATTAATCCATTTATTCTTTTATTTACTAATTTTTACTAATTTTCTATTATTTATTTATTTTGTTTTTGAGGCAATTTATTGATTTACTTGCTTACACTATAGTTTTATCATTTATTTATATTATACATTATGCTTTCTTATAAACTACTTATTAGTTTACTTGTTTGTTTTATTTGCTAGTATATTTCTTTATTGGTCTACTTTATTTTTAATTTATTTACCTTATTATTCATTTATTGTTTTTCTGGTAATGCACTAATTTATTATTAAGTGCCTTATTTGTTGTGTTTTATCATTTATAATTCCAATGTCGGAATTATTCAAGTGGAGATGAAAAGTTAGACTGAAGCGAGGTAAGTTGCTGAGCTCAGCAGTGAGATGAACTAACAAACCTGCGAGATGAGTTGACTCACCTGTGAGATTACCTGACTCACCTGCGAGATGAGTTGACTCACCTTCAGATTAGCAAACTCACCCGAACGTTGATCTGACTCCCCTTTGAGATAACTCACCTAAGATATGAGCTGGAATATGTCGAGTGCTGGGGAAGTCCCGGAGGTTCTGTTGATACCTGTTCATCAGTTTCCTTCGAACGTAGGCGTGTAGTTGTTGGTAAAGAGGTTTGACCTGTTTCCAAAGATCCTCACAAGCAGAAGGAAAGTTCTTCATATCAAACGCACTTCGCCAATAATCGCCGAAATCCCGATATCCTGTCGACAATGCAAAACATCTTTGAAACAGGTAGTTTAGCTATAACTCGTGCTGTGATCGTATCTGTTTCTGCCAGTTCTCGTCAGACGTTTCTTTTTTCGAGGGGTCCTTCGCACTGAAAACGCCTCTGATTAGGTTGTACTGTGAGAGGCGCTTTATAAGTCCGTAAATGGAAAAGAATAAATAGAATAGAATAGTTTTAGTGCCTATTAAATGTCTCCTAAATGGGAATAGTTAGGGCGAAGGTTATGGCTGGGGTTTCATTTTTTTACTTAGAGTTAATATTAAGGTGCAATTTTAGGTGGGGCTAGAGTCAGGAGTAGGGCTAGGGTTTAGGTAGAAGTGAAGCTTTGAATATAAGGTTTGGGCTGAGATTAGAGATTAGATTAGAGTAAGGATTCCGGTTGGGCCTAGAGTTAAGACTAGAGTTAGGTTTAAGGCAGGATTCGAGTTAGTGCTAGGGTTTACGTTGGTGCAACAGTTAGGATTAGGATAAGAGTTTCGTTTGACCTAGTGTTCAGGTTATCATCTATCCGCCTCTTCTTCACCCTCCTCGCTATGTTGGCCCATCTAGTTGGAACCGCCTTCCACGGGAATTGCGGCTTGAGTTACTCAACCTTTCTCTTCCCCTGTTCCGAAAAAGCCTGAAGTCTTAGCGAAAGCATTGACTGGGGTCGGGAGCGCCTCTGAATAGCTTAAGTGGCGCTTTTATAAATGATCGATTACAATTGAAATTACTAAAATAATAACGCCTTGTTTATTTAAATTTTTGGGACCCATACTTGCCTTTTAGTTTGGCGTCCTTGTTAAGAAGCAAAACCATCTTAATATATAACGGCTTCATTTCTTTTCCGCTGACGTTGCGCCATCCTTCCCAGGCCCACAGCAGCTCATCCCAGTCTCTCGATGTAGCCGTCAGCCTCATCAGACCTGCAATTGTCATCACGGTACTTTATCATCATCGTCGTCGTCGTCATCATCATCACCATCATCATATTTAAACAGCAGCAACGCCTTCATCGTCATCATCTTTAGATCTTCTTCCTTTTCTGCAATACTCTTCTTGGTTTTTTACTTCTTTTCTTCTCCTTCTTCATCGTCATCTTCTTCTTATTCTAAATCCTCTTCCAATACATCACCCTTATCATGATCATTCTCATCATCATCATCGCAATGACTATCATCATCGTCGTCAATGTCGCAGATGTAGTCGTAATCATCAATTGTTTACGTTGATATGACGAATCGTACCTGTAGGGTGAAGATTGTCTACCTGTAAGCTAAAGAACCTCTACATGTAAAGTAAAGATTGTCTACCTGTAATGTAGAGTTTGTCTACCTGTAAGGTTAAAATTGTCAACCTGTAAGTCAATCATTGTCTACCTGGGTCCTGCGTGATGCAGCTTCCATTTCCAGATGCTGCTTCTGACTTGACTTTGCAGAGCTTTGCTGTGCTGTAGATCGTTGTCATGTTACTCTGCAGTTCGTCCAACTACAAGTGAAGAAACAATGTCATCTAATCTTATCCGATTTAATCTAATCTTATCTAGTCTAGTCCACACTCGACCAAACTGCTTTAGGGATGTGCTTCATGAGTCTACGTCGCAAAGTTGGATGCGGAATTTTGCTTAGAGGAACAGAGAGCCTTGCTGTTGTATCATGAGAGGGAACCGCTCTTCCTATTTGAGAGGAATGGAAAATATGGTAACCACAGGGCAACTGGATTTATCTGGAACTGCCGGTCAGTCGATAGGTGAAGGACTTTTTAGCAGCAGTCATTGCATGGCTCGTGGAGGCGAATCATTCCATCTTAATTGTATAGTTCTGGCATAGTTCTACATACACTGCAAATCAGAGAGGCCCAAGAGAAGAATGATGAGGTTTGAACGAAGTATCCATTAAGAAGAGTGCGACTACAGGGAGCGGCAAGCTGTTTGAGGTTGGGTGTAAGCCAGCAACAGGTGCGACAAAGAAAACGCTTACGAAGAAACGCTTATTAATGATGTAAGAACTCCAAAGAACGGAATATAATTAACAAATGTCGACAAATCTGCCACAAGAACCGAACCGTACACAAGAAAGCAAAAGTCCGCAGATAAACTTTGAAAAATCGAATTAAAATCAAAACCTCCCCTCTTGAAAGGTAGAAGCCGCCATCATGGCCGAGAGCCAATCCCAGAATTCATTATTATTATTATTATTATAATTATTATAATTATAATTATTATTATTATTATTATTATTATTATTATTATTATTATTATTATTATTACTATTATTAGTTATTATTACTATTATTATTATTATTATTATTATTATTATTATTATTATTATTATTAACGCTATTCCGCCGTTATGCGTGCTGCACGCGGCTATTGGTTTTTTCTAAACTTAAAGATTATTATTATGCATGTCATCATTCAGTCATTATTTATTCATTATTTATTCATTATACATTCATTGTTTGTTCATTATTCATTCATTCTTATTTATTCATTCATCTCAAAGATTAGCGTAATTGATAGAATGAAGTTCCTGGAGAAGATGATGATGGCGACTATAGGATTGCTAATGATGAAAAGGTTAAAATCTGGAATTTATTTAGTAAATGGTTGCATTTTTTAACCGTTGTGATTTCTTCGTCCGTCAGATGTGAGCATTCCGAGACTCGACGGAACCGTTCAATGAGATTTGTATCAGTGAATTTCTTCCAGTCGAAGCGTGATGCATTCTTGCAGACTTCCTTATCGAACCGAGCCACACGTAGACTGGCCGCACTCTGTCACGGTTGAATAAATTGCAATTCACTTAATTTCAATTGAATCAAGAAAAATTTACTATATTGTGGTTGAATAACTAGAAATTTACTCATTAAGAGAGAATAAACAGCGACCAGTTGAGGTCGAACGAAGAAGAAAAAGATATTTATTAAGTCATGGTTGAATAAACAGCAATTCAGTCAGTTCAGGTGGTCCTGATTGAGTATTAAGTCTTTTATGGCTGAATGGCCATCAATTCACTTTCTTACAACAGCAGTAGTAGTACTGTGGGATAGTTTGGTTAAGATGTTGTGTTAGTGGATCGTAATTTTAAGATGAAACTAAAGATTGACAATTGTGCATTCCCGACAATTTGAAGTGTTCGTCACAGAAATCACGTTTTCTAAATCACTGAAAGCCCTTGTAATGCTATGTTCTGTTATGTTCTATTCTGTTATGTTCTATTCTGTTATGTTCTATTCTGTTATGTTCTATTCTGCATGTTCTATTCTGTTATGTTCTATTCTGTTATGTTCTATTCTGTTATGTTCTATTCTGTTATGTTCTATTCTGTTATGTTCTATTCTGTTATGTTCTATTCTGTTATGTTCTATTCTGTTATGTTCTATTCTATTTTGTCATGCTATGCTATGCAATGTTATGTTTAGTCATGTTCTGCTCTGTTATGTTATGTTTCGCTCTGTTAGGCTATGTCTAGTCATGTTATTTTATGTTCTGTTAAATGTAGTCATGCTTTATTATGTTCTGTTATTTTATGTCATTTTGTGTTATGTTATGCTATGTTCGGTTATGTGTTCTATTATGCCATGTCATGCCATGCCATGCCATGCAATGCCGTACCGTGTCATAATTATGTCATAATAATGTCATGTTATGTGAAATCATTTTTGCAGCGTTGATGTAAACAGCAATTCTCTCTGTAATACTTGATAGATTCTTCAAACCTTTGCGAAAGAGAAGCATGCATTGATAATATAATAGACTTACTGTGCCTTGTCTTCACTCACCTTACATCACGTTACCTTACCTCACTCTTCCTGACCTGCTTAGCCTTACCTGAAGTCGTTAGATTTAACTCACCATACTTTGACGCATCTTACAGTATGATATTTCTGTAACCATTCCTTGTCTTGGGTTTGGCATACCAGCTGAGGGAAGAGCTATGGGAAGCCGTAAAAGGTATCTAATCCAAGCTAAGAACGTCTATAACGCCACTATAATTATGCTGAAGGCATGAGTCGATGGTCGCAAGTTTGCAAGAAAAATTCCAGGGTCAAGTCCAGTTGAAACCAATGAAGACAATCCGAGAAGATACGGAAACAGCCGGCGGAGGAAATGAGTCCGGGAAACGGCGAGATTTTAGTGGAGGTCTGAAAGCCAGAACAGACAATACGGAGCAATACTCCAGTGGAAGAAAGTTAATCTTTTGTGGACCTGTTTTTGGAAAGACCTACTGTGGGATACAAATAAACTATGTTTTCCCTAGATCTGTCTATTTAAACCCTTCATTTTCCCTTATGACTAGCTCTAGCTCTTCTTCCTCTGTACAATAGAGCCTCTCATTCGATTCTATGGTTGTATATATACATTTTTGTTTATTTGTTTGAATGTATTAATCTTGCTATGTACAGTGCTGTGCGTTTGCTAGTGCTTATCAATAAAGGAAATACTTACTTACTTACTTACGATAGCCGAATTGTTGAGCGCTCACCTTGTAAAACGGAGAGTACGGGTTCGAGACCCCTCCTTTGAGACGGTTACTGTGTCAGGACCTTGGGCAAGTTCTTCAGTAAAAATTGCTCAGCGCCATAGATTGATGATTGATCATTAGATAGCGGTGCTTAATAAATGCATAATAATAATAATAATTAATAACAAATATTTATAATAATAAAAGGAAATAATGAAGGCCGCGATACGTATGGAAAACGCGTTTTTAATGAGAGATCAGGATCTACCGAGAGGTTGCTAGTCTCCTTTGTGATGTTGGCTTCAAAATTCCACGACGCAAATGCGCTGTCGCTGTACACCTTCGCCATGTCCCCTTCCAACTCCTGAAGCCATTGCTTTGCCAGCTTCTCATCAGTCACCTTCTCATCGCTCAGTTTTCGTCCCCAAGTGGAGTCTAAGACTCCGAAGAGGAAAACGACGAAAGCCACCACGCAAAACATCGCAAGCGGACGGTAGACAAAACGCAATATTGTCTTCAACCAACACAGATATGGGGTTTGTCTGAATACCTGAATAGATTAAGTAGAACAAAATGTCTACGTTTCTAAGGACTGCAATCGGATGAGTTTGCGTGGGATGAGACACGTTGTACATCTGGCAAACGAAATGAAACACCTGTTGTTTCTCTTGAAACCTGTTGTTTCAAGAGATACGCCTGTCTCCCATTGAGTCATCGAGAAAAACCGATTGTTGTTGAGATTTCAATCGGAGGCTGTCACAATGCACAAAACTAATTGCATTGCATCATGCGACTCCGCTTGCATATAATGTTATTAATATCGTTGTTATTGTAATTTCAAATTCGTACAGCGCCACTTCGAGAAAGAGATCAGAGGACCGGATAAAAACGAAACAGCGATCAAGTAGAATGGTTTTCGAGCGCTTACGGAAATGAATGAGGTAACTAAAGACCAAGAAGCTCAAGTCAGGTCACAAAGTGGCTTATTTCAGAAAGATTTGCCGACAATAGCTATGACTTCTATGCTGGGCCACGGAAGTCCGAGTCGGCGGGATAGGCCTACTTATAGATGTTGTTATTATACGAAGGAACACGTGGACTATTCTTTTTTTCTCAGGAATAGAAGCATTGTAGGCCTATAACAGCAAGAAATATGATGCATCTGGAACTAACAGTTCCCGTTCTTCGTGCATGGTTCTTTGAATACAACGACATTTAAGGGGAACGTTCGCAAATGCAACTATACAATACAATTGTATTAAATTTTGGTACAATACAGTATAACTGTATATGATTCAATACCATACAACTGCATTTGATATTGCTCCTCATCCAAAGTTCAGAAGTGCACACACGACCAACCGACAGAACATCAATGGCGCTGTGGTTGAGGTGAGTGAAGGACATCCAAATGGCCCCTAGCAAATGACAGAATGAGTGGGGACTTAAACCCATATTCTCCTGAAGAGCTTCATCCTGTCAGCTACAGTGCTCCACGGTAAATTAGATGTTCTTGAATCGTGCTCCACGGTAAGATAAATTAACAGTTACTGAATTACATTTTTCAGCGTTGCTGTGTGACAACCTGCTTAAAAATTTTCAGATAAATCATACAGCTTGCTAAATTACATTTTCTGAGGGTAAATTCGGATCCACCTCAACGCCGTAACGGAATTACATTTTTCCGCGTTGCTCTGTGACAACTTGCTTGATTTTAAAGCGCCTCTGATAACTAAATGCATGCATGCAATCATACATACATTGCATACACTGCAGTAAACGAATTATATGATATAGCCTGAAGATTTCATCAGCAACCAAAACTAACCTATTGCTGCTTGCACGATAGTTGATCAACTGGATAGTCTTAATAGCTTCTGTTCGGAATTGTGATCCTTCGAGTGAAGAGCTTCATCCTGCCATTGGTTGTCGGCATCAGAGGTCTCGATGGAAATATTGCAACTTGAGGCCAACAGCTAGCGCGCCATGTCAGATGTCAGAGTAGCAGTGTCAGTGGCGGCGGTGCCATGCTTTACGGTATACTTACTTGACGGTACAAGGCCCCGACGGTAACGGAGCTGACAGGCTGCCATGAAGGACGGTTCTGAAACTACCCGAGTTCTATGGCCTACGAAATTTATACTGACGGTGCCAATAGTGGCACGCGTGTCAGGGATTGACGGTGCCAGAGCTCACAGAGCTGACATGGCTGACAGGACGGACGGTGCCAAAACTGCCGGAATTCTCTGGCCTGTGTAATTAATCAATATGCTGTGTAATAATCAATCTTTTCTGGACGCGCCTGAAAACGTGCCACAAATTGCCGACAGAAGACATTCTACTAACAGAACAGACAGCTGTGTAAATTATCAAAAGCATGCTACGATATACCTGTATGTATCCAATGCGCTATATACTAATCTTACATAGCGCCTTACTTGAGTAGCTTTAGGCCGATAAAACATTGTAAGGAATGTAATGTATAGGTCGGAAATCGCAGAATTAGTTTTGCATACTTAACATCACTGTTGTCTAGGCTTCTGAAGCCCAAAATTATCTGTCTCGCTATGGCTGTTCTCATGGAAATGCGAAGGTTATGGCTATAATGCAAATCAAAGCTCGATGGTACGTACCATACGTATTCTATTTTTTGAAAGGTACGTACGTTTTTTAACGTACCCTATTTTAGGGTACGTAAACAATACAAAAATACGTTAACCACGTCATTGCTCATTATAAGAATGTTCAATTTAATTTAAGCAAACAATCACAACCCAGTATACAGCGTAGTAAATTGCTGCAATGCTATATAATATTGTATGTCTTATTATACATTGCACTTAATGCACTAATGTCAGTCAGTCATATTGGCGTATAAAGATATACTACAACTTTCGAGTTACAGAAATTTGCAAACCAGTGACGTGTACTTAGCTCTTACCAGAATGAAAGTACAATTTGCAATAAATTAATTATAAGTTTTTATAACCGAAGAATTTATCGAATTACATTTACTGCTACGCTACCGGAAGTAGCGGTTTCAATGACGCATACTGTTGACGTCAGATTATACGTAGGCTATGGGTCGCCGAGTAAACCATAAATAAAATGTTCGTGTATGATACGTACCATGATACGCGTATTCTATTTTTTGAAAGGTACGTACGTATTTTAACGTATTCTATTTTAGCGTACACGTACCCTCAAGCTCTGATACAAATAATAGACTCAGAGGCATAGTCGTGGGACCATACAATCCAATGATGCGAATTTCTGGCACCATCTCTTCGAAAGAAGTGACCGGCCACAGAGAATGACAAAGTAGGCCAATACTGGATACAGTGTTCCAGGAACTGTAAAATGGTCATGGTTCCCAATCTAACCTCTGTAGCGCGGTTAAAATGGACACGTTGAGTATAAAAAGAATTATCATATTGAACCACGTAATTAAGTTATTCTTAATAATTATTAGGCCCTAACAAAAATAAGTTCGTTCAATTTAATTTTCTCTTCAACATAGTCTACAATTATTGTCCGAATATTCTAGCGAACTGCAGTGGCAATCTTTTCCACATTGAAATCGAGTTCCACCAAAAATTACTTTAAAAAATTGTAAAACATAACAGGCTACATCTATCGAAACCAATGCAGATGAAAGGGAGGCATTGAGAGAGAGAGAGAGAGAGAGAGAGAGAGAGAGAGAGAGAGAGAGAGAGAGAGAGAGAGAGAGAGAGAGAGAGAGAGACAGAGACAGAGACAGAGACAGAGACAGAGACAGAGACAGAGACAGAGAGACAGAGACAGAGACAGAGACAGAGACAGAGACAGAGACAGAGACAGAGACAGAGACAGAGACAGAGACAGAGACAGAGACAGAGACAGAGACAGAGACAGAGACAGAGACAGAGACAGAGACAGAGACAGACAGACAGAAAGACAGAGAGACAGACAGACAGACCTAAGATTAGACAAGGAGAGAAAATAGAGTGGCCGATAGACCTAAGACATAGGTCGTCCTGCGTTTCATCTATAAATTATCCTATCTACATGTACTTAGCATCTTCCAACCTATCGGATTCGTCGCAAACCTTAATAGAAACTCAAACTAACCGAGCTGCTTCCGCGAGAGTTCGTCAACTGGGTCGTCTTAGTCGATGCTGTCCGGAATTCTGATCCTTCGAGTAAAATTAATAGGACAGACCTAAGGAAAAGAGAGCGCGAAAAACAGGGGTAGACAGACATGAGTCAAGAAATGGATAGAAAACAGAGGTAATCAGGCCTACATTGGAAATATACAAAACAAGAGAAGCAGACAGACCTCAGACACGAGAAAATGGAGAAAATAAAGACGCAGACTCAAGACAAAAGAAAGAGCCAAAATAGATAAGCAAACAGAACTAAGACTCAACAAACAGATAAAAAAAACAGACAGCTAGACATCGTCATCGTCATCGACGGTGACGGTGACGGACCGTCATCGTCATCATCGTCATCATCATCACCATCATCATCATCATCATCATCATCATTATTTTTTTCCGTTTCCTTATAGCAAGTTTTTATAAATACTGAGAGATCCTTGAAACCTCCGTTAAAAAAAGTAAGTAACGCTATATAAATGTACAGATACAATGCAATAAAATCATCCTAATGATGAGTTTTTCTCATAACGCCATCTGCCGGAGGGATTGTGCGGTTATGACCGCTCTTTGTCAATATTGCTCAATTTGCTTTGGCGAATAGTTCATATCTTTACACGATGTTTAATTCTTTGTCACTTTATTATTTATTCGTTGAGAAGTAGCCTAAGTGTAAATGATGTTATTATCATCGAAATAAACCACAGTAAGGGGGGCCCGGTGGCGCGTTGGATAAGAGCTGGCGAAGAGTGCGAGAGGTAGTGAGTTCGAGCCCCGTAGGTTCGGATATGCTTTGTAGGCTGCTATTAGCGCCGTTGTATTGCAGGCTGTCTGTTCTGTTAGTAGTTAACTAGTTAAGAATTGCATAATTGTACACTGTAATCATTCTGCGTTGTGTCAGTTTGAAATTAAAACGAAGATTATTATTATTATTAAGACTGACCAGCTCTTAAGCCAACGATGTCGTTTTTCTCACTCGTTCTGACGATTCGTTTCCTTCGAATATCTCGATAAAAACAGATTTTAACATCTTGTTACATCGATCACCTTGACAAAATTCTTACCTGTGACCTTCAGGATTGTCATTTCAGTAAAATACGAAGAAAATAAACATTAAATCAATGTTTTCGAACAAATATATTATTTCAAAATCACCTTCAAATCGACGCCGCCGTCAACATTAAATTCTGCGGGCGTTAAGCGTTTCTATGGCGATAGATATTACGTCATCAATTTTCATTTGTTTTACATGTTGACGTCATCAATCATTAACTAATTCTTTTATTGAGTTGAACTTTTCTTTCTTTCAACTGACTAACCAGCCATAATTGATTATTGTTGAAAAGGGTGACCCTAATTAAGCGGGGTTTGCCCCTTTTGGGGTCTCCTCTGTTCCCTAGCCAATGCACCGATATGTAGGCCTATTAGTCAAGTTATACTTGTTGTTAATTGTTATATAAATTGTGCTTCTGGAAATAAAACTTGTCAGTTGTCAGTCAGTTATTCCGTGTGACTACGTTGCTGCCCATTCGGCCACATCGCTTATTGTATTGTATTGTATTTGAAATTTATAAAGCGCCTCTCACAGTGCACGCTCCCAGTGCGAAAGTCCTCGAAAATAAAGTCAAGTTTTGAGGTAGCGAAAAGATGTAGCAGGACCACCGGATAGTATGGTGGAGCGAACAAAGGGGTGAAGTTAATTCCATAGCGAAGGGCCAATGCAGGCAAAGGCACGGGACTGGGTTACGGCTATTGTAAGTAAGTAAGTAAGTAAGCAGGTAAGTAAGTAAGTATATTCTTTATTAAACCGGTTGCAGAAGAAGCGCACTCCGGTGTAAAAACATCACAGGACAAATACAAAATCAATAGGAGTAGCCTACAGCAGTGCCGCCCAATCAGCGAGCCCACAGTTGCCGGTCCGAAAAGTGAGTCAAGAAACTGGTCAAATTGTCTTGGAATCAAGAAATGTCTATTTTATTTTTAAAAGTCATAACAAAAAGCACTTATTTAGCTATCAGTAAAAGGCCAATAGAGTCATAGAATTGGCTAAACATGCATTCAAACAAATGTTAATACATCTTTGAGATGTTTACAAACAGAAATAAATTGAGTACCGGTGCACCTGCTGCAGTGTTAACCCTCAGGCTACCGAGATTTATTTGTGACATGAACTACCAAGGGGGTGGTTACCACCCCTTGGATTTCGTGTTTGGTTTCACATATCATAACTTGTGACAGCGGCGCCGCCAGGATTTTAATTGTGTACGCACAATAGGCAGGAGACGATACGTAGGCCGGGGCTCGGGGAAGAAAGTATGCGGGGGTAGGATGAACGAGCGCCGATAGGGGAGGGGTTTGGAGAGGGGATGTGCCTCCTCCCCACTTGAAACTTTTTTTAATTTCAACACTGTAATGGTAGCATTTTGAGCAGTCATCTGAAAAAATTGCTCTATAATTTTAGTGCTGGTAGGAACCAGCTGTCACTCGTAGGCGTCGTAGCTAAGATGTAGTTTGAGTCGTGTTTGAGTTTGACTGCGGACAATATTAGCAAACCAGACATTTATTGAAATTAATATAAAAACTAGAAAAATACGTTCAATTTAATTTTCAAGAACGCCATAAGCCTTTAAGTAAGCATACTGCTGACCAGACACAATTAGCAGAAATAGTTTGCAGATGGTACACAATCCAAGCAAGAAGGATTCAACTACCGAATCGTGAAGCCATGTGGTAATGATGTTGTTTTACTAAATGTAAATCTTCGAAAATTTCTCAGCGCCCACGTCAAAAGTCACCACGGGCAGACCAGCCTATTTATCAAGTCCGCAATTGCCAAAGTCCTCTGTTCGTTCCGGTACCAGGTCAAAATCCGGGAGGTCAAGCCGAGGAGACAGCATGGTGCTACGGTGGTAATCGGGGATGATGGTGGTCGTGTGGTGGCGCAGGAGTAGAATCAGGATAGGATATATTGAAGAGTTCGGTCTTCAGTCATGTGTGGAAAGAAGAAATGGAGAGTGCAAGCGGAGGAAATGTTGAGTTCAAACTGGCGCAGGTCTTTTAGGAGTCCGTTCGAAAGAGCTGATGCAGCATAAACTAAGGAACGGTTGCAGATTTCAGAGAGGATGAGACTGGAGGCCGAGATAGTGAAAGGTATGATGATGAGCAAGTAGACCCGGGCAGTTGGACGGTGAACAGCTAGAGAATGTAAGAGGGTTTAGACGTTTGAAGGCATTGTAGGTAAGAGATACTATTTTGTAATGGATGCGCTGAGGGACTTTAAGCCAATGAAGTGATTTGAGAACAGGGGTTATGTGGTGGTGTTTGGGTGTTTTGATGACTGCGCGGGCGAAAGTATTATGAACTGTTTGCAGGCATTTCACTTGAGAAGAGTCGATGTTGTAAAAAGAGGGGCTACAGTCGTCGAGTTTGGAATGAACAGTTGAAATGGCTATCGTGCACGCGGTATTGTAGTCAAGTCGTGCACGGGCGCAATCGTCGACGGTCACGAATGTGTATATAGCAGGTGCGAGATAGCTGGGTGATGTGGTCGAAAAAGGCAAGGTTCTTATCGAAGATGATTCCAAAATTGAGAACAAGAGAAGAGTATAGGTACGGGAGTAGTGAGATCTGTTGGACAAAATAATGTTGGGAAGAGAGGCTAGTTTGTTTAATTGATCGCGGAGGCCAGTGATGAGGAGTTCTGTTTTGAAGGTTTAAGGGTTAGTGGTCATCCAGGATGAAATCTGGGTGATGGTGTTGCGTAAGTGATTTAGCGCATCTAGAAGGGAGTGAGGGGAGAAAGATATGAAGAGTTGTGCGTCGTCGGCATAGAGGTGACGAACAGGATGAGGGAATGAGTTTGCTAAGTGGGGAGGTGTAAAGAATAAACAGCAGAGGACAAAGAATAGAACCTTCAGGCAAACCGCAGGTGAGGGTGTGCGGATTAAATGAGAGACCAGCGGCATTGCCACTGAAAGAGCGTGAGGAAATTAAGTATTAGATATAAACCAATGGATTGTGCTAGACTGCTAGTTTACCTAATATTAAAACTAGCACCTAAGTTATTAAAATTTTGTAACTTAATAATATTTCACTTTTTTCATATGCAATTTTTTATTTCTTAGCCTGTCAGCGCTGTACGCACTTGCGTAAGTGCGTAACGCTAGCGGCGCCCCTGACTTGTGATACAGCATTGGATTCAGCATTCATTCTGAGCAGAATGGTATAGGCCTATTTAGTTGTACATTATGTGAATGCACCTCGAAATTACATAATAATACAACGGAACCGATAATTAGCGATATTTTATATTATTGCGTACATTTTGTACTTTTGGATAAACAAACGGTGGCCTGACTAAATGTCATGCGAAAAAATGTCACCGACAAAATGTCACCGACAAATTGTCATAACGACAAAATGTCACCTGACAAAATGTCGCCGACAAAATGTCATAAGTATAAATCAGTAAATAAGCAATAATTTTAATAATTGATAATTTCAAAAGTAAAATCTTGTAAAAAGGCTAATAGTAGTGTCAAGTGATTGTAACAGAACCTTTTCGACGGTAAGAAAACCTCTAAACAAATTTTATAGTCAAAATCAAGATCAGCTTACCGAATACTAATACAACGCTGAATAATAGTGTCTGTCAAGCGATTATAGTGCGTAAGTAAGTAATTGAAATGTTCATACAACATTTATATTCATAACTCTTGCAATGTCCCCCAAATAGGCAATGGGGTCTCTGTTACTGTTACAGTCTGTAACCATTATGTGGAGAGCTTCACTGATTCTCGCATAAGCCTTCCTCTTTTTTCCTGATTGAACTCAAAGTTCCAGTTGCCGACGCAAGAGTTCCATACTGTGCAGCAGCTTACGCGCAAGTTTGGTTGTTGTTGGATGGGCAAAGCCAACAACGTTGCTGAAGGCACTGTGCCAACCTTCAACGGCGCTGCTGCTCTGAGGCAAATGTTCAAGTACACGCGCGTATTTGTTCAAAAGTGCGATGCCAAACCTTGGCTGTCCTCAACGACTCCTTCGCTGTCGCCCAATGAAGTTGTCTTCGAAATAGTCAACAAAGCATTCGATGTCACGACACACTGGTAGTTCAATTAAGTTTTCAAATGTGCTGATGACATCGGCCAGGGGGGATGAAGGCAAGTGCAAGTAAAAACTAAATTCATGCCATGACATTTTGTCGGCAACATTTTGTCGGCAACATTTTGTCGGTGAAAATTTGTCGCTGACATTTTGTCAGGTGACATTTTGTCGTTATGACATTTTGTCGGTGACATTTTGTCGGTGACATTTTGTAGCATGACATTTCGTCGGCCGAGAATCAGGTTGTTCTAACTCCACTTTTTATGTTTTGGGACATTTTGATACCGTTGAATTTGGCGCAGCTTGCTCTATCCCTACATGAAGTTAGAACATTCATAGACATTTCGGAAGTACCAAAAACACCCAGAATTATAGTGTTCTATTTCCATTTTGACAGTATGTTTACGGACTAGCTTGTTCTATGTCCACGTTGAAACGCGACCGACCCTATTTTTAGCCAGGCATTGAGCGCTATGTTGTTCTATCTCAAACTATAACTCCAAAGATGAAAAAAATTTTAAATAAACAACAAAAATAACATTGGCAACATTGTGGCTGAAAAATGCTGATTCTCCAGAGCTATTTATTGATAGCTTACTCGCTACTTGAATGTATCATTTTGCTGTACAAAGATACTTCTGCCGTTTTCTCGAAAACAACATTCTTTCAGTTAGAACAACCTGATTCTCGGCCGACGATTTTGTCATGGAACCAAACAAACATAAGATTATGTGTATTTTAAACTGATCTATGTATCCAAGAACATTTTAAATATAATTTGCAACAATAGCCTACAAAGTGGTTCATAGTCTGTTTCGTTGTAGCGAAATCTAAAGGCAACATGAAACAAGACTTTACTTTATTGTTCACGGCAGTCAAATATGTCAGTGGTCCTTGCATTTTTTGCAAGTTACTCCCGTTGTTTTGTGCCAATGCTTCCTGTAAACTGGCTTCTCACTTCATTTTCAATATCTGTTTCAGCTAATATAAGTTGTAAATGTGTAGCAGTTGACAAACGTTTATGTAGAAATATCGGTTTACGTTGTAGTGTTGCATCAGCCATTTTCAGACAGATAACGCGTATTATAATTTATTTTGATCACTTCTAGTTTTCAAAAGACAAAAAAGTAAGCATGCAGATGTAGACCTGCATTGCCTCTACAGAATGGTATATTTGTATCTCTTCCAGGAAGAAAAATGAATACGATATAGTCGAAAAACCAAAGAGGTGGTGGTATCCACCCCCCTGGTATCTCTGGTATATCGGGTATAACTTTTGAACGGCGTGAGATATCACCATGATGTTTATCTCAAAATGTGTGCAAATGAACCTGCTACAGCTACCTAAAATGTAAAAATTATATTCCATATGAAAAGATTTTATGCATAAAAGCGTAGTGGGGGGGGGGGGTGGTAATCCCCTTGGTAGCCGGTTAAAATTCCTGCCGGTCCGTGACACGGAAATGTATGGGAAGCACTGGCCTACAGCATTCTTCTTTAAAATGTTTTCCTCATATTATTGTCGACAAGAGTCAAGACCCTGTATTGCATTGAATTGTATCTGTGCATTTATATAGCGCCACTCACAGTGCTACGCCAATCAGAGGCGCTCCCAGTGCGAGAGACCGCGAGAAAATAAGGTTGTCTTGCTGCAGCTAAAGGATTAACTTGCATGGTGGGGCATTGCCACCGCCGATGACAGAACAAGGATGGACCGATTGGGTTATCTACCGGAGATGGCACCCAGTGCGGAAGAGAGGGCCGCCAAGGCAGACGAGGGCCTCTTCCGTGCTGCTAGGACGAATGATACCCACGTCCTGCGCAGCTTGTTTCCCCCGATGACGCGCCACAAATACAGCCTTCGCCAGAGGCCTCATGAATTCAATGTCCTAAGGACGACCGCAATTTTATCCCAAGAATCCTATATCGACAATCAGTCAAATCTGGCCCACAATCTTTAAGCCAATAATGACGCTCTAAAGACATTTTCAGTTCAATTGTAGTCCCTTTTTTGTTCCCTGTTGCGGTGTGTCAACTGGTTTTCATATTAAACGAATATAGGCCTAAAATAAAAAGGGAGGCCCCCAGCTTGAAGCAATGAGCGAGTGAGTCATGGGAGGAAGTTGGCAGAGCTTCTCATTTGAAAATAGATGGCGATTTGAAAATCGATCGCGCTGGATTGAGTATAGGCGATCGATGCGCGGTCGACCTCGGGACCTTTTGTGTATAGCGTGTTTTATGTATCGTAATCGTATATCTGCATTTTATGTGGTTGTCCATTAACTGCTATAGTTATAGTATACGCAACACATTAACCATTGATAAGCCGCCTCTGCTTGTCTATGCAATGTTGTATCTGGGACTAGTCCCAGGTTGTATCGATCGTTGCCTGAACTTTCTGAAGCAAGCCCAATGTAAATTAGACAAATAAAATAATGGTCTGGCTCCAGGTCCCTCTTGGAGTCTAACTCTTCGAGCGCGATCGATTTACCGATCGACCAGACCTTTGATCGGCGATCGACCAAGGAGATCGATTGATCGATCGCCTCAAATGAGAAGCTCTGGAAGTTGGTTACGTAGAGTCGGCCAAGTGAGCGCTGGGGTCGAAGTGAGGTGGCGGATGAGATCACACAGATATTACCTTAGAGGCTTAGCCAGAAAACGATCGACGGATAAGTACAGGGACCTTGAGTTGAATACGAGCAAAAAAGGGGTGGCCTTAATACAGGAGTCCGTGATCGAACAGTTTGATCATAAAATGATTCGCGACTGGCTAGATCACACAAGAGCGGACAAGGAATGAAGAAATATAAAACGAGGACGTCTGTATACACCTAAATTCACCTATGGCCATGCATACGTATATGCGTACATACACACGTATGTATAAATGACAATTATAATATGTATAAATTATAATGATTATGTATAAATTCTGCTCGTAATTAATTACTCTAACAGCATGTAGAATAGCGCTGAAAGCGCTTCTGAGTAAAAATCTTGAAGGGGCGCTATATAAATTTTTTTTCTCGAAAAAACACTTTTTCGTAACTTTGGCTCTCTGGTGGGGCAGAAGACATTAGTATTTAAAAAATTTCTGAACAGTTTTTGACCCCATGCCATTAGGCCACTTTTGGCTGCTATTACTTTTTGAATTTCCAATTTTCGTGTTTTTCACTCCACCCTATTGTTCATATGATTTGATTGCTGCTTGGATTGTATGAGTAATGAGGCTTTCACTGACATATATAGCCTACATATATAATAATTATTGTATATATATTAAACGAATATATATATTATTATTGTATTGTATTGTATTGTATTTTGAACACTTGTTATAGCGCCCCTACCAGATTTCCCATTCAGAGGCGCTCCCGACTACTGCGCGAACGCTGAATCGGAGTTTCACGCCGAAGCGCATGAGCAATTGCGAGTGAAGGACTTGCCCAGGGTCCCTACGCGGCGACTTTGAGGTGGATTCGAACCCGCAACCCTGCGGCTGCAAGGCACCGAACATACCCCTATACCACCGCGCCCCAGTATATTGTGTTGTGTTGTGTGTTGTATTGTACTCCACGTTTATAATGCGACCGAGCCACCCGCAGTAAAGATCCGAGAAATTAATCTCTGATAAACCGACCCGACCGGGAAGCGAACCCGGGGCGCCGGCGTGACGAGCGGGAACCAACCCACTCGGCCATTCAGGATCCTTACCTCTGACCTGATATATACATTAGTAATGGAAAGCCGCAAGTTTGTCATGGTTTAGCTTTCAATCATGAGTTGACTTGTCGTCGAATCTCATGCAAAAGCACAATAGTCCAGGCAATTTAGGGTTAGACCTGGGCAATTGCTTCAGAAGCAATTCATTTGTTATTGTATCTTACCTCTGACCCAATACATGCATATTTTACTGTTTTTGGCGGCCATATTGGACGACATCTTGAATAGTAACATACCCACACTATTGCCACTATGAGAAATCGATTCCTTGACCTTGATAGTATTAAATTCGACACTTCATTTGTTATTACAGCTTACCTCTGACCTGGTATATACATTTTTCTTTTTTGGCGGCCATATTGGACACCATCTTGGATAGTAACATTCCGACATTATTGCCACTATGAGAAATCGATTCCTTGACCTTGAAAATATTAAATTTGACACTTCATTTGTTATTACAGCTTACCTCTGACCTGATATATATACATTTTTCTTTTTTGGCGGCCATATTGGACGCCATCTTGGATAGTGACATTCCAACACTATTGTCACTACTATAAATCGATTATTTGACCTTGATAGTATTAAATTCGACACTTCATTTATTATTATAGCATGCCTATGACCTGATATATACTTGTTTCCTGTGTTGGCAGCCATATTGGCCGCCATCTTGGTTAAAATGAATTTTTGGGGGTGATCCCGTAGTCGGATTTTGTGGAATTTTGGATATGTTATTCAGCAATTAAAACTGAGCGGGAAACCGTTTAGAAAGCTTCTGAAGTAATTTTGCCCAGGTTCAAAGTATATTTGAGCTAGATTGCCTGGACTACTACTGAAGCTGGGGTCCAAACGGTACCCCACTGGATATTTGTTTTTAAAATATAACCTTACAAGCAAAACTGGATTTCAATACAACAAAACAGTTAGCGATGTCCAAGTGACAAAGTCATAAAATACCGTGAAGAAATATTGGATAGTAAAATAGTAGCACCAGCCGATGCCATGCTGGGGTACACAAGGACCCCAGTTGGTCGCATGAGAGTTAAACGTACACATCACAGACAAATAGATGGAAATTCAAAATACCTCTGTCATCAACATCAACAGGCTTCAGTTTGAAAGAGATCGAAACATTTTACTGATCGAAACATCCACATCTTGAATGAATAAAACTCCAGGCGCTGTATAAAGTGAATTCCTTGAGTTGGTGCCCCACCCAAAAAGATGATTACTAATTCAGTAAGCTCGTTATAAGCACCTCTTTGATGATTAATAGGACGTCTTGACCGGGTCCTTCGTTCTGCTGCTCGGCTTATTGGTCATATTCCCAAATATGCCCCAGTTTCTGCCTACATGCGTGATGTATTGCACTGGCTTCCTGCCACGCAACGCATATCCTATAGGTTAGCAGCACTTGTCTGGCGGTGTCTCACTGGTAGTGCTCCGTCTTACTTATCTGATCTCTGTCGCCCGGTTTCCGACTTAGCCTCTCGTCGAACGCTGCGCTCTTCGACTAAGGGGGAGCTATTGGTCCCTCGGGCCCGCTCCTCGGTCAGACAGCGTCGAGCCTTTTCGGTTGTTGGCCCCTCCACTTGGAATGGGCTCTCGCTTATGTTGCGCTTACTGCCCCGGAATGATTTGCCTGCTTTCTACCAACTACTAAAGTCCTTTCTGTTTGGCCGTGGCTGGGCTGGGAGCGCTTCTGAGTAGGTTTCTTGAAGATGCGCTATATAAATATCTGGAATGAATGAATGAATGATTGACCGCAAGCTTTGTTTCAGCAAAAAAACAATAACTCGTTCCCCAAACTCAGTAATCCACTGCTGTCTCAAATCTACTCGAGTCATTCCGACGCCAATGGTCAAGAAAGCGGTGAGGTATTAGAATGTCTGGACCAGTTGAGGAAGCAATTTTCATGGGACTGAATGCCTTTTCAGGAGCAATTAACATCACTTAGTGACGAACTGCTAGATGAAGTATGTTCCGACCAAGTTCCTTTTCTATCAGAGATCACGTCCCAGCTTTCTGTCCAGTATTGCTCGTTGTGGTGTCAAAGTCATCCCCTTAATCTTCATTCTCAGGTACTAGCAACAGTCATCAGTGTGTAGATGATCACGGCGCTTGCCTGAGCTTCTTCAGTGCCTGACTTAATCATCGGGACACGAAGAAGTTGCTCTGTTCCAATGCCAGACACAATCACAAGCAGCCGATCTATATCTTCTTAAGTAGACTCAAGAATGGCACAAGCCACGAACTAGCTTGACTACCATGCACCTAGAGAGATCTCGGACAAGACAACTAGCACGAAGGCTGGATTATTTACGTATTATTTACGTATTTTTGCATGAAAGCGGCGTGGTCCATTATAATATTTTATTGCTCATGCATTCACTATACATTCTGGGTTGTCAGTCGTGTCACACTGCGTCAGCCTCTGCTTTGCTTCACCACTGCGAATAGAGCGACTGAAAATTCTAGTTTCGAAAAGCATTTGTCATTGATATATTAATAATATAATGAAACAGAGACGAACGCTTATCCATCTGTCTTCAAGTGTCACTTATCACTGCTTCTTTCGCCAGATGGCAAATCGCAGCAATGATTGTTGTTTCTCTTGACCTCAGGCTGTACTCTGCTTTGCGTGGTTAGTATATCGATTCTGGTAGATGGCAGGGGAAAGGAGTGGGGTTGGGGAACGGAGCGATGGGGAGGATGGGAGGATGGGAGGGATGGGAGAGGAGGGACGGGGAGGGGCGGCGAGGGGGAGGGGAGGGAAGCGCAGGGCAGCAGAGAAAGGTAGGAGAAAGGAGCGCGTTAGGAGAGTGGAAATGTAGGACGGGCAAAACATCTAGTTATACATGATAGACTATGCAATTATATTTGTGCCACGTGTATTATTATCAATCAGAGACGCAGAGCATGTTCAATATTATGGCTGGTATCTAGAGACACCAATGTCATCAGCTAAGGCTTATTAGATCATGGCTTCTCACTGCTGTCAAAATCGTCGTAGGTCCTGTGGTTGTCGTAATTTGTCTGATCTTTAAATTCGGTTGAGTAGATCACAAATGAATTCTGTGACTAGATATACGTTAGAGAGACGTTCGTGAAGAGAATGCAGAAACGTTCGTCTCTCCGATAGAGGCGAGATAGTTGCCCCTTTAGTAGACTGTTCGATAGAAAGATTCAGCATAACATTACAGTCACCTCCATCTATTTTGAATCGATTGCAGCCATCAAGGACAGCTTACTTGAACCTGTACTGGCCACTGTACCATAAGTTGTGCTATTAAAAAAATACAGCAGCTGCAGTGCCGGCCCTAGTATATTGCGGGCCCTGTGCAGAGTGAGCTGTACGGGCCCCATGACACAAGGCAAATTATTTTTCATTGCTAATCATTATTATATATATACACAGACATAGGTGTGCTAAATATTAAACCCAAAATATAAAATCGTTTAAAGTCTAAAAGAAATAATGTAAAATAATTAACAAAAGTACCTTACACAATTACCGTCCATAAAGTACGTCACGCTCCAGGGGGTTTAAGAAAGTGTGACAGTTTGTGACAGGGGAGGGGTCAGGCCATGTGTGACGTAACACATTTATTTTAAATTTTTATTTATAATTTTATTTTTGATTTTTTAAGTAAATTTCATAGCTTTAAAAATAATTTTTCAAAAATTTTTCTGAAACATTTTAATTAGTTTTATGTCAAAATAGCATGAAATGCATATCTCCTGAATGTATTTTTCACGATTTCTCTCGCTAGGAGCGCTAAATAATAATGCTGTTGCGAAGCCTTGTTTATGTATTAGCCTTGCTTTCAGAAGAGTGTGACGTACTTTAGGGGGTCCGAGTTTCTGACAGTTTGTGACAGGGGAGGGGGCAAAAATGGTCAAAAAATAGCGTGACTTACTTTTGGCGTGGACGGCCCCATACAACAGTGGTTTTGAAACTTTTGGACCAGAGAACCTTTACTTTCTTTCTAGGCATTGCTCGCTGACACAAAGTCTATTCAAGATGTAAAATTTCTTTAATTAAAAATTTACGCAAAGTATAGAAAAGCATAACTATTAGCATTTCTTCACCCAATGTTACCGTTTGCGACAACATATAATATTATGTAAAAAAAAACAAAACTCAAATGGTTTCAACTTGGTACCATTTGACTTTTATTTTATTGACAAAAGAGAAGATTAAATTGAAATCATTACAATTTTATTATGGTGTCTTGTTCGTGTTAATTTTCTGTGACACTTTCGGGCCCCCACAATAGGGCCCCGAAAATATCACAGGTTTTACTGTGAGAATTTCGAGCCTCCCCACTAATAGGGGCCCCGAAAATGTCACATAAAATGTCGCAGGAAGTTAAGTTTGTACCATTTGGCTTTTTTTTTTTTCTTTTGATAAAAGAGAAGATTTTATTGAAACCATAATAGGCCTATTATTATTAGGGTGTCATGTGAATTTTCTGACATTTTCGGGGCCCCCTAATTCGCAGGCCCTGTGCAATTGCACGGTTCGCACAATGGTAAGGCCTGTACTGAAGGTAGGCGAGTGCATGACTTTATCAAGGACTTTTGATGCATAGGCAGTGCATAGGCGCTTCCAAGGGTCGTGGTAGGTCATTTGACCCGCCTGTTTTACTCTTGACCCGCCTTATGACCTGACTACTTACTACCTGCTGCTGTATAAAATTCTTTAGAATTTTAAATAGCTTTCTTTACATTTAAAACATCAACATCTGCCGCATAAAATCAATAGTGCAATTATTAGATCTAAACTACTTTCTACGTTTCACCTAGTAACATAGGCCTACTAAAGAAGTCTATGTTCTAAACTCTAAGACTAAAATTGAAATGCGTTAGCTTTCTTTGCCGCCGTTGCGTCAGAAATGTGTGAAATAAATATAATAGTGTGTCGTCGATTACTTTGCGATACTAACCTGTATCAGTTGTTTATGAGTTGCATCAACGTTTCATACATTAGCAAAGAAAGAAAGAAATAACAATGAGGCGCTGCAATATTGAAGATTTCTTTTGGGAAAAAATTAAACTCAAACATTAAATTTCTTCGACCTGCTGAATAACTCTCATTACCCTTACGCGATCTGCTGAAATTGTTTAGCTTCCGCCTTCCGCCGCCACTGTGTATAAGGTAAGACGGGGCCGGTAATTCATAAGGTCGCTGATATCCTTCAGTTTGTGTACTGGTGCAATCATTGCCTTGCAACTATAACGGGATACTTTACAGTGCTTTTGCTCACANGATGAGCGTAGTGGTCGATGGAGGAGGCTGAAAGAGGCCGGTAATACATCAGCTAAATTTTGGGGCAAGCCCCTTCGCTTAAAGCTAAAGGGATTTTGAATTTGGTGAGAAGAAGCCGTGCAGTTGTTCAAACATGAAAGTAGAAAATGTGAGAGTACCGTGGTAGGCGTGCTATTCATCTGGCGGCTGAATTCAGGACCGACTGAAGAGGTGAAAGACGAACCTTGGAACAAAGTTCGACCGTACGTTACAGCAGAAAATAGCGTACGCGTACGGTACGTAATTTACAAAAAATAATAGCGTACGCGTACGGTACGTTCGTATTCCGTACGTATGAGCACCCTTTTAAATATTAGTTCTTCTCGTGACGTCACATTTTGTCTCCTCATTTTCTCGTCTTTTTTTCTCGTCGTTATTACGTCACTTTCAGTTCTTATTTGTAGTTCCGTTTCAGCGAAGAGGTAAATTATTATTTTTTTTTTTATTTTGTATAATTTTCCATTCTTTAATTTTGTAATTTTGTTATTCCTTGTTAATTCTATAATAAAAAATAAAAATTAGCGTACGCTATTTATTAATTTAGCAAAAATAGCGTACGCGTACGGTAGCATTTCAGCAAAAAAGCGACTTCCGACGAGGTCGAACTTGCTTTGGAAGACTGGGGAATTACAGTAGTCAATTGGGAGCATATGAAAGCGTGAACCAGAGTGGTGAAAACAGAAGATGAGACAGAACGCCAACAGCCCTAAGACGCCTTAAATGAAAATAAGAAGAACGTTTTAAGGTTAGGGGTAATGGTCTTTAAAAGAAAGGGAGCTATCTAGCGTAACACCCAGATCACTTACAGTTGAAGAAAAGGAATAGTGAGGAAACTTTCCAAGAGGAGAACATAATCAATCTTCAGAAGCTGTGAAGGGGGGTGCCAAACCAAATGAACTGGGTTTTGGAGGCATTAAGGAGAGACGGTTTGATGCCATCCAGGAGTGAAGAGAATTTGAGAGGGATTGAATACGCTCAACTAAGTGCAGCTGGGATGAAGGAGACCCATGGACAAATGCTTGCACATCATCTGCAAAGAGAAGTCAAGCAATCAAGTCCTGTGTTTTATCGAGTTTCAAAATCGGACGGCAATGAATGGGTATCTTTCTAGAATGAAGTCGCTAACATTTCTGCGTTTTTGTTTAGCTCAATTACTAACCTCTCCTTCAATGTATGCAATGTTTTCTGTCTTTCTTCTCTTCATATTTTTACATTTTCTTAATCTATGTCTCCTGTTTCTTCCGTCAATACTTTTATAGTCTGTTTATTGAGACTCCATTTATTAATTTCTCTTTTTCTTCTTCCTCCTGTCACAACTGTCTTTGGTCATTTGTGCCTTTTTCTTTAACGCAATGACTACTACACCTTTAAAGCCATCTCATAAAATCCTCTTCTGTTGACCACCATCTCTACGCAGACGACACCCAACCTACATATCCTTCTCCCCAGCTCTTTTTCTACTTCCATTGCAAAACTACTCAATGTGGTTAACCTAGTCTCTCAATGGATGTTGTCCAACCTGCTTTGCCTCAACCCTTCCAAAACAGAATTCATCATCCTCGGCCTTCCTGACCAAATCAAGAAAATACCTGACCTTTCAATACACCTATCTACTAACTCTTCATCTCTTACCTTCACCTCTGATGCCCCTGTCCGCAATCTTGGTGTTACTTTTGATCCACATCTCTCCTTCTCTAATCACATCTCCAACCTCTCGCGCTCCTGCTTCATGCACATTCGTGACCTCCGCCGCATCCGACCCATGCTCGACTTCAAAACTGCCTCCACCATTGCTACCTCCCTTGTCCCCTCAAAGCTCGACTATTGCAATTCCCTCTTTCTCAACCTTGAACCACCAACTAAAGCGTCTGCAGCTCATCCCAAAAATCATTAGCCAGAGCGTCACCAGAACGCCCAAGCATCATCACATCACTCCAATCTCAAATCACTCCATTGGTTAAAAAACCCAGAGCGAATTCAATTTTAAAGTCCTATCACTAACCTACAACTCCTACAACACTCCCAGCCCAGATATCTCCGCGAACTCTTCCCCCATCCAGCCAACCCGTTCTACCCGATCATCCTCCGTTCTCCAACCTTCTAGACCCCGGTCACTACTCATCTCAAGTTCTCCAACCGAGCAATATCAACACTGCGCAGCGTCTCTGGAACGATCTACCTCCTGAATTCCGCACTTTTTCGGTTCCTCCACCATCATCGCCAATCATCCACCATCATCTGCCTCAGGCTCCTCTATCCATCACCCCAAGGCTTTCCACTCGAAACTAAAGTCTCTGCTTTTCAAGAACTCTTATCCTGACTCATCTGATCCTGTACCTTCCAATCCTCGACCTAAAAGACACCCGCCTTAACATCTGCTGTGCCTCTCTGATCCCCTGGAAACCGGACTCGGACCTCCCTCGGGCTCTCTTTTGGACAACCCTCTGATTTGACGCAGCGCTCGTGAATAGCTGGTGCCCTGCGCTTGGCTTTTTGAGTGGCGCTTTTAGAAGTTTGAGATTTCATTGATTAATGTGTTCTCCAACTTTTTTATCTTCTACCTTCTGTACCTACAATAACGACCTTTTAATACACCTGCTTTCCTCTGCTTCTCTTTGTTCTTCTTCTCTTTCATCTCATTATTATGGTCCATTTAATACGTCTCCATTTCTTCATTTCTCTTTTTCTTCTTCCTCTTCTACCACGACTTTCTTTGGTCTTCTTTATCTCTTCGAGTAACTATACCTTACCGTTGTTAGAATTCTTTCTCGGCTTGGCTTTGCTACTTTTAGAATATCATTGGACCAGAAGATGATCTTCTCAAAGACATGGACATGACAGATTCAAAGAAAACTGAAAACCGGTTTCACAAGAAACTCAATGACGATTTCATGAAGGAAACTGACAATGGATTTGCTACAAAAAATGACCTGGAAGAAACGTCCCGCTTCTAGAGGAGAACCATACGACTACCTACAATACTCCCAGCCCAAATATAATCCCGAAGTCTTTACCATCCAGCCAACCCGCTCTACCTGATCACTCTTTCTCGACCATGGTCATGCTTCATCTCCAGTTCTCCAACCGAGCCATATCCCACACTGCAAGACGTCACTGGATTCTGGAAATTTTCGATTCCTCCACCATAATTGCAAACCGCCCACCATCACCTGCCTCAGACTCATCTATTTATCACCCTCGTCTTTCCACTCAAACTGAAGTTTCACCTCTTCAAAAATTCATACAACGACTCACCTTTCAATCCTAAATGACACCCACTTCAACAGCTACTCTGCCACCTCTGACAACCGGACTCGGACCTCCTGCTGACTACCCTTTGACACAACCTCACTGATTCGACGCAGCGTCCGGGAATAAGCTGGTGCCCGCTTCCTTTGGCTTTCGAGTGGCGCTATAAAAAATTAGAATTTACGATTAACGCTTACGATTAGGAACTTAAAGTTAACTATAACCGCACCAAATAAACTTTTGTGTGGTCAGAACGTTCATAGTCCAATAGCTTTTTTCTTATTGAACCCTTCGTCTGAAGTTCATAGCCAGATACTATTGTCAGGTATGTCAGTAAAATAATAATAATAATATCTTTTCTTTAATGAAGCGCCTGACAAACGCACTGCCCTGTACATTTACATGTTATGCAATTGAGACAATTCACAAGAACTTACACAAATGACAGAAGACATAAATCTTATCTACTAACAGAACAGACAGCCTGCAGTACACGGCGCTAATAGCAGCCTACAAAGCATGTCCGCCCTACGGAACTCGAACTCGGTACCTCTCGCTCTCTATGCCAGTGTGTTATCCAATGCGCTATCGGGCCCACCAGGAAGCGTTAGATGAAGTAAGGTGATCTAAAGTTAGCTATGATTAGATGTGATGAGCATAGTTAACGTATGGTGAGGTAATATCGGAACACGTATATAATGTAAAGCACGGTTAGCGACTACCGTAAAACTACGAATAAGTTAGTTAATTACTCATAATGATCATAATGATTGGTTTGATTCTAGTTAAGGTTTTGTAAATTTAGTTAGTTAGTTTGAATGTAGTTAAGGTTTACGTTTTTCGTAATAGCTTTTCTGGATAGAAACAACCGGACTGAATATTGACTCTAAGTCCTTCCGTTTATTATCATGTACTTTGATATTAGTAATCACTTAGGTGACCCTATCTAGCGGGATTATTGTTCCTTCGGGGACCCCTTTTGTTGCTAGTGATGCTACTATTGTGTTGTTATGCTAACAATGGCAAATAATCATATTACCTCTGTTTTGCTACCAGTAGCTTCAATAGAAAAAGAATTGATTGATTGATTGATTGATTGATCTGTCATCTGTTTACTCGTGTTCTTTTAATCCCTGTCCCGTTCTCTTCAGTGAGTAGCTGATTAGCCATGTTTCGAATCAACTACTAGCAATGTTGATATGTCTAGACATCCCATGGTAATGTTACGCATTTCGTTGCTGTTGAAAGTGTATGGGGTTACTCGTAGTCTATAGTCTGCATTTGGGGATGGGGGGTTTAGGGTAGTGGTAACACTCTGGCACGAAAAGGCAACGGACGCGGTATCGCTTCCTGCAACCCTCCCTTAACGTCGACTGAAGCCTTTTCATTCGCTAGGTGGCGTTGAAAAAATTATTAAGTAGGACGTGCTGGGCATCTTGCATGGCTGCCAAACAGTTAAATTCGATTCCTGTAATACCTTACGATCATCCGTTCATACAATGAATTGTGATCATACTGGATACTAGTCAGTTTGAAAATATTAAAAGAAAATGTATTACTATATTCTTGCATTACATCTTCATGTCAGTGGTATCGTGTAGGCCTAAGTGAAATACAGCTGTGTACACATTATACTAGCTTGATGGCAAAGTGGAAGTTGCTTCAAAGGACTGTAAGAGAACATATTATACGAACGACAATAATTATGTCGACAATCAGTGTACGCAACACATCCACTGTACAGAAACGGGAACTTTATTTTGACGCGTGTGCTACCATGTTTACTGACTTCGTCTAACTGCAGCTGACTGATTTTTGACCAGTGCGCCCGGTGATTGGACTTCACACGGTTCGTTGCCATTGTTTCTGGGATTTGTCTGCCTGACCTTGGACTGCTATACGTCTTGCTGTCTAAGTTGGACGCTCTTAACCCTAGGGCTATAGACGGGGTAAGCATTTTGTAATGACATGTTGTACTTGATCTTGTTTGTTCTGTCCTTGGTCAAAGTTTGTTGCTCTCAGTTTGCTTGACTTTAAAACTCGTTTTATTTGAGTTTAATTAGGATTTTATGTTCTAGTGAATGTTACGGGTACGTATGATAGCTTTCTTGCCTGTGTTCTACAAGGAATTTTATTGAATTGTTACTACCTTGAGTAAGAGTTGTGTTTACTAATATTATAGGGACTTAGAATTTAAACTGGCTGTACTTACTGTACTATCACAATATTATGGGGCGACTTGTATGTAGCATACATGTTCGGTGCCTTGCAGCCGGAGGGTTGCGGGTTCGAATCCACCTCAAGCCGCCGCGTAGGGACCCTGGGCAAGTCCTTCACTCGCAATTGCTCATGCGCTTCGGCGTCGAAACTCCACGATTCAGTGTCCGCGCTTTGGTCGGGATAACACTCTGAGTAGAAATCTTGAAAGGGGCGCTATAACAAATTAACTCATACATACATATATATATATAAGTGTTTGGACGTGGGCATGTAATGCTGAGGACACTAAATATAGTGCATTTTAAAGTATCTCATAAAGCCCTCGCTCAGCCATGCCTTATATGATGTCGACAATATCCTTTGTTAAATGGTAAACAATCGTAATCATCATCGTAGACTTCAGGTTTCTAAAGCGTTAATCTAAAGCCAATCGCAGGGCACCAGCTTATTCACGAACGTTGATTTATACAAATTGATATGACGTAATGTAAAGTAATGTAAGTAGCAAAAATATCTCATTAGAAATTTTGGAGCTTACGATTGCGATTACGAATACGATTGTTTACCTTTTAGCAAAGGTCATTGGCCAAACAAACATCTTCGACATAATTATTTCTCCTCGTCTTTATCAAATTCTCAATTCCTTCTTATAGAAAACTAGAAGTACAAATCAGCTCAAGCTCTATCAACAACCCATTTCAACCAAAGTTTGACAGTACAATCTGCTGTGGGAATTGTTATCGAACATTCTAAACTTGGGGCACCTTGCATCACAACAGGCGTGATATATATGTAAGCACGTTCCACCGTATCGCATGCTCAACCTGAAAGTTAGTGCACTGGTATGGTGACCGAAGAAAATTGATATCACGCATCATATGACTCAATCGGATGTAACATCAACTAGACTTATTCAAATTAATTCCTGTGAAGTCCCAGTTCAATATCTACACAGTATATCAATATGTGAACATCCAAGCCATCTGTTTGCGTGGGCCTGTCATTGATTACTCTCTTTTTTCTAATTTACTATGCATTGTTTTGCTGTCTGGTGTAATTATCTAGTTGCAAATGACATTTAACATCATAATTATGTAGAGCATGAAATGTTGTACTTGATCTGGTTTGTACTGTCCTTGGTCAAAGTTTGTTGCTCTCAGTTTGCTTGACTTTAAAACTCGTTTTGTTTGAGCTTAATTAGGATTTTATGTTCTAGTGAATGTTACGGGTACGTATGATAGCTTTCTTGCCTGTGTTCTACAAGGAATTTTATTGAATTGTTACTACCTTGAGTAAGAGTTGTGTTTACTAATATTATAGGGACTTAGAATTTAAACTGGCTGTACTTACTGTACTATCACAATATTATGGGGCGCGGTGGTGTAGGGGTATGTTCGGTGCCTTGCAGCCGGAGGGTTGCGGGTTCGAATCCACCTCAAGCCACCGCGTAGGGACCCTGGGCAAGTCCTTCACTGGCAATTGCTCATGCGCTTCGGCGTGAAACTCCGATTCAGTGTCCGCGCTTTAGTCGGGAGCGCCTCTGAGTAGAAATCTTGAAGGGGCGCTATAACAATATGCTGCACATACATACATACATATATACATACATACATGTATGGACGTGCGCATGTATCAGGACACTAAATATAGTGCATTTTAAAGTATCTCATAAAGCCCTCGCTCAGCCATGCCTTATATGATGTCGACAATATCCTTTGTTAAATGGTAAACAATCGTAATCATCATCGTAGACTTCAGGTTTCTAAAGCGTTAATCTAAAGCCAATAGCAGGGCACCAGCTTATTCACGATCGCTCGTTTATTCACGAGAGCTGATATATTCAAATGTAAAGTAATGTAAGTAGCAAAAATATCTCATTAGAAATTTTGGAGCTTACGATTGCGATTACGAATACGATTGTTTACCTTTTAGCAAAGGTCATTGGCCAAACAAACATCTTCGACATAATTATTTCTCCTCGTCTTTATCAAATTCTCAATTCCTTCTTATAGAAAACTAGAAGTACAAATCAGCTCAAGCTCTATCAACAACCCATTTCAACCAAAGTTTGACAGTACAATCTGCTGTGGGAATTGTTATCGAACATTCTAAACTTGGGGCACCTTGCATCACAACAGGCGTGATATATATGTAAGCACGTTCCACCGTATCGCATGCTCAACCTGAAAGTTAGTGCACTGGTATGGTGACCGAAGAAAATTGATATCACGCATCATATGACTCAATCGGATGTAACATCAACTAGACTTATTCAAATTAATTCCTGTGAAGTCCCAGTTCAATATCTACACAGTATATCAATATGTGAACATCCAAGCCATCTGTTTGCGTGGGCCTGTCATTGATTACTCTCTTTTTTCTAATTTACTATGCATTGTTTTGCTGTCTGGTGTAATTATCTAGTTGCAAATGACATTTAACATCATAATTATGTAGAGCATGAAATGTTGTACTTGATCTGGTTTGTACTGTCCTTGGTCAAAGTTTGTTGCTCTCAGTTTGCTTGACTTTAAAACTCGTTTTGTTTGAGCTTAATTAGGATTTTATGTTCTAGTGAATGTTACTGGTACGTATGATTGCTTTCTGGCCTGTGTTCTACAAGGAATTTTATTGAATTGTTACTACCTTGAGTAAGAGTTGTGTTTACTAATATTATGGGGACTTAGAATTTAAACTGGCTGTACTTACTATTATAATATTATGGGCGCGGTGGTGTAGAGGTATGTTCGGTGCCTTGCAGCCGGAGGGTTGCGCGGGCTCAAGCCGCCGCGTAGGGACCGTGGGCAAGTCCTTCACTCGCAATTGCTCATGCGCTTCGGCGTGAAACTCCGATTCAGTGTCCGCGCTGAAGTCGGGAGCGCCTCTGAGTAGAAATCTTGAGGGGCGCTATAACAAGTTAACTCATACATACATACATACATACATACATACATACATACATACATACATACATACATACATACATACATACATAAGCGTATGTATGTGCGCATGTATCAGGAGACTAAATATAGCGCATTTTAAAGTATCTCATAAAGCCCTCGCTCAGCCCTGCCCTGTATGATGTGGACAATATCCTTTGTTAAATGGTAAACAATCGTAATCATCATCGTAGACTTCAGGTTTCTAAAGCGTTAATCTAAAGCCAATAGCAGGGCACCAGCTTATTCACGATCGCTCGTTTATTCACGAGAGCTGATATATTCAAATTGATATGACGTAATGTAAAGTAATGTAAGTCGCCACAATATCTCAGCGCTGCAAGTGCGCGATTTTCAAGAGTGGGAAACAACGGGCAATTGTGTACATGGACCTGGTTGGGGCCTTGTAGATAATTGTGTGGCACGGTGGTCGATTGGTTAGAGTGCTCGACTTGTTGCGCGGTTAGCATGGATTCGAACCTCGTTCGCGGCAGTTACTGTGTATGGACCTTGAGAAAATCCTTCGCTTACAATTGCTCAGCGCCTTCGATGTTCTGTCGTATGGTTACGTGTGCACTTTTGAACTTTAGAAGGAGGGCAATTTCAAATACAGTTGCATTGTATATTGCATTATATCACTGACCATTAAAAGAGTAGCTGATTAGTAGTTGATATGCTTGAAAACCCTACTCACTATTTGGCCCTAAACAGTGCAAATCAAGTGTGCGTCTAAAATGCTGTTGCTGTATCTGTTCCAGAACTGGCATTGGTTTGAGACGCCTCCAGCACTGACATACATGTAACGTTACGGTTCATCGGGTGTATTATGTTGTAACGCACGGAATATTACCCAACATTAATATAATTCAATTCAAAGGCAAAAGTATTATAACGTACCCAGTATTAAAATTATTCAATTCAAAAGTAAAAGCATTGTATCCAAAATATAGCCTAATTCAATTGGTAGTTTTTAAAACATACTTTAGTGTAGCATAGATTAAATCGAGGCAATGGAGTCGCATCTGCATTGGGCAGACTATCTAATCTTGGTCGGATTTCTCGTCATCTCTCTGGCCATCGGAATCTACCACTCGTTGACAGGAGGTCGACAGAAGACGACCGCTGAGTTCATCATGGGCAATAGACAACTCAAGGTCATTCCGACGTCCATTTCGTTGCTTATATCAATCGTTTCGGCCATATTGTTGCTCGGCACGGCGGCAGAGACGTACAGCTACGGAATCCAGCATATCATCTTCTTCACGATATCTGCAGCACTGGCTCTGCTCTTTACGGAGCGCTTCATTGTTCCATGGCTCTATCCGATGAAGTTGGTCAGCGTTTACGATGTAAGTGTGATCCTTGATTTCTTTCGTAACTGTAACATTATGTAACATCGACAGTTTATATTTCATAGTTGAAATCGAGCAACTGTTAAGTTGCATCCAGATGCTGAGAAACATATAATTATATGTGCGGTGAGTTGCCTAGATAGATGAGCAGTGTTTCCTCGCCGAAGAGCTTTCTGTAATTATTTGTAACACCATTTAAGCTAGCATAGGCATAGCTTTTGTGAGTTGCCTAGATATGCTAAATTATGCGTATCAAAATAGATAGAGACTCCCTTTTACGGAGAGTTTAAGGTCTCGAATAAAATTTCAGCTTTAGAATGAAACTTTATTTCATAACCAGTTAACACGCTTAGCATGAACTACTTGCGCGAACAAGAAGAAATCGACCTTCAATTTCGACAACACGAGTGAAATAACTTAAGAAGATAAACAACAGCAGGTTACGAATAGGGTTAAGAATGAACAAAATCGTCATTCATGCAGGGAGACAAAACTACTTGTAGGAATAGTTAAAAAAAATAAACACAACACTTCCATTCTTACTGGAAATGCCAAAATATCTTCTGTATAAATTATGTTGTAGTACATGGAAATGCGATTTATGTCGGAACTAGAAGCTCAAGTCTGTTTGATGAGCGTAGTGGTCGATGGGAGGAGGCTGAAAGAGGCCGGAGTAATACATCAGCTAAATATTTTGGGGCAAGACCCCTTTGCGCCTTGAAGACTAAAATGAGGATTTTTGAATTTAAGAGCATAGAGAAGAAGCCAGTGCAGTTGTTCAAACATGAAAGTAGAAAATGTGAGAGTACCGTGGTAGGCGTGCTATTCATCTGGCGGCTGAATTCAGGACCGACTGAAGAGGTGAAAGACGAACCTTTGGAACAAAGTTCGACCGTACGTTACAGCAGAAAATAGCGTACGCGTACGGTACGTAATTTACTAAAATAATAGCGTACGCGTACGGTACGTTCGTATTCCGTACGTATGAGCAGCCTTTAATATTAGTTGCTTCTCGTGACGTCACATTTTGTCTCCTCATTTTCTCGTCGTTTTTTCTCGTCGTTATTACGTCACTTTACAGTTCTTATTTGTAGTTCCGTTTCAGCGAAGAGGTAAATTATTATTTTGTTTTTTATTTTGTATAATTTTCCATTCTTTAATTTATGTAATTTTGTTATTCCTTGTTAATTCTATAATAAAAAATATAAAAATTAGCGTACGCTATTTATTAATTTAGCCAAAAATAGCGTACGCGTACGGTACGCATTTCAGCAGAAAAAATAGCGTACGTTCCGTACGTACGGTCGAACTTTGCTTTGGAAGACCAATGAGAAAAGAATTACAGTAGTCAATTCGGGAGCATATGAAAGCGTGAACCAGAGTGGTGAAAACAGAAGATGAGACAGAACGCCGAACAGCCCTAAGACGCCTTAAATGAAAATAAGAAGAACGTGTAAGGTTAGAGGTACATGGTCTTTAAAAGAAAGGGAGCTATCTAGCGTAACACCCAGATCACTTACAGTTGAAGAAAAGGAATAGTGAGAGAAACTTTCCAAGAGGAGAACATAATCAATCTTCAGAAGCTGTGAAGGGGGGTGCCAAACCAAATGAACTGGGTTTTGGAGGCATTAAGGTAGAGACGGTTTGATGCCATCCAGGAGTGAAGAGAATTTGAGAGGGATTGAATACGCTCAACTAAGTGCAGCTGGGATGAAGGAGACCCATGGACAAATGCTTGCACATCATCTGCAAAGAGAAGTCAAGCAATCAAGTCCTGTGTTTTATCGAGTTTCAAAATCGGACGGCAATGAATGGGTATCTTTCTAGAATGAAGTCGCTAACATTTCTGCGTTTTTGTTTAGCTCAATTACTAACCTCTCCTTCAATGTATGCAATGTTTTCTCTGTCTTTCTTCTCTTCATATTCTTACAAATTCATTTCTCTAATCTATGTCTCCTGTTTCTTCCGTCAATACTTTTATAGTCTGTTTATTGAGACTCCATTTATTAATTTCTCTTTTTCTTCTTCCTCCTGTCACAACTGTCTTTGGTCATTTGTGCCTTTTTCTTTAACGCAATGACTACTACACCATTAAGCCATCTCATAAAATCCTCTTCTGTTGACCACCATCTCTACGCAGACGACACCCAACTCTACATATCCTTCTCCCCCAGCTCTTTTTCTACTTCCATTGCAAAACTACTCAATGTGGTTAACCTAGTCTCTCAATGGATGTTGTCCAACCTGCTTTGCCTCAACCCTTCCAAAACAGAATTCATCATCCTCGGCCTTCCTGACCAAATCAAGAAAATACCTGACCTTTCAATACACCTATCTACTAACTCTTCATCTCTTACCTTCACCTCTGATGCCCCTGTCCGCAATCTTGGTGTTACTTTTGATCCACATCTCTCCTTCTCTAATCACATCTCCAACCTCTCGCGCTCCTGCTTCATGCACATTCGTGACCTCCGCCGCATCCGACCCATGCTCGACTTCAAAACTGCCTCCACCATTGCTACCTCCATTGTCCACTCAAAGCTCGACTATTGCAATTCCCTCTTTCTCAACCTTGAAGCCACCCAACTAAAGCGTCTGCAGCTCATCCAAAACTCATTAGCCAGAGCCGTCACCAGAACGCCCAAGCATCATCACATCACTCCAATCCTCAAATCACTCCATTGGTTAAAAATCCCAGAGCGAATTCACTTCAAAGTCCTATCACTAACCTACAACTCCCTACAACACTCCCAGCCCAGATATCTCCGCGAACTCTTCACCATCCAGCCAACCCGCTCTACCCGATCATCCTCCGTTCTCACTCTTTCTAGACCCCCGGTCACTACTCATCTCAAGTTCTCCAACCGAGCAATATCCAACACTGCGCCGCGTCTCTGGAACGATCTACCTCCTGAATTCCGCACTTTTTCGGTTCCTCCACCATCATCGCCAATCATCCACCATCATCTGCCTCAGGCTCCTCTATCCATCACCCCAAGGCTTTCCACTCGAAACTAAAGTCTCTGCTTTTCAAGAACTCTTATCCTGACTCATCTGATCCTGTACCTTCCAATCCTCGACCTAAAAGACACCCGCCTTAACATCTGCTGTGCCCTCTCTGATCCCCTGGAAACCGGACTCGGACCTCCCTCGGACTACTCTTTTTGGACAACCCCTCTGATTAGACGCAGCGCTCGTGAATAAGCTGGTGCCCTGCGCTTGGCTTTCGAGTGGCGCTTTAGAAGTTTGAGATTACGATTACGATTAATGTGTTCTCCAACTTTTTTATCTTCTACCTTCTGTACCTACAAATACGGTCCTCTTAATACATATGCTTCTCTTTGTTCTTCTTCTCCTCCTCATTTTTCCGTCACAACTGTTATGGTCCATTTAATACGTCTCCATTTCTTCATTTATCTTTTTCTTCTTCCTCTTCTACCACGACTTTCTTTGGTTTTCTTTATCTCTTCGAGAAACTGTACCTTGCCGTTGCTGGAATTCCTTCAACAGCTCGGCTTGGCTTTGCTACTTTCAGGATCTCATAGGACCAGAAGATGATTTTCTCAAAGACATGGAAATGACAGACTCGAAGAAAACTGAAAACCTGTTTCACAAGAAAATCATTGACGACTTCAAGAAAGAAACTGACAATGGATTTGTTACAAAAAAATGACCTGGGAGAAACGTCCCGCTTCTAAAGCAGAACCTACGACTACCTACAATACTCCCAGCGAAATATAATATATTCTATATTTACATTATATAAATTATACGAATATTATTCACAATATTATATATATACGAATATTATTCGCGAAGTCTTTACCATCCAGTTAAGTTAAACCCGCTCTACCCGATCATCCTTCGCACTCACTCTTTCTCGACCACGGTCATGATTCCTATCCAGTTCTCCAACCGAGCCACATCCCACACTGCACCACGTCTCTGGAACGATCTGCCTCCTGAATTCCGGAAATTTTCGGTTCCTCCACCATCATTGCCAACCGTCCACCATCACCTGCCTCAGACTTGTCTATCTATCACCCTCGGGCTTCCACTCAAAACTAAAGTCCTACCTCTTCAAGAATTCATACCCCGACTCATCTGATCATCCACCTTTCAATTCTCGACCCCAACGACACCCGTCTTAACAGTTACTCTGCCACCTCTGACAACCGGACTCGGACCTCCTGCTGACTACCCTTTGGACAACCTCACTGATTCGACGCAGCGTCCGGGAATAAGCTGGTGCCCTTCCCTTGGCTTTCGAGTGGCGCTATAGAAATTTGAATTTACGATTACGCTTACGATTAGGAACTTAAAGTTAACTATAAACGCACCAAATAAACTTTTGTGCGGTGGTAGCACACATTATAATGTGGTTAGAACGTTCATAGTCCTATAACTTTTTGCTTATTGAACCCTTCGTCTGGAGTTCATAGCCAGATACTATTGTCAGGTATGTCAGTAAAATAATAATAATAATATCTTTTCTTTAATGAAGCGCCTGACAAACGCACTGCGCTGTACATTTACATGTTATGCAATTACAAACAATTCACAAGAACACAAATGACAGAAGACATAAATCTTAACTACTAACAGAACAGACAGCCTGCAATACACGACGCTAACAGCCGCCTACAAATCATGTCCGCCGTACGGAAATCGAACTCGGTACCTCTCGCTCTCTATGCCAGTGTGTTATCCAATGCGCTATCGGGCCCACCAGGAAGCGTTAGATGAAGTAAGGTGAGGTAAGTTCAGCTATGATTAGATGTGACGAGCATAGTTAAGGTATGGCGAGGTAATATCGGAACACGTATAATTATAATGTAAAGCACGGTGAGCGACTACCGTAAAACTACGAATAAGTTAGTTAATTACTCATAATGATCATAATGATTGGTTTGATTCTAGTGAAGGTTTTTTAAATTTAGTTAGTTAGTTTGAATGTAGTTAAGGTTTACGTTTTTCGTAATAGCTTTTCTGGATAGAAGCAACCGAACTGAATATTGACTCTAAGTCCTTCCGTTTATTATCATGTACTTTGATATTAGTAATCACTTAGGTGACCCTATCTAGCGGGATTATTGTTCCTTCGGGGACCCCTTTTGTTGCTAGTGATGCTACTATTGTGTTGTTATGCTAACAATGGCAAATAATCATATTACCTCTGTTTTGCTACCAGTAGCTTCAATAGAAAAAGAATTGATTGATTGATTGATTGATTGATCTGTCATCTGTTTACTCGTGTTCTTTTAATCCCTGTCCCGTTCTCTTCAGTGAGTAGCTGATTAGCCATGTTTCGAATCAACTACTAGCAATGTTGATATGTCTAGACATCCCATGGTAATGTTACGCATTTCGTTGCTGTTGAAAGTGTATGGGGTTACTCGTAGTCTATAGTCTGCATTTGGGGATGGGGGGTTTAGGGTAGTGGTAACACTCTGGCACGAAAAGGCAACGGACGCGGTATCGCTTCCTGCAACCCTCCCTTAACGTCGACTGAAGCCTTTTCATTCGCTAGGTGGCGTTGAAAAAATTATTAAGTAGGACGTGCTGGGCATCTTGCATGGCTGCCAAACAGTTAAATTCGATTCCTGTAATACCTTACGATCATCCGTTCATACAATGAATTGTGATCATACTGGATACTAGTCAGTTTGAAAATATTAAAAGAAAATGTATTACTATATTCTTGCATTACATCTTCATGTCAGTGGTATCGTGTAGGCCTAAGTGAAATACAGCTGTGTACACATTATACTAGCTTGATGGCAAAGTGGAAGTTGCTTCAAAGGACTGTAAGAGAACATATTATACGAACGACAATAATTATGTCGACAATCAGTGTACGCAACACATCCACTGTACAGAAACGGGAACTTTATTTTGACGCGTGTGCTACCATGTTTACTGACTTCGTCTAACTGCAGCTGACTGATTTTTGACCAGTGCGCCCGGTGATTGGACTTCACACGGTTCGTTGCCATTGTTTCTGGGATTTGTCTGCCTGACCTTGGACTGCTATACGTCTTGCTGTCTAAGTTGGACGCTCTTAACCCTAGGGCTATAGCTTTTTTTTGTAACACGGGACTACCAAGGGGGTGGTTACCACCCCTGATTTCGTGTTTGGTTTTACATATCATAACTTGTAATATAGCAGTGGATTCAGCATTCATTTCTGCACAGAATGGTATATTTAGTTGTACATTATGTGAATGCACCTCGAAATTACATCACTTTTACCAACGGAACCCATTAATTAGCAATATTGTATATTATTGCGTACATTTTGTACTTTTTGGATAAACAAATATAAGATTATGTGTGTTTTAAAACTAATCTATGTATAAAAGATACACAAAATCATCCCTACACATGTTTATATAGTATAAATGTACATCCATACATATATATCCATACATATATATCGGTTTACGTTGTAATGCTGTATTCAGCCATTTTCAAACAGATTACGCGTATTATTATTTATTTTGATCACTTCCGGTATTCAAAAGACAAAGATGTAGGTATGCAAATGAAGCCCTTCATTCCCTCTAAAGAATGGTATCTTTGTTTCTCTTCCAGGAAGACAAATTAATACGCTACAGACAAAAACTAAGGGGGAGTCCTTCCATTCAGCCATTTTTCGCGCATGTTACGCGTATTATTATTTATTTTGAGCACTTCCGGTTGTCTCAGGTCAACTCAGTGACCATAGAAATGTAGCCCCACATTCCCTCTATAGAATGGTATAATTTGTGTCTCTTAATATTAAACGACGGATAAGATATAGTCGAAAATCTAGGAGGGTGGTATCCACCCCCCATGGTGCCTCGGGTATATTGGGTATAACTTTTGAACGGTGTGAGATATGATCTCACATTTTACCTCAAAACGTGTGTAAATGAACCCCCCTACAGCTACCTAAAGGTCAAATTTTTATTCCATACGGAAAAAGTTTGAGATGAAAAAAACCTGCTATACGTCTTGCTGTCTAAGTTGGACGCTCTTAAGAGATTTATCTATAGACGGGGTTTCGCATTTGCACATGACATGTTGTACTTGATCTTGTTTGTTCTGTCCTTGGTCAAAGTTTGTTGCTCTCAGTTTGCTTGACTTTAAAACTCGTTTTATTTGAGTTTAATTAGGATTTTATGTTCTAGTGAATGTTACGGGTACGTATGATAGCTTTCTTGCCTGTGTTCTACAAGGAATTTTATTGAATTGTTACTACCTTGAGTAAGAGTTGTGTTTACTAATATTATAGGGACTTAGAATTTAAACTGGCTGTACTTACTGTACTATCACAATATTATGGGGCGCGGTGGTGTAGGGGTATGTTCGGTGCCTTGCAGCCGGAGGGTTGCGGGTTCGAATCCACCTCAAGCCGCCGCGTAGGGACCCTGGGCAAGTCCTTCACTGGCAATTGCTCATGCGCTTCGGCGTGAAACTCCGATTCAGTGTCCGCGCTTTAGTCGGGAGCGCCTCTGAGTAGAAATCTTGAAGGGGCGCTATAACAAGTGCTCATACATACATACATATATAAGTGTATGGACGTGCGCATGTATCAGGACACTAAATATAGTGCATTTTAAAGTATCTCATAAAGCCCTCGCTCAGCCATGCCTTATATGATGTCGACAATATCCTTTGTTAAATGGTAAACAATCGTAATCATCATCGTAGACTTCAGGTTTCTAAAGCGTTAATCTAAAGCCAATCGCAGGGCACCAGCTTATTCACGAACGTTGATTTATACAAATTGATATGACGTAATGTAAAGTAATGTAAGTAGCAAAAATATCTCATTAGAAATTTTGGAGCTTACGATTGCGATTACGAATACGATTGTTTACCTTTTAGCAAAGGTCATTGGCCAAACAAACATCTTCGACATAATTATTTCTCCTCGTCTTTATCAAATTCTCAATTCCTTCTTATAGAAAACTAGAAGTACAAATCAGCTCAAGCTCTATCAACAACCCATTTCAACCAAAGTTTGACAGTACAATCTGCTGTGGGAATTGTTATCGAACATTCTAAACTTGGGGCACCTTGCATCACAACAGGCGTGATATATATGTAAGCACGTTCCACCGTATCGCATGCTCAACCTGAAAGTTAGTGCACTGGTATGGTGACCGAAGAAAATTGATATCACGCATCATATGACTCAATCGGATGTAACATCAACTAGACTTATTCAAATTAATTCCTGTGAAGTCCCAGTTCAATATCTACACAGTATATCAATATGTGAACATCCAAGCCATCTGTTTGCGTGGGCCTGTCATTGATTACTCTCTTTTTTCTAATTTACTATGCATTGTTTTGCTGTCTGGTGTAATTATCTAGTTGCAAATGACATTTAACATCATAATTATGTAGAGCATGAAATGTTGTACTTGATCTGGTTTGTACTGTCCTTGGTCAAAGTTTGTTGCTCTCAGTTTGCTTGACTTTAAAACTCGTTTTGTTTGAGCTTAATTAGGATTTTATGTTCTAGTGAATGTTACTGGTACGTATGATTGCTTTCTGGCCTGTGTTCTACAAGGAATTTTATTGAATTGTTACTACCTTGAGTAAGAGTTGTGTTTACTAATATTATGGGGACTTAGAATTTAAACTGGCTGTACTTACTATTATAATATTATGGGCGCGGTGGTGTAGAGGTATGTTCGGTGCCTTGCAGCCGGAGGGTTGCGCGGGCTCAAGCCGCCGCGTAGGGACCGTGGGCAAGTCCTTCACTCGCAATTGCTCATGCGCTTCGGCGTGAAACTCCGATTCAGTGTCCGCGCTGAAGTCGGGAGCGCCTCTGATTAGAAATCTTGAGGGGGCGCTATAACAAGTGCTCATACATACATACATACATACATACATACATACATACATACATACATACATACATACATACATACATACATAAGCGTATGTATGTGCGCATGTATCAGGAGACTAAATATAGCGCATTTTAAAGTATCTCATAAAGCCCTCGCTCAGCCCTGCCCTGTATGATGTGGACAATATCCTTTGTTAAATGGTAAACAATCGTAATCATCATCGTAGACTTCAGGTTTCTAAAGCGTTAATCTAAAGCCAATAGCAGGGCACCAGCTTATTCACGATCGCTCGTTTATTCACGAGAGCTGATATATTCAAATTGATATGACGTAATGTAAAGTAATGTAAGTCGCCACAATATCTCAGCGCTGCAAGTGCGCGATTTTCAAGAGTGGGAAACAACGGGCAATTGTGTACATGGACCTGGTTGGGGCCTTGTAGATAATTGTGTGGCACGGTGGTCGATTGGTTAGAGTGCTCGACTTGTTGCGCGGTTAGCATGGATTCGAACCTCGTTCGCGGCAGTTACTGTGTATGGACCTTGAGAAAATCCTTCGCTTACAATTGCTCAGCGCCTTCGATGTTCTGTCGTATGGTTACGTGTGCACTTTTGAACTTTAGAAGGAGGGCAATTTCAAATACAGTTGCATTGTATATTGCATTATATCACTGACCATTAAAAGAGTAGCTGATTAGTAGTTGATATGCTTGAAAACCCTACTCACTATTTGGCCCTAAACAGTGCAAATCAAGTGTGCGTCTAAAATGCTGTTGCTGTATCTGTTCCAGAACTGGGTGGATATCTAGACACGCTGGGACAAAGGAGCCTTGGTAGGCTTAACACAATTAGGGACGACATTGGTTTGAGACGCCTCCAGCACTGACATACATGTAACGTTACGGTTCATCGGGTGTATTATGTTGTAACGCACGGAATATTACCCAACATTAATATAATTCAATTCAAAGGCAAAAGTATTATAACGTACCCAGTATTAAAATTATTCAATTCAAAAGTAAAAGCATTGTATCCAAAATATAGCCTAATTCAATTGGTAGTTTTTAAAACATACTTTAGTGTAGCATAGATTAAATCGAGGCAATGGAGTCGCATCTGCATTGGGCAGACTATCTAATCTTGGTCGGATTTCTCGTCATCTCTCTGGCCATCGGAATCTACCACTCGTTGACAGGAGGTCGACAGAAGACGACCGCTGAGTTCATCATGGGCAATAGACAACTCAAGGTCATTCCGACGTCCATTTCGTTGCTTATATCAATCGTTTCGGCCATATTGTTGCTCGGCACGGCGGCAGAGACGTACAGCTACGGAATCCAGCATATCATCTTCTTCACGATATCTGCAGCACTGGCTCTGCTCTTTACGGAGCGCTTCATTGTTCCATGGCTCTATCCGATGAAGTTGGTCAGCGTTTACGATGTAAGTGTGATCCTTGATTTCTTTCGTAACTGTAACATTATGTAACATCGACAGTTTATATTTCATAGTTGAAATCGAGCAACTGTTAAGTTGCATCCAGATGCTGAAACATATAATTATATGTGCGGTGAGTTGCCTAGATAGATGAGCAGTGTTTCCTCGCCGAAGAGCTTTCTGTAATTATTTGTAACACCATTTAAGCTAGCATAGGCATAGCTTTTGTGAGTTGCCTAGATATGCTAAATTATGCGTATCAAAATAGATAGAGACTCCCTTTTACGGAGAGTTTAAGGTCTCGAATAAAATTTCAGCTTTAGAATGAAACTTTATTTCATAACCAGTTAACACGCTTAGCATGAACTACTTGCGCGAACAAGAAGAAATCGACCTTCAATTTCGACAACACGAGTGAAATAACTTAAGAAGATAAACAACAGCAGGTTACGAATAGGGTTAAGAATGAACAAAATCGTCATTCATGCAGGGAGACAAAACTACTTGTAGGAATAGTTAAAAAAAATAAACACAACACTTCCATTCTTACTGGAAATGCCAAAATATCTTCTGTATAAATTATGTTGTAGTACATGGAAATGCGATTTATGTCAAAGAGTGTCAGGATTTTTGGAGCTTCGTTGGGAATTGTAATGGCGGTAAGAGACAAAATGTATTCATATTGATTTCACTACTTCAAGCTTACATTTGCTCTTAGACATGTCTAACTACAAATGTTAGGTCAGGTTGGCATTTGTAGCGAGGAAGGGAAATATTTCTGTCAGTTCTTCAGGCCATGCCCTTTGTTCCCATGTACAAATGAAGGGAACTTGATTTCACAGACAGTGTATGTACTATTTCATCAGAACTTTATGAGACTTGGATGATGAAGATACCTCATTCGTCGTCCACGATTTAAAAACTTCCATGACACTCTCATCGTCTCTGTGTGAGCCCAACAAAGTTACGTGGTGATTAGAACAGGTGGGTGTAGCACACAATGATCGCCAGCAGAAATAGGTCTAAAATTTCCATAGCAAAGATTTATACTTTATACCAGGTATTTGTGAATACCGGATTGTTCTAGTAATAGTTTCAAGTTCGACCAAAACATAGTGAACTGTCTTATGGTTTTTGTTGCTAGGTTATCTTTATGGGAGTGGCGATGTATGCACCATCAGCGGCTCTGGAATCCGGTATCTATGAACTATTATAATAATTATCATCTTCTCTTTCACTGTGATAGGCGTTACCATCGCCACATCACGACCAACGTTACCACACTTGCACTGCGACTATCGCAACCATTGCCATCAATTACTAAAGCATCAGCAATGCTATCAGCATTTAGTAGCCTACCATCACCACCAAATAAATACGTAGTAAAGTAATATAAACTAGACAAATAAATTAATCGTGTTAATTTGTTATAATTTAAATTGAATAATGGAAAACTAATTAGCGTTTATTCTTTCCTTAGCGACTGGTTTGCCACTTGCCGTTTCAATACCAGCTATGTCCGCTGTGACTATAGCCTATACAGCTCTCGTGAGTATATCTTTACAAAAACACGAATTAAATGTTAAAAGTATTGCATTACAGATATGTAAAGGATTTTTGAGCGAAAACTGATTGAGTAAATTATTTATTTAAAAAATGATTGTTTGTTAATACAGTTTGTAAATGAATGACCAGCTAAATAAATAAATCTGAATTAGAATTATTGAATCAATCAGTTATTCGACCAATCAATCAATTTACTGACAGATCAATCGTTCAATATCGCCATCAATCAATCAATTTGAAGGTTTTCAAAACTATACGAACAGGTAAATATAAGTAAGATATTTTTGTGAATGCCCAGTTACACGCAAGCCTAGTATGCAAACAACATTTTACTGTTCAACAACTGTTGTTATTGTCTGAAGGATGTCTTATAATCGTAGGGTGGAATACGAGCTGTGATATGGACGGACGTCTTTCAGTTTGGGATCATGCTTGGTGGAATGGTGGCCATTGTAGTGAAGGTATGTAGTGAAACTATTTTACGACGATTACGACGAGGCTGTCGTCGTTGATTGGATATTTTTGTCAACGTTACAGTTGTAAATAGTGTTATTAAAAATCGTTTTGCTAACTTGCGTCCTAACAATACGAATAGCCGGAAAGTGAAATTCAAGTGAGATGGTTTTTATTTTTCGAAGGGGTTGATTGCCGTTGGAGGAATATCAGACGTCTTCAGACTGGCTGGGGAAGAAGGTCGACTCATCTGGGCTAAGTAATCATTTTCTAATACAAATAACAAGTGGCGACGTCGGACATTTGAACCTGCCTAAGAGGCAGAGAACCACAAGAAGAAGAAATAATTTTTATAATCGTAATACCTGCAGTCGTAATAGTGGTTATATATATATATCTCTCTCTTCAGCTCGTCATAATTCTTGTATTCTTGTATTCTTGTATTCTTGGAGAATAAGAGGAAGAGGAAGAGGAATAGGAAGAGGAAGAGGAAGAAGAGAAGTCCCTTGAGCTAGAATTAGAGGTAGCCATGGGTATCAAGTGTTCGCGACCTAATTTTCTTAGCCTCGGTATATGAATGCGGGTGGCCAGTCCTCTCAATCACCGCCTCATCTTCCCACCGACAGTATACTCATAATAGCTGAGATGACTAGGGGCGCAGATGAAGCAGAAATCTCAATCAGAATTTCTACTCTATAGTGGGATTAGAACCCCGACCTTTCGATTGACAGTCCAGCACGCTAACTACCACACTATTGCGCACCATTAACGATAATATTGATTCCTATGTTGTGTTACGCAGTTTTAGCATCGATCCACAAGAGCACAACACTGTCTGGTCGCTTATGATTGGATTGGGAACTGCCTGGATGTATCAATTCGGTCTGTCGCAGGCAGCCGTTCAGAGATACTCGGCCATCAACAAACTATACAAAGCAAGGATGTATGTCGAGAAATATCAATTTCATAGTGTAATTGTCTAACCTATTCTTTCATTGTTTAGAGTTACAGGACTTGACAAAAAAAATCAGAGTTTGGTCAGTAATTTATGTGGCCGGATTTTGAAGAAGCATTATCATCATCCTCGTAATCATCATCATCGTACTGGACGAAGTCGTCGTCGTCATCATCAGAATCATCATCGCGGTCATCATCAATATCTAGATCATGATCAAGATCATCAGCATCGTGATTATCATTATCATTATCATCCTCATGGTTCAAGGTTTCATCATCTTTTCTGTGTAGTGTCATTGCCACTAATCATCTTTATAATCATCCATATCTTTCCAACTCATTCTTATTATGTCCCTTTAGCGATTATAAAGGCCCTATACCCAGTATCCTCACAATGTCATATGCACAATTTTGCACAAATCAGACACACACATATTTATGAAATAGTGGGAGTGAATGATGATAATGATGATGATGACGATGATGATGATGAAGTTCGCCGGATACAGACCGAGAGAGAGAGAGATAGGTCTATATATAAAGAGTTTATTTAGTCACATGATGATGACAGTAAACAAGCTAGAACCCAGAATCGTAATCGTAAACTCAAAGTCTCTAAAGCCTAAAAACACCAGCTTATTCAAGAGCACTGCGTCGTATCAGAGAACACAGGGGTATAGGGGTGATGGATACTAGACGTCCACAGATCGATGTCCATTGGAGGTCTGAGTCCGGTTGCCAGATAGACCAGAGGGAGGCATGGCAGTTGACTTTGAACTGATTTTTTTTCAGAACAGTCCTGCTAATTATTCCTCCCATCGTAATAATGGACATCATGGCCGGAATAATTGGACTAATCGTCTTGGCTTACTACTCGAGCATCAAATGCGATCCTCTAGTCAACAAGGACATCGCAAATACTAACTTGGTCAGTCAGTTATTTCTTGTCGATATTGGTTGCCGAGGGTGGATTCTCTAGAAGTGGTGCCACATTTGGCCTTTCGCATTACTGTACATAAGATTAATGACATTGCATTACAAATACGTTGAAATAGAATCATGAATATGAATTATCTGTGCAGTTCCTTCATTAAATCACGTCAAATGTTAACGCAATACATGATGACGCTCTATATCAGGGATGTCAAACATTTTCAATGGTTCGCCAGTGGCAATATATTTCAGCAAGCGGCGAGGCAGGGTACTAAAGACGCCTGTGCAAAATGGGGTTAGAGACTTGAAACGGGAGGTCCACAGAAAATTTTTGCAAAACTTAATCTTAGACGGTGCATTTTTAGCTCACAACCAGTCAAATTACGCTAATAAAATTTATGATGATCTCCTTTATCTGTTACAAGCATCACATAAAACTCGTTAAGCCTAAAGCCTACGGTCAATGTATTCTAGTTCTAGGTATTGCACAATTTGATTTCGTGAGAAATGGCAAAATTATTTTTAACTATTACTCTCAAATTGTGCGGTCTAAACAAGGGCCCGCGGGCCAAAAACATCGTCGGCGGGCCAGATATGATCCGCGGGTCTAATTTTTCACACCCTGCTCTATAATTATTATAAACCACATTTTACTCAATGTTAGGCTACATTATAACATAATTTGACGATATCTGTGCAGTTACTTCCAAATTTTGTGGTGACAATTTTCGCCGATTCACCTGGATTTGCTGGAGTTTTTCTCGCCACTCTTTATGGAGGAACGTTGAGGTAAAGATGTTCATTAACTAATTTAATTAATTAATTATAATCAAATCAATAGCAGGTGATAAAGGTTAGCAATCATTCTTCTGTTTGCAATATTAATTAATATGTAAATTCAGCAATTACAATGATTCAATATTTCAATCTAAGCTAGTAGGCTACTCCTGCCACTAATTACTCTGGCGCTGAAGACTTCTATAATAGGTTAAAGTTTATACGCCGATTGCCTGAGGCGCTCGACAAAGAATCCGGGATCGAGCCTTTCCCTTGGCGATAGCTTTGTTGGGCCCCCGAAGAAGTCTTTTTGCATAGAATTTCCAAGTGCCATCGATGTCTCATAAGTGCTGTTTGAATGTTTGATATTTTAATTCAGAAGAATGGCAATATTAACGGCAGTTGTATTAGGCCTATATTTCATAATAATCATAATCGATACCTTATCTTATTATACATAACGATCCCACCTCATTTCACGCTTCCGTAGGCTATGCTTCCTTTCGCTTTCTTTGCTTCCCCTTCATGATTTCTCTCACCATACCTTGCCTCCGTTTACTCTACAATATTCGATTTGCTTGTTGTGTATGTGCAACGTGTAGTAGTCTGTCTTCGATGCTGAGCGGAGCATCCGCAAATTGTTGGGAGGACATTCTCAAATGGAAACTAAGCCATCTGCCGGAAAGTAGAAAGACTTTAATCAACAAGCTCCTAGGTATGAAGAATGCGGCATCACTGGACACAGTTAAATTATATCTCAATAATACCTCTCTTTTAAAATAATCATAATTATGACTATTATTGACCTTTTGAACTCATGTATTATCCCAGAAAGATTTACATAAATTATTTATTTCTTACAATTAATATCCTATTTACAAAACAACATTTTGATTTCTCCAATTTCAACAAATGGTTCGAATCTCGGAGTATCAATGGGAAACTGATGCGCAGTATTTAACATTACATTCGTTGGATTAACAGTTCATTGTGTCATCGTGTTCCAGTTGTGCTGTTTGGAGTCTTGATCACTGGAGTGGCTTTCCTCTCGGCTTCCATTCCAGGTTCAGTCATACAGGTGAGCTTGTCATCGATCAGGTTCCTCGCAATTATAGCTGCCCGATTATTATTTTTATCCAACAGGAAAACTAATTGATTTTCATGGAATAAAATTGTGCGTTAATTATACCAATAGCTTTTTTCGATGTGGATATGATACGTCACACCTAAGCAGCGCCCGGGCAATCTAAGAACTCGTTTAGAACGCCAACCTCTCTCGAAGTTCAGGTATGCCAAATAGTGCCACGGAAGGCAGAAATACCATAGCTAGACGTTGATAGTTATATAAGATTAATTACTATAAGGAGTAGCAGTAGTAGTGGTAGTGGTGGCGATGGTGGTGGTGGTAGTAGTAGGAGTAGCAGTAGTAGTATTGATGGTAGCTCTAGCGATGGCAGTGGTGTTGTGGTTTAGTAGTTGTTGTCGTTGTACCAACGCTGACAATGCTAGTATTCATAGTAGGAGGGGTTGCGGTGTTGGTATTATTATTGCAATTACTACTACCGCCTTCAATACTACTAATACTACTACCACTACTCTGCTGCTGCTACTACTACTCCTACTAGTACTACTGCTGTTCAACTACTGTTGCTACGAGTCCTTTGGCCACTTCCACTACTGGTTCTACTACAGCTGCTACTACTGCTCCTACTACAGTAACTGCTGTTACTGCTATTGCTATTATATACTTGTGCGTTTGCAGGTGATAGTTGCCCTGTATAGTTCAGTGGTTGGTCCTCTGACTGGGTTGTTCATCCTAGGCGGAATCTCCAAACATGCCAACTGGAAGGTTAGTAGACCTACTTTTAACATTTTGATGACTCTTCCCTACTTGATTGGACTCAGGTTAAGTTTTAAGGATCACTACGACGACGCAGTACGAAGATTCTAGTGTTGATTATGTTTCAAAATTACAATCAAACCTGAAATTCTCTGCTAATTTATGTGGCCTTGGCTAGTTTTTTCAACGGTGGAGAATCTCTCTCTAAAAGTATAAAACCCATAAATATAAACCCATGCGAATTTAAATCCAATCACTTACATTGTTCAGCACAAAGGAATAAAATCACAATCATCGTCGTTTATCATTTTCATTGTTCTCTGATTGAACGTGATAGACACGGCAACTGTAGTCTTAGCCGGAGTTCTGGTCTCTATAATCTATCTCATATTGAATAGGATACTTCACCACTTTTTTTCTTACTTACAAACTTTGAATAATGTGATAACCATCAGCTCTGAATGAGAATCCGTTGCCTGAGCCTTCCCTGTTTGCGGGAACTTGCCATTGCTGACTCATCTAGCAATCTATTTGAGCTGTGTTCGTTTTCGACTGACTGGTTGATTATATTGCTTAAACATCATTTAGATTAGCGCAGGCAGCGCCTCTGAGTAGAAATCTTGAAGGAGCGCTATAGAATTATTCTCGTAGTGAATGAATACAAGACCGACGGTCGATGTCCTTGGGAATATAACAAGGGCGTAATTGAAGTCATTGAATGAGTCTATATTGGGCTTTAACGTTGATAGGACTGATATCACGACTACTACTATCATCAACAATTTTGCATGGTGCGTATTACGATTCCTTTGATCATTCTACAATGTCATCACATTCCTAAGTATGATGGGATACATTTTTCTGTTAAAGGGAACGATATTAGGAGGCACTGTGGGTGTGCTCATTACCCTCTGGTTGAGCATTGGGTCTATGACGGTCCGCAACATACACCCACCTCTGCCTCCCCTATCCGTGGAGCATTGTTCCCTTGGCAACAGTAACTCCACTTTCCTCGCCTCCTCACTGAACTACACCAACTACATGCACTTCGATGTAGCTGATGGAAACTGGGGCATAAACAACTGGAATCAAACAACTGAGGTTCTGCCAGGATCAAGAACCCATGTGGTAAGCACTTTCTACAAGAATGGAATAAAATAGAATATTCTATATTGTAAGACCAATTGCAAACCAATTTATTGTAGGACCAATTGCAAACCTCATTTTGTTTAACATGAAAATTCAAAGGACTGCTTTCTCTGTTTCTGGATTAGACCATTTATGCAGTCTATAAATTCTTTCTTTACAAGCTATTTATATTTTATGAATGTCATTTATCTTTGATAAATCATCCTAATTACACAGGCTTTTCGGTGAGTCTGCCGATTGTATTTCTCGAGCGCGATACGTTATGTGACATGGTGCAAGAATACGTCATGTGGCATGGCACAAGATACGTTATGTGCCATGGTACCACAGTATAAATTGAAACATCTCCTTCACTACGTTACAATCTTCTCATGAGCTGCATGATAATTACATTACGTCAATCTGAATTACATAAAATGTTTGAATAGTTTGGTTTTCATCTTCATCAGGCAATATTAAGAGGTCTGGAGAATTTCTATGCCATATCTTATCTGTGGTTCATACCATTCGGAGCCATGGTCACAACAGTCGTCGGTATAATAGCATCCTTAATTATGAGTAAGTACAATCTAATCTAATCTTATCTGATTTGATTTACATTCTCCAGTTACTCTGGTATGACCTAGAGTATCCCAAACGACTTCAATGCAATCCATTCAAATCAATATCAGTTGAATTATTTGATTCCAATCGACTTTAATCCAATCCGATAAGCAGGAAATGGGAAATCTTTTAATGAAAAAGCATTTACTTACAATATAGAGAAATTTCAACGTACACTGTAGCTTTATGTCTGTTTTGCATATAAAAAGGGGACAGAGACCTGGAAGCAAAGGTGGATGAACGTCTTCTCTTGAGGTTCCGCGGCTGTGGATGGTCGGACGAGAACGAAAACGAGGAACACCTCGAAGACGGAAATAAAGCATCGTTAAAGGAAACCAAAGTAGGCAATATTCATCATCCTAGAATGGAGTCGTTAACATTTCTGCCTTCTGGGTTTAGCTCAATGACTAACTTCTTCTTCAATTTATTTAATTTTCTCCGTCTTTCTTCTCTTCTTATTCTCTACCTACGCTTCAATACATCTCCTTTCCTCTGCTTCTCTTTCATCTTCTCCTCCTCCCCTCCTCCTGTTTCTTCCGTCCATACTTTAATGGTCCTTTTAATACGTCTTCATTTTTTCATTTACCTTTTTCTTCTTTCTATCCCAACTTTCTTTGGCCTTCTTAATATCCTCGAATAACTTCACCTTACCCTCGTTGGAATTCTGTCAACAGCTCGGCTTGTCTTTGTTACTTCTAGGGTGTGAAAGGACCAGAAGATGATTTTCTCAAGGACATGGAACTGACGGGTTCAAAGAAAACTGAAAACCGGTTTAGCAAGGAAATCAAAATCGACTTAAAGAAAGAAACGGACAACGGAATTGCAACATAAAACGACCCAGAAGAAACGTTATGTCTCTAGAACAGAACTTAAAGTTAACATTAAACACACCAATTAAACTTAGGGATTATATTATCACCTTTTGCTAACTGAACCCTTCCGGCTGCAGTTGATATCCAGATACTATTGTCAGTTTATGAAAATTAGGCCATTAAAAGTAATATGATAATTTTTAAGGTAAGGTAAGGTTCAATCAATCAATCAATCAATCAATTCTTTTATTTGAACCAGCAATATAATTCACAGTGTGATGTAGTAACATGAATAACGTGTTATGGTTACAAAAAGGAGGCCCTGAAGGGATCATTAGATCCCGCTAAATAGGGACACCTAATTACGAAGTCATGTTGCATAAAGAGTGATGATAGCAATTCATGTTCTTAAATAGCTGGATGATCCACAAAAGTACTGAGTTCCATATAATATTATACTAAATAAACCTTAACTAACTTAACTACTTCAACAGTCACATGAAAACAAAAGATCTAAGAGGAAACACCTTCATAGATCTAAGAGGAAACACCTTTAGGTAGACTATGGTTAGAGACGTGGTGATCTCAGGTAAATTATAGTTAGGTAATGTACCACCAGGTAGATAAATTGTAGATAAGGTAAAGCACGGTGAGCGGCTAACAGAAAACTTCACGTTATATTCGTTTATTATTGGTACTCGAAACATCTGTCACACCTCAACTGATTACAACGAGTTCATTGGAATATAATAAAGATAGAGTTCAAATTATACAACTAATGTTAACTGAAAGGTTCAAGACGCGTATGATATAATGTCTGTTGTTCTTAAAGGGTAGTACGTAATCGTGAGGTCGAGGCCGCATTATAATGATGACGTAGCCTATAGTTAGACAGTTCTGTCTGCTCCTTGCCCTCAATCGCCACACGACTGAACGAGAAGTGAGACCTACTGTCAAATGAGCGGAGTGTATGTCCTCATAAGGAGGGTAATCAAGCTTGCAAGCATAGCATGGAGTCAACTAGTTGGGAGATTTCAACGAAACGTTGAAGTTGGACTTGGTTTCCCTCGGCCATTAATAATAATAATAATCTTCGTTTAATTTCAAACTGACACAACGCAAATTGATTACAAATGAGTATGAACGGATGATCACAAGTTATTACAGGAGTCGAATTTAACTGTATTACGGCAGCCATGCAAGGCGCCCATCACGTCCTACATCTCATTTTACCAACGCGCCATCTCTCGAATGATAGGCTGAGTGGACCTTTTGGGAGGTTTCCGGGAAGCGATCCCGCTTACTACTGCTATACACGCCAGTGACGTTACCACTACTCGATGGACCCCAGGTTTAGTTGATTTGTTTGTAGGGATTGGTATTCTTTGTGCGTCATCAGGGTACATTGCAGAACAACATCAGGTAATGTGATGCATCTGTGTGGCTGACCCATCCGCTGGGAGGGATTAATTCAAGCATGAAGGAGATATTATAGGCCTATTGTAGTCTTTAGAATGGTGAAGAAAATATAATTACTAAGTAGTTTACATAATGCCAAGTGCATAATGTTCAAGGCGCACCAAAGAATAGTAAGGGCCCAAAGGGCCCAATATAGATCCCTGCGGCACTCCACACCGAATGGCTTTATGAACAGACTGATAGCCTTCGTAGAGGACATGCTGAGTTCTATTCTCCATGTAATGTAGGCTATAGTAGCCACTGTTGTGCCATGCCTCTAATGCCGGAGTGCTCAAGTTTGCCCAGCAGGATAGCATGATTAACCGTGTCGAAAGTCTTGGATAGGTAAATGAAGATTCCCATAGCAAACTCGTTTCTCTCCATGCAGGAGTCAGATAATTATTTTCAATTGCATTTATAGTAATGCCATAATTATATCTAGAATGCCGTTTACAGAAACCAAAATTGTTGCGGGAATATTGTGTTTTCCTTAATCAAATACTCCATTTGTAAATTTTACACAACTTTCTCAAAAAACCTATATAAATATGTTAAGACGAAAATTGGCCTATAGTTATCAATTTTATTCCTATCATCAGACTTGTAGATGGGTATTACTTTAACAATTCTAATGTTATCAGGGACAATACCAGTGACAAAGGAACAATTAATAATATCGACAAGCAGAGGTGCAATAATTTCCATAGTGGCCTTGCCAACTTGTGGATTTAGCCCAACTGGTCCACAGCTAGTCGAGGAACGTAGTTGATTGGCAATTGCTATTATTTCCTGAGGGGAAGTTCCAAAAAGATCCATTGAAGAGGGTGGAGAATTACTTAAAACGAGCCGAATTTACTGGTAGTCTAATTAATTTCAGTTGGGCCTACATAACAAAATGGTCACTAAATTTATCTGCAATTGTCCCTTTATCTGGAACTTTAACACCATAAATTATAAATGAATCTACTCCTGAGGAGTTTTCACATGCAAGCATTGTCTTGCGCCTAATTATTTTTCCAGGCATGTAGGCTACTTCACAAACACCTACCTCCACTCCTACCCCTCTTTTCACCAATTTTCACCAATTGAGACCGAGAGCACACAACCATAGTCTACTCTCCCACCGAAAGACAACTCACAATATTTATTTCCAGATCCTTACATACAAATATTTCCTGTTTTATTTTAAAATTTTCTAATTAACTTTTATTATCCATTATCACGCATGTTAGCATTTCTGCTTTTAATAACATTGTTTTTCTCAATAAAACGAATATACGATTTCTCTTGTTGAAACGTTTCTGTTCATCGTCTACATTCCTGCACTTTAGATAGTTTAATGGCAATGTGGCCTTCACCCAAAAAGGTCCCAACAATAATTCGAAAACGGCGTCGTCGTTCACAAAGCGGGATCGATAGACTTCGTCCCGTATCCCTCGTGTCGCAAACCATTCAGCGATTGGACGACTTGTTAGATTTGTTTACAGTCTGAATACGACGTATCACAGACATGTCCTACTTTGTTATCACAACCCTAGGTCGGTCACTGCAGATGGTTACACCCTGTCGTCGGTGGCGTCACATCGACATTTCGATGTTTAGGAATTCGAAAACCTCTCCGCCATAGACATTTTGGGTAATCTGTAAACAACTAAACCTTTTGAGTAGGTAGGTTCGCAATTGATCCAGGCAAGTCTTCAGGTTATTTTTCCTTTGATCTTTTTTAATAGCTTCGTCATTTCTTCTTTGTACGGTTTTATCTTAGTCTCATTCTAATCTCTCGCCGTCCCATCGATAGTTTCCCAAAGCGATTCGTTGAATTTGGCTGACATCTAACGGGTGCAGGTTTAAAATGCAGCTGGATAAAATTTTGGAAGGATAGGAAATAGATGATTCCACTGTTGTCGAGAATTGCGCATGATTTACTTGCCAATTAAGCCATAAACTGTGCGTAAAAGAGAGTTAATTAGTTGGAGGACAAATAATATAATCCTTATAAAATAAATGCAGAAACTTGACTTGGGCACGATATAATAAAGATTTGCTCCTCTGACATTGAATAGACTAAAAGTGTGATTCAGGCTCTAATGTGAGTGACTGAATTTAATGAACGTAGAACCAGAACAGAACAGTATAATTGGTGTGAATATTTGTAAACTATTTGTGTTATTTTAATTCTCTTAATTAACTTAATTTTTCTTTAATTGATTTTAAACGGCAGAAAAGTAATCAGATCTACTTGGATAATTATATTGGTCAGTGTGTTAATGCGCCAGGTCTGTGCTATGAAATGCACACTACATGAATATCAAACTGATTTCGGCTGATTCGATTCGAGATTCGATTCGAATTCGAACCATGACCCCGATTCGATTCGAAATTCGCAGGTCCGCATAACTGCATATTCTATTCACCTCGTGCTTGTCATGCCCTTCCCGTTGGATTATATTCATGAAATTATGTGCTAAGTCATACGTTGAGTAAATTCAACCCGTGATAAACGACCAAGCCGTAACATTTTTCGCAGAAGCAACTAATAATATGATATACCCAACAATTATTATAATACACTCAACGAATCTGACTAAAAGGGAAGGCACTGTTAATTAACCTGACAAAATCTAAGGGTAATAAAATATATTCCGCCTATGCAGGCAGCTGAGAAGTCAAACGTTTGCTCAGCTAAAGTAAGGAATATTAATAAACTTCTTGTAATTATTTTCGTTAAAGTTACATAGTTTTAGGCCTATATATTACATAATTATGTTTAAACGCTTATCTAGCGTGGATGTAAAGATAAACGGTTTCGGTTGTGCCTATAGCTTCAACACAAATCTATCTATCTATCTATGGAATTTATATAGCGCCCCTTCAAGATAACTACTCAGAGGCGCTCCCGACCCAGCCCCGGTAAATGAGTGGATATTTGAAAATGTGTCTAAAGATTCTTTCTCAGTTCGATAAGCTTATTGCTAAGTGGAAGTAGTTCGCTTCTTTACTTCAGAATCACGCAGCTTAAATACTTATGTATTGTTAAGGATCCTGAGTGGCCGAGTGGGTTGGTGCCCGCTCGCCGCGTCGGCGCCCCGGGTTCGTTTCCCGGTCGGGTCGGATTATCAGAGATTAATTTCTCGGATCTTTACTGCGGGTGGCTCGGTCGCATTATAAACGTGGAGTACAATACAACACACAATACAACACATCACAATACAACTGGGGCGCGGTGGTGTAGGGGTATGTTCGGTGCCTTGCAGCTGGAGGGTTGCGGGTTCGGATCCACCTCAAAGTCGTCGCGTAGGGACCCTGGGCAAGTCCTTCACTCGCAATTGCTCATGCGCTTCGGCGTGAAACTCCGATTCAGCGTTCGCGCAGTAGTCGGGAGCGCCTCTGAATGGGAAATCTGGTTGGGGCGCTATAACAAGTGTTCAAATACAATACAATACAATGTCATTCTTCAAATTTATAGTCCTGCGATTGTGGTATTTAACAGGATCTTCATAATTTTACCATGATGTTAAGCTATACGCGTTGACCAAAGAATCAGCGTCTTATCTTAGTGCACCTGACCTCATCTTGCGTAACGTGTTCCAATTAAACTCCTTGCTTTGCAGGTAATAACTTGAATAAAACTTTATGCAATGGAGTCGCATCTGCATTGGGCAGACTACCTGATCCTTGTCATATTCCTGGTGATCTCTCTGGCCATCGGAATCTACCATTCGCTGACAGGAGGTCGACAGAAGACGACCGCTGAGTTCATCATGGCCAATCGACAACTGAAGGTAATTCCGACGGCCATTTCGTTGTTCGTTTCCTTCCAGTCGGCCATGTTGTTTCTCGGCATGACGGCCGAGATGTACTGCTACGGAATCCAATATCTCATCTACTTCGTCGCCACTGTACCACTGGCTTTGTTCCTTATCGAACGAATCGTTGTTCCTTGGCTCTACCCGCTGAAGTTGGTCAGCATCTACGACGTAAGTGACGTGTAGCCTTTCTGTTTTTGGTTCTTACCCACCCTACCCATCCATACCTATGGGGATTTAAGCACTTTGTTGTCGTTTATGAACTTTATCTTATCATTGTGTTTATGCGTTATCTTTCTGAACGAATGTATGTTATGTTTAAATAAAAAATAAATAAATAAAATAAATAAGTAGGCCTAGGTGAGCTCATTTATGAAGCACCGAAGATTGTTGGCTACTTGGATGGCGCTATATAAAGTAGAAATAATTTCCATAAGTGAGGGGAGTTGATTATCTTTATGAGAAGTGTTCTCTTGCCGAACAACTGTTTGTTTTGGACTAATTTTAGCACCATTTAGGCTAGCATCGGCAGAGGATTTTGTGAGATACTGATTTGGGTGCAGCATAGAGTAAGTAAAACTTAATTAGCCATATTTCGTTAAAGTAAATGAACATGACTGCACAACTTCACACATTTAATGGGAGGCTGCCGGTAATGTCACGCAGAACTTCACTTCGCATAATGGACTTTCTAAGAATTCCTCAGTTATACCCGAATTGAGAACGTTGTCGATTTTATTGTTGTCTTTCCCAGGTTTGTCACTGGTATGTAATCGATGAACGTACTCCAGGTCTCGTGTAATTGTGATGTTCAGAAATAAATGACGTCTTCCCACTCACATCAGTAAGTTAAAACTGCATCAGTTCAGCTGCAGTGGTGCACGATGATCTAGTGGTAAACGTACCATACTGTTAAACCAGAGGTCGACAGTTCAAATCCCTACCAGAGCAGAAATTTGTCATTCGAGATTTCTGCTCCACCTGCTATAATAAGTACGCTGAACGTTCAATGTTGATGGAAGATGAGACGGCAAGGCGAAGGAGTGGCCACTGAGCTAATAATTATAACGATGCCTAGCAATTCGAGGCTGCTATTGGAAATTTAGAGCACGTTGTAGATTGATAACTGAAATGCCAACATGTTTCTGTATGTGTTTTTCAGTACTTGGAGATGCGATATATGTCGAAGAGTATCAGGATGTTTGGAGCGTCGTTGGGTATTTCAATGTCGGTAAGAAACAGTTTGTGCCCATGCACGATTGATTTAAGCTTATATTATAGCAGATACACTTTATTAAGTAAATGTATCGTAAGGGTAACATTTGTTGGGCGGAAGGCAAAAATTTCTTGTCAGTTCTTCAGATCCAACCAAATGCACCACAAGCAACATTTAATAAAATTGAAGCAAAGGTATACTACGTTGGAGACAACATAAACAAAGAAATAACCAGACTTCAACAATACAGGGCAGAAAGCTGCTTCGAGATATTTTCTCCACTAGAGCCCCATTGCAAAGCTCGGCTGTAATACAAGAACACTGACCGCAAACTTCAGTTGAAGGATTAGGCGGCTAGGCAGAGTACTGCACATCTTCATCTGTCGATAGTACGAAATGAAATCGCCTACAGACTTTGGACTGGTAGGCTACTACCATGGTACGCGCAGTGAGGGAGTTTTAGTTTGTGGAAGATGCCGTATATTCCGGGTGAGTTGAACAGGTGGTGGGGTCCATAGTGTAGTGGTAACATCACTGGCGTGAAGAGAAGTATAGGTAGCGGGATCGCTTCCCGTACCCTCCCAAAGGTCCACTCAGCCTATCATTTGCAAGATGGCGCATTGATAAAATGAGATGTAGGACGTGATGGGCGCCTTGCATGGCTGCCGAATACAGTTAAATTCGACTCCTGTAATAACTTGTGATCATCCGTTCATACTGAATTGTAGACATCCTGCGTAATTGTCAGCTTGAATTAAAAAACGAATATATTATTAATACCCTTGATCGCCGGTAGTTGTAGGTATAATGTTTTAGCAGACAAACGCTTTGTCTTTAGACTAAGTTCGTCGGGTTAAGTGTAAAGATGGACAAGAGCGACGAAAGACATATGATGAACTTAGGTGACCCTAGCTAGCGGGACTATTGTCCCTTTTGTTGCTAATGATGGACAATAATCATGTTACCTTTGTTTCACTTTAATGGCTTCAATAAAAGAATTGAATGGAATTGAATAATTGAGAGCGACAAAAAATATATGATGAACTGCATTTGGGATACTTGTTCTTAGATTCTGCTTATGGGAGGAGCAATGTACGCACCATCAGCGGCTCTGGAATCTGGTATCTATGAAAAACACTAATGCCATTTCTTCATTTTATCTTTTACTGTCATTTTCATGACCACCACAGCACCATCATCATCACCACAACACGTTAACATTAGCATCATTACCTGAACATCATCGATAACCAAGATATCAGCGGTTTAGTCAATATAATTCCAATGAGCACCAACGAAAATAAAACAAAACAAATAACCTAATCTTTAAGAAAATAAACAAGGAAATTGTGAGAACGTTGTGAAAAAGTTTGTGTTTATTCTTGTCTTAGCCACTGGTTTGCCGCTTTCCGTTTCAATCCCACTTATGGCCGTTGTTACGGTAACCTATACAGCTCTCGTAAGTACAACTTTTGACAAAGAATTAAAGGCTACTTGTATAATTGTAATAGGAATGTCTAGAGGATAATTGTTGTCTAACTTTAATCTTTGAATGGATAATTCGTTCTAAACACGAATATATTAACGATGGACTAAACAGATAAAATGAATCAAAATAAAAGACAAAAACAATCAATCAACACATCGGTAAGTCAATCAATCATTCAGTCAATCGATCGATCGGTCAATCAGTCAAATCAATTGGTAACAAAACTGTTGTATTGTACTGTATTTCTACCAATTTAACGAACATAATAATCAAAAAGCCTTGAGGGTCTCGTGACTTATGCATTGTCAGTGTAGGCAGACTCTAATAAACTGTTGATTGTTATTGAAATCTGCATGGGATGTTTTATAATTGTAGGGTGGAATGCGAGCTGTGATTTGGACGGACGTCTTTCAGTTCGTGATAATGGTGGTTGGAGTGGCTGCAATTCTCGTAAAGGTATTTTGATTTAGAACTAATTCGACCATTCATTACTGTTACACCAGATCACGATATAACCTTCACTTAAATTCTTGATGAACCGATAATAGAATCTTCGCGACTAGAATATCAGGGCCTAAACTGTGGAACTCTATTGACCCTACTATCCGTTCCCTAACCTCTCTTAATTCTTCTAAGCTGGCCTACAAAATGCATTTACAAACGCGCAAAAAATATAATCTTAACAGTACCTAAGACTTCAGACTAGTCACAATGTTGATCCTTGTTTTAACACACTGTAGGGCCTATTACTACTTACTTACTTAGGGACAACCAGATAAGCCTTATGTGCTTCTTCTCCCCAGGCGTCGATCTTAGACTCTATAATATTCTATGCATATCTTTGCTCTCATTTTGACATTGGTACTGATTTTCATTTGTTACCTGCATTATCGTAATTTACATACTACGCTGTGAATATGCTTGTACTTCTCCATCGACTGCAATAAATTTGATTTGATTTGATTGAAAGAGATGACATGACGATAACGACGATCATTATGATTCATATCTGGTTCAGTCATTTCCTGTTAAATTACAATATTGAATTATGAGAATACGAATAAAACGTGAATTTCATGTTAAATTGATTTTCTGTTTCGAAGGGATTGATGCTGGTCGGTGGAATATCAAACGTCTTCCGATTGGCTGGGGAGGAAGGTCGACTCATCTGGGCTGAGTAATCAAAACCAATATTGCTAAAAATATCATCATTACCATCATCGCCATTGTCGTCTTCGTCATCATCATCATCATCATCATCATCATTATCACATCCTAATCATTATTGTATATATCTTTGATAACAGTCACTGGTTGTGTATATAAATTTTTGTTTATTTGTTTGAATGTATTAATATTGCTATGTACAGTGCTGTGCGTTTGCTAGTGCTTCTCAATAAAGGAAATACTTACTTACTTTACTTACTTACTTAGGGATAATCGTAGTTCACTTGTTGCTCTTGACAGTGTAAGCATCGATCCGCGAGAGCGCAACACCGTCTGGTCGCTCATAACGGGAATGGGATTCAATTGGATTAATGCTTTTGGCTTCACACAGGCTGCCGCTCAAAGATTCTCCGCCGTCGACACACTATCCAAGGCAAGGACGTAAGTGGCGAAAGAGGCTTCTCTGTTTCTCTCCTTTAATGGCAAAACTAGAGGTTACAGAGCTTGGTAGGAACCTCCTCATTATAACGCCATTTAAGGTTCCCGTGCAAGGACCGTGCTAGCTCCAGATTTCAATCTCTGAAGTAAGCCAGCATCGGGAAGCGAACCGCGATATAGAACGCCAATAATTTAAAACGGGCGAGCGGTGGTGAAGGATCGAACCCGATCAATTCATTGAAAAATGAGCAGGGTCGAGGCCATAATATACGGTCGCTGTAGAAAAACGCGAACATTTATATTTATATAGGAACTGATTTTGTTTTACAGAACAATTTTGATACTTATTCCTCCTATGGTTATAATGGACACCGTGGCCGGATTCATTGGACTAATCGTCTTGGCGTACTACTCAAGCATCAAGTGCGATCCTCTGGTCAACAAAGACATCGCAAATCCTAACATGGTCAGACAGTTTTTCTCATCTCTGCTATCCACTTGCTGACGGCCATATTGTTGCGAGGAAGAATTCTTGAACGTTGTTGCTACATTTAGCCGTTTGCATTAAAGTACATAGCATTGCTAAGTTAATTTGGGGTCTACTACACGTTGAAATAGCATCTCGAGTTCATTCATTCGGACAAGTGAGGTACGCGTGAAGGGAACCATCAGCTCACCATGAGCCGCAGAGCGAAGAGAGTTCATGGCCATGAAAATCAAAAGTGAATTGGCAGATCTCTTGCAAGTGAGTTTAAGTAAAAGAAAATGCATATAGTAGGCATCAACAAACAATAGATCAGATCCTGCAGCAGACTCGCTGAGTCAAGGGTTACCAGTGCTCGACATCCCAAGTATGAATGACATTATTGTGCAATTTCTTCGTTAAATCTTAGCATATTATACCACGTTACTAATGTCAATATGCTCGATATGTACATTTTCTGTTACTTAAAACTCTTCAGATTCTATAACATCTGAATTTGACGATATGCTTGTTTCATCTGTACAGTTGCTTCCATACTTTGTTGTGACAATTTTCGCTGATTCGCCGGGATTTTCAGGACTCTTTCTCTCCACACTCTATGGAGCAACGTTGAGGTACTGGCGTTTACTGATTAATTCGATTAAAAGTATCAAAATCATATAGTCAGGTTGACAATCATTCAGGACTATGCCATCACTGCTTTCAAATTATTTTTGTTACAACTTTAGTCGAACCGTCCTTCCTGCAAGTACAAAATAGTCAACGACCCTATTTAAAAATGTCAATTATTGCTACTCATAAATTTTTCTGGCATTCATTTCGGAAATTTATTTAGCGTCTCTTCAAAAAGCCTACTCAGTGGCGCTCCCAGCCCAGCCACGTTGCAATAACCAAATCTCACCTTTCCTTATCTCTCCCTTCACTTTCCTTTGCTTCCCTGTCATTGTCTCTGACCATTCTTAGGTCGTCCTGCATTACAATATTCTATTTCCCTGTTGTATGTATGTATCGTGAAGTACCGTGTCTTCGCTACTAAGCGGTTCAGCTGCAAACTGTTGGGAGGACGTTCTCAAGTGGAAACTGAGCCACCTGCCAGAAATAAAGAAGGCTTTCATCAACAAACTCCTAGGTAACTATTCAGATGTCCACACAGTCATTTTTACTCTGAAATTATTGTAGTATACTTTGATGGGTACTTCTTCGGGAGTATATTACAGCATCGTTGAGAAATGGTGCCATGTTAATATCTCATTCGCTGGTTTAACAGTTCGCTGTTTCTTTGTGATATCCAGTTGTGCTGTTTGGAGCCGTAGGCATCGGAGTGGCGTTCCTCGCAGCTTCGATTCCAGGTCCAATCATACAGGTAAGCATGCCGTCGATTAATTAATTATTTGTAAGGTTATTCCTAAACACAGCCAGATTATATTGTATAGCCAACCCAATTCAATAGATTACTCATTCTTCGGAAACATAATGGGCGTGTGAAATTTCATTACCATTTTTGTAGGTAGGCCTATATAATATTATGATACCTTGAACTTTCTGCAACAGTTGCATCTGTGGAGTTTAGGTCTGACAACAGTGTTATAGAAAGTAAAGGCATTGAAACGCTGAAATGCCATGACAGGACTTTGGAAGATGAAATGATGATGATGACTATAAAAATAATAATAATAATAATAAATAACATGAGCATATATTTTCTCCTGAGGGGTTCACCGACTTCCGACTCCTGACACTAGACCTATTTCGGGTTAATAAGTAATAATTATTATTTCATTATATCGTGTTATTAATTACATAATATTTGTATATAATAGGCTATAATGACATTGTTACATTAAATATTTTTTCATTGTCATATTTTAATACTAGCCTATTTAATGTAATATAATAATTATAACTTTTCTTGTAATTATTTAAAACAATTACGATGACGATGACTCTAATAATAAAAGTAATAATAGTAATAGTAATAATAATAATTAATTAGTACAAGTAGTAGAAGTGGTCGTAGTGGTGGTAGTGATAGTGGTAGTGGTAGTTGCAGTGCAGTAGTGTTCCTGTAGTAACCGTAGAAGCAGCAGCAGCAGTAATACTACCACAACAAAGCGTTGTCTCTTTTAATGACCACTGCTACAATGACCACAGTACTTTCAGTATTGTCATTGTTTTTGCTATAATTAATACAGTTCCTATTACAATTATTTGCCTGTTCGTGCGCAGGTGTTGATGGCCATGTTTAGTTCGTTCGTTGGTCCATTGGTTGCAATTTTCGTCCTCGGTGGAATCTCCAAACACGCCAACTGGAAGGTTAATATGCTAATCATCCTTTGAGGACTACTCAGTGCATATTTTGTCGGGTTTGGACTACTGGGCCAAAGTCTGCTACTATACTTTCAATGTTATGTTATTGGAAACTAACATTTAAAGTAAAGTATTACCTGGAACAAATCACCAAAACTACTGGGACAAATTCTAAAACTACTGGGGCAAATCCTACAACCACTGGGACATTTGTCCCAGTAGTTAATGTCCCAGTAGTTATATGGTTAAAATGTGCATTGCGACTATAATTGGCTGCTGGTGAAGACTCTATAATGTGACCTCGGCCGAGAGAAGGCACCACTTGTCGGGAATGGACTTATTAACAGTTTCCATGAGCTTATACCGTCAGAAAATCATGGTAAAAATTTCAGAACGTTTGGCCCAAAATTTATGCACATTTTTTTTTCATTTGGCGGGAAATCGTCTATAAATATTGAAACTGTCCTTACCTGATGGGTCAATGCAAAGTTTTTGGTCTTATTGCATCAAGCGGAGTAACATAGGGCGCTATACAGCGATTATTAGCTTCAGATGCAGTAATTAGACGCAAAAGGGGTCGTCCATAAATGACGTCACGCTATTTTGGCCGATTTTTGACCCCCCTCCCCTCGTCACACTTCGTCACAAAAAGTCACACCCCCTGACAAATGACGTCACAAAGCTCTGACCCCCCTAAAACGAAACTTCCACATGATAATAAAACATGTTTCAATGCCCATTTATTGTCATTGTAATAAGTATTTAAAAATCTTATGGTGACAAATATTTAAATAATTAGAAAATTATTAATAATGGTGCCCGTATACATAAAAATAATCAAAAATTATGAAAATTTTAATACTCAAAATTAGAGCTGTTATTTTAAGATTAAATTGTTGTTAATTGTTAAATTTAATTACACAGACGTGATGTGACGTCACACTTGGCTGACCCCCTCCCCCACGTCACACATCGTCACAAATTTCCGACCCCCTCCCCCCTAGGTGCGTGACGTCATTTATGGACGGCCCCAAAAACAATAATCAAGGTATAAGAAAAAGACCATTTTCTGGCTGATCTAGAAAGCGACAAGTGGTCCCTTCTCTCGGCCGACGTCACATGTAATTATCATAATGCTGCATTAAATCTGATTTACCGTGTTACTGTTACATAAAAATAGTAATGAGAAAGGGGCGGCCCTGCCAGCGGAACGTTGTTGTTCCTTTTGGGTTTACCCTTTGACACCATGAACTACTGCAACAAATGTTCATGAACTTGTATTTTGATTGGTGATCAATAAAGCTTGTGAAATCTGAAATCTGAAATCTGATTTTGCAACTGATAATTAATCCAAATTAAAATTTACTGTATGGTCTAAGATCTATCATACAGACGTCCTGCTCAATATGATAGAAATCTTTGGGACAGATATATTACTAGATTAGATGTGCAGACGATGCCCAACTCTACAAATCTTTCTCCCCAAGCTCTTTTTCCACCTCCATAGCAAAACTACTCAATGTGGTTAACCTAGTCTCTCAATGGATGTCGTCCAAACTCCTTTGCCTCAACCCTTCCAAAACAGAATTCATCATCCTAGGTCTTCCTGACCAAATCAAGAAAATCCCTGACCTTTCAATACATCTGACCTCCAATTCCTCATCTCGTGTTCTTGTGAATTGCTTAATCGTCATAACATGTAGGACTACATGTACAGCGCAGTGCATTTGTCAGGCGCTTCATTAAAAGAATAATTATTATTATTATTATTATTATTATTATTATTATTATTATTATTATTATTATTATTATTATTATTATTATTATTATTATTATTATTATTATTAAATTCCGAAGTATGATAGACGATATTTTTCTGTTAAAGGGGGCGCTACTAGGGGGCATCGTGGGTGTACTGATGACCCTCTGGTTGAGCATTGGGTCACTGACGGTGAAGCACCCTCCTCTGCCTCCGGTATCCGTGAAGCAATGTTCCATTGGAAACAGTAACTCCACATTCATCCACTCCACCCTGAACTATACCTACTACACCTCCTTCGAAGTAGATGAAGGAAATGGCGTCATCAACAACTGGAACCAAACAACTGTAGTTCCGCGAGTCGCTGGAAGTCATGTGGTAAGCCCTGTCTACGAGAATACATCATATGGCATTGTTTAATTTTCTAAACCAGTCTCTCAGGAACTATATATGCTTTGTATGCACATTCAGTGACTACATAGCATTGCACCCTAGCATATGCAATTGCTTCACTAACAATACTTCGCATCACATTACATTACGTTAACAATACGTTCTGTTCTTTCTTTTGGGATATGGCCAATGATACGTTTAGACATGTATATGTTTATATGGGAGTCGTGGGATGAAGTTGCTGTTGTCTTTGACCGCAAGTTGGTACATATGTGTGACTGGGGCTATTTTGATGGAAGGAGGTTATGTAGAATATGATGCGGTGAGTCCTGATTGCAACTTCTGTACTTTCCTCAGACTGAACTTCGAGGTCTGGAGAATTTCTATGCCATTTCTTATTTGTGGTTTACATCCTTTGGAGCACTCATCACAGGAGTCATCGCTATAATAGCATCCTTCATTACGAGTAAGTGCCATCTAATCTAACCCATGTCTTATATAATATAATCTGATTTTCCTACTCTGGTTACTCTAATAGAATCTAATGTACTGTAATTCAATTAAATCTCCTTTCGACAGTAGAGTCTAAAACGGTGACAAAGCAGACTATAGCGTGAGGGCAACTTTTGTAGTCAGAATGCTGTACACATGTAGAATAAATGGTCATAGATTAGCAATTTAAAAGATTAATTACTTCACCTAGATGTTTGTTCACCAGAGTGCTGTTTGAAAGCTGGTTAAATAAAAGAATATACTTACTCACTTACTCATTTACTCACTTACTTACTAACATGATTCGTTCTGATCTCAGATTTTTAATATCGAAGACACTACGATGTAGGCCTACTATGATGGTTATGGTTATGGATACTATGTAACAGCTAATTATCCTTCAATATTTTCAAATTGCATATCCATCGGAGGCTGTCTCTCTGTCTCTTACTGACTAATCTTCTGGATGTTGACCTGATTATGGATTGTTTTGATGCGCCATCGGTTGATACCTGTGCATTAGACACCGGCGCAATAGAAGTTGCTAATTACAATTACAATATATACAATACAATACAGAATTTGATATCGCCTCTTTCCAAAATTCAGAAGTGCACACGATAATACGACAAGGTCCGTGCACAGTAACTGGCGAAACTCGAACTCTGCGCATCACATATAGGCCGAGTGCTTTAGCCAATCGGCCACCACCGTGCCTCAGTTTCAAAGTGACAACAACATCATCAAAAGAAATTTAAACGCGGCCTCATGTCTACTTATATTATGATTTAACAGGGAACAGAGACCTGGAAGAGAAGGTGGATGAACGTCTTCTGATGAGATTCCACTGCAGCTGGGGATCGTCGGACGACAAGGAAAACCAAGAACACGTGGACGGCGAGAATAATTATTGCGCATCGTTGCAGAAAACTAAAGTATGCGCCATACAAATGCTATCATCACCATCGCCATCATCATCGTCATCGTTATCTTTATCATCATCATCATCTACTTAAATAATTAATAATAATTTCTACAAATAGCCAATAGAATGAACTATGTAAGTGATCGAAGAGGAGTGCATTTGTTCGGGGGAAATGTCTGGATACGATCCTGACCTTACTGTTAATGGAAAAAATTTCAATAGATCGCTTTGGCCTTGTTACTTTCAGGGTATGACGAGGACAGGAGATAATTTTCTGAAGGATATGGAAATAACGGATTCAAATAAAGCTGAAAACGGGTCTCACAAGGATTTCAATAGCGAACTAAGGAAAGAAACGAACAACGGTTCACATAAAAAAGACAACCCAGAAGAAACATCCCGTGTCTAGAGCACATTAAACTGTTGGCGCTCAGACGCATCAATGAAACTAATGTCTAGTAGCAGCATACAGTGTAATGTGGTCAGGAAGTCGAAAACATTCACCTTGTCGGAAAGGACGTTTCCAGTGTGATTAATAACCGGATACTTTTGTCTTGGTAGGCCGATGTCAGGCTAGAAAACGTAGGCTAAGATATTGTACAGATAGATGACCTATATGGTAATGCTGGATGAGAAAGTAGACCTTGCTTTCAAGAGCATAAATCGGAGACCCTAGATTCTGGCTCAATCAGACAGAGCTTTTAGAAATGGAAATAATATTATTAAGCAAAATTTGGACACTTGATGTCTTAGCAGAACTGGTGTACCGCTTTGTGTGGTTGACATAAAATTATTCATTCGTTTTCATACACACATACACATACTCATTCAATTGTTTGGTTGAATATAATAAATTTTGTTCATTTTTTAATGTATTAATCTTGTCATGTACAGTGCTGTGCGTTTGCTAGTGGTTCTCAATAAGAAATATACTTACTTACTTACTCATACACATGCATATACATACACATACATGCACAAGCATACATGTACACACAGCCCTACGCTCATACAGACCACAACGACACGCACATGCACACAGCCCCGTGAGGTAAGATCATGTACGGCTCTTTGATACTGCTATTGGGACGGTTGGACTAGTGGAACCAAGTGTAGCGAAAGCGTCGTTGCGCGATTGGTTTGAAAGGGATTGCAGTGAGTAGTTGATTAGCCCCGCTTCGAATCAACGACTAGCACTGTTTATATTTTAGAAATGCTACTGCAGTATTACGCATTTTGTTGCTGTTAAATTTGTATACATCTTCACGTCAGTAGATGAATGGTATTCTGTAAGTGAAATATAGCTTGATGGCAAAGTGGATGTTGCTTCAAAGGACTGTAAACAGAATATTCACCAACGAACCCTAGAAAATAAATGCACAGTACAAAAACTGGAACTTTATTTTTTACGCGTGTGCTGCCCTATAATAATAGCGACAATTTCTAGGGCGCCGTAACACAGCACTTGCCGTTACAAGGGCGCCATACGCTCTGTAGGTGACTGCTCTTTGGTCAGTGCGCTCGGTGGTCGGACTTCAGACGGTTCTTTGCCATTGTTTCTGGGATTTTTATTATGCGTGGCCTTGGTCTGCTATACGTCACGCTGTCTAAGTTGAATACCCTTCTAAGTTGAATACTCTTGAGAGATGTATCTATGGGCGGGGTTTCGCATTTGTTGGGATTGGTTTATGGTATTCTAGGTCCTGGGTTTGTTTGTCTCAGTTTGCTTGAGTTTAAAACTGGTTCTGTTTGAGTGAAATTACGATTTTACGTTCTAGTAAATGGTGCGGGTACGTATGGTTGCATTTCTGGCCTGCGCTTTGAAAGGAATTTTATGGAATTGTTACAACCTTGAGTAAGAGTTGTGTTTATTGTTAGGGATTTAGACATTTTAATCCTGTTGTACCTGCTAGTATGAATGTATGTACGCATGCATGTACAGTGCATATTTGAAAGGATTTGGACTACTGGGACAAAGTCTGAAATGACTGGAGGCCTGGGCAGCGTTGCAAGCTCTCCCAGTGCAATCTAGGGTGGAGTCCCTCCGACAACGCATTTTAGAGCATCTGCTGCAAAATGGAGCCCCTTTAGCCACTTTGTTTAACCATTTTGGCTTTTTATTAGCCTATTATACATATCCCTATTTAAGCCATACATAGAAGTTTGAAGATATGACATAATTAGTTTAACCATACCGCCAAAACAATTGATATTATAAATGAGTCAGTGACAGGCTGTGTGACTGTCACGCAGTGAAGAAGCTGCTGCTACAACAAACAATGATAGCTTTAACTTCAGCTAACATGATCAACTTCATTTTCAAATGTGAATGGCTGAATTTTGGGTTTGGCGTATCAAAATACATCAAAGCCAAAATTAAGCAGCGATTCGTGAAACCGTTTATTCGGCTATCCACTAGTCATGATCCTCGGATTGACCAAAAATGGTAAAAAATAATATCATATGCATTGCATGATAGGGCAGTGCAGGTTAATGAATATAAGCTTGATATTGATTTCACTTACAAACTACAATGTGTGTGTGCAGAATAATTATACTACCGAAAGCCAACTCATTAGCCTACATTGCCCTGTCATGCTATGCATGCTACATCATCTTATAAGACACTATTTATATCTAACATCTGTGGCTGGAATCGATGACTGTCTTCGCTAAGTTCAATTTCAAACATGCTAGGCTACTGCTTTAGGGAAGAATGTAGAAGGTTAATAATTTAATATTGTAACTTAACATTAAAAGCAGAGAATTACCTGGGAAAAGTCACCCAAATTGGACAAATCGTAAAACTACTAGGAGATTTTGTCCAAGTAGTTTCACAGTTAAAATATGCACTGCGCATGTGTCAGGGCATTTAATGGAGAGCATTTTTAAGTATCTCGCAAAAGCGCTTGCACTGCCCTGGCCTACATATGATGTTAAATGTCATTTGCAAATAGATCATTACACCAGACAGCAAAACAATGCATAGTAAATTAGAAAAAAGAGAGTAATCAATGTCAGACCCACGCAAACAGATGGCATGGATGTTCAGATATTGATGTACTGCGTAGATATTGAACCGGAGCTGCACAGGAATTAATTTAAATAAGTCTAGTTGATGCTACATCCGATTGAGTCATATGATGCGTTATATCAATTTTCCTCGGTCACCATGATACCAGTGCACTTACTTTCAGGTTGAGCATACGATACGGTGGAACGTGCTTACATAATTATATCACGCCTGTCTGCTGTTGTGATGCAAGGTCTAGTATGAGTGCCCCAAATCTAGAATGTTCGATAACAATCCCCATAGCAGCTTTTACTGTCAAATTTTGGTTGAAATTAGTTGTTAAGAGCGCTGGAGGTGATTTGTACTTCTACGTGTTACAGTAGTCTTCCATAGGAATGAGTTGAGAATCTGAGAAAGAAGTGAAGAAATATGTTGAAGAAGTTTGTTTGAAAAAAAACCGTTGTTAAAAGGTATACAATCGTATTTCGTAGTCGTAAACTCCTTCCACGAGCGCTTATATAATTTTACTGTATACGCAATAAATGCATAATTGTCGTCAACGGCCTTTGATGTCATATGACGACGTTAAACTTTGTTCTAAATAATACATAATAATTATTATGTATGTGGGACAGAGTAGCCTTTTGGTTAGAGCGCTGACCTTGTAATGTGAAGAGTGCGGGTTCGAACTATGATAGACATCTTATATATAACTAGACAGAGCTTCCTGTGTTGAGCTGCCCAGTGACGTCGAAGCAGCCGATGATAGGCGATAATAGAGCATAAAACAGAGAGTACATGGTATGCGCGTCTAAATATAGATATCGATGCGCAATCATTCGTCAATCGGATACCAACATGGCCGCCAGCCAAAACAGTAACGAGGCTTCAGCAAAAATCACGTGATACCACCGGCCTGGTTCGAACCTCCTCCTCCTATGAAACGGTTATTGTATAGGGACCTTGAGCAAGTCCTTCACTCACAACTGCTCAACGCCATCGATGTTCTGTCGTATGATCACGCATGCACTTCTGAACTTTAGAAGGAGGACAATATGTCAAAGAGAGTTCTATTGTATATTGCATTGCATACGGTATTTTATAACTGACCATAAAAACATAACATTTTAAGAGATATGCCTGCACACCTTCGGGCTCAATGTTTGTGCAAATCAAGTGTGCGATCAGTATAATGCTGTTGCTGTATCTGTTCCAGAACAGGATCGGTATCAAGACACGCTGGGACAAAGGAACCTTGGTAGGCTTAATTAACACAGTCAGGGACGACATTGGCTTGAGACGCCACAAGCGCTGACGTAACGTTACGGACATCGGGTAGCCTATGTGTGTTGTAACGAACGAAATATCACCCAATATTAACATTATTCAATTCAGAAATAAGGTTATTGCAACTTGTAACCTATTATAAGGTAATTCTAATGAAAATTTTCTTAAATAGACTTTAGTGTAGTTTGGAATAGGGTTGTATAGTTTATATAGAGGAAATGGAGTCGCATCTGCATTGGGCGGATTATCTGATCCTTGTTGGATTTCTCGTCATCTCTCTGTCCATCGGAATCTACCATTCGCTGACAGGAGGTCGACAGAAGACTGTTACTGAGTTCATCATGGCCAATCGACGACTCAAGGTCATTCCGACGGCCATTTCGTTGCTCGTTTCCATCGTTACGGCCATCTTGTTGCTCGGCCAGACGGCTGAGATGTACAGCTACGGAATCCAACACATCGTTTATTTCACGATATCTGTAGCAGTGGCTCTGCTCTTTGTCGAACGCTTCATTGTTCCGTGGCTCTATCCGCTGAAGTTGGTCAGCGTTTTCGATGTAAGTGTTCTCTTTGTTTTCTGTCGTAACTGTAACAGTATGATAGTGCGACAGCTTCTATTTCATCGTAGACATCGAACTACTTCCGAGGTGCTTCCAAATTTGGAAAGACTACAAATGTACGGTGAGCTGTCTAGCTATACGAGCAGTGTTTGATCTCCAGAGCTTTCTGTTATGAATTATTTGTAGCACCACTTGAGCTAGCATATGCGTGGCCTCTGTAAGTTACATAACGGTGTTAAACTATGTGCCTATAGGTAAAACTTCATTTATAAGCCGCTTATAAATTCGTATAACATGAAACACATAATGTGAATAAGAAGAAGTCGGTCTCAAGCTTCGACAAAACGAGTAAAAAACTTAAAAAGAGAAACAATAACCGGTGACGAATTGGTTCAAAATGAACCAATTCATCATTCATGACGAGAGACACTTGTTATACGACTTGTCTAGTGAGTGGCAGCAAAAAGGTTATGCAGGACAATTTTAAACACAAATTAAACACAACGTCTTACATCGATTGTTGCTGCAAATGTCGACATATCTTTTTCATGTTTTGTAGTACTTGGAAAGGCGATTTATGTCAAAGAGCGTCAGGATGTTTGGAGCTTCGTTGGGAATTTTAATGGCGGTAAGAGACTGAAATGTGTTCATGCTTTAAGCTTACATTTTCGTATAGACATATACTAAAACAAATATTAGGCCAGGAGTCCAATTGTCGGAAGGAAGAGAGAATTTTTTTGTCAGTTCTTGAGACCATGCCTGTGTTCCGATGTATCATTGAAGGGAACTTGTTTTCATCAGCAGTGTATTTTCTATTTCATCAGTTAGACTGAGACTTGAATAGCTTATACAGATCTTTTAATCGTCGTCCACAATTAAAACACTCTCAAACAGCCATTCTCATCGTCTTTGTGTGAGTCCAATAAGGTTACTTAGTGGCAAACTCTAGAAATCAACCTTAATGAAATATGGTAGGTAGCTAAACACAACATGAAAATGAACATGAAAATGTGTCTTGGCGTGTAGCCGAACTTGTATTCAATTGGTAATTCGGATGCAAACAGCATTGAGATTGCTTAACAGAAATATGATAGTTTAAGTTAAGTCTGCCGAGTCCATTTATGAAAATTGTAACACCCACTGCCAAATTGCCAAAAATTCGGGGGCCCGATAGCGCATTGGATAACACGTTGACATGGAGAGCGAGAGGTACCGAGTTGGAGTCCCGTAGGGCGGATATGCTTTGTAGGCTGCTATTAGCGCCGTTGTATTGCAGGCTGTCTGTTCTGTTAGTAGTTAAGACTTAAATTGCATAACATGTAAATGTACAGGGCAGTGCGTTTGTCAGGCGCGTTAATAAAGAAAAGATTATTATTATTATTAAAATGGCAGGCAACAGAGAGTGATAATAATGTTTACGCTGACGATTATGGCGACGACATTGATGACAAAGAGTATGATGATTCTGTTAGGGTTGAAAAATCTTTCTGGTGAATTGCAAACACAACATATACAAATAGAACAAGTGGACAACCTTTCTATGAGGGTTAGACGGGCCTAAGGTTACAGAGTACAGAAGATGGCATGTAATGATGATTTAAAGACCTATGAAGATTCCAGCAAAGAACAGAAATTGCGATAAGCCAGGAGCCTGACATTATGTGGAGAAGATGGCATATTTTTTTTGATTAGAACTGATGATTTTCGCACGCGTGATCGCCAATAGAAATTATAAGTCTAAAATTTCAATCGACAAAGAGCTGGATTTTTTACCAGGTCTTTGCGGGATTGCCGGAGTGTGCTCTTAGAAGTTTTAAGATCGAAGGGAAAATATTGAACTGTCTAATGGTTGTTGGTCTTAGGTTCTCTTTATGGGAGTGGCGATGTATGCACCATCAGCGGCTCTGGAATCAGGTATCAATGAACAAACAAACTATGCCACTATTATAAAACAGTTGTACTCTCATCCTTTCTTTCACTGTGAGCATCATGACCACCATATAAATTATATATATACCACCACATCACGACCTCCGCAACTATTCCATCACTACAACCATCGCAACCACCACCATCAATTGCTTAAGCATCAGCAATGTTGTCAGCATCGTTTCCATTACCATCAAAGAAGACGACATAAAATAATATAAGTAAATAAAAATTTACTGGTGTTTATTTTTTCTTAATTTAAAATGAATTATGACAAACTGGTTCGTGTCTATTCTTTTCTTAGCGACTGGTTTGCCACTTGCCGTTTCAATACCAGCTATGGCCGTTGTAACTGTCACCTATACAGCTCTCGTGAGTATATACATCTATAAAAAGAATTAAAGGTTAAACACTTTGCTTTAGCCCGACAAAGCGCGCAGGACAAATGCGCGCCGACGAAAGCGCGTAGAAAAATAATTTAGAAAGTGATGTTTTCAAAACTGCGCATAAATGTTACCAAGTCATCAGGGTAATTTATCATTTAAACGTTCTTTATTATGACGTTGCAACATATCGTTTCATCGTTTTATATAAATTGCATTTTAATACCAATGTCCACGACAACTGCCATCAATCCAGCTTCCATTTGAAGTCTACACAAGTATTATTTTCATCAGTCCAACTTCTACATTCACAAAAATAATTTTCATCAATCCTATTTCTACTTTCACAAAACAATAATTTAATCGATAAACTTCTATATGACTATGAGCAAGAATTATTATCATCAATCCAACTTTTATTAAGCACGAATTATTTTCATCAATCCAACTTCTATTTAAGCAACAGAATGTTTGCATCAATCCAATTTTATTTACGCAAGAATTGGACGTTAATATCGTTTCACTTGCATGGATCTGTGGTAGTAGCCTACCTATCAAGTTACGCGGTACGCTATATTTTATAGCTGCGCGCTTTTGTCTTGCGCGTTTTTGTCGGGGTTGTTACCATTGCGCGCTTTTGTCGGCGTGCTTTTGTCCTGTGCGCTTTTGTTACGGCGCCGCTTTACAGGTGTGTAAACTTTGTAACGGACTATAGGGTGCAGGACAAACGTTTGATAAATTACCCTGATGCATTATGTGCGCAGTTTGAAAGTGATTGACTAAAATATTTATTAAACGAATGACTGATGCAAATCTGTATATGAATGACCAAATGAATAATTAAATAAATATACATTTGAATTATTGAATCAATCAGTTATTCGACCAATCAATCAATTTACTGACAGATCGATCAGTTAATCAATCGTTCAGTATCTTCATCAATCAATCAATCAATCAATCAATTTGAAGGTCTTAAAAACTAAAGAAACAGGTAACGATTTGGTAAATATAGCCTAGTTAATGGTCTTATGTTCAAGGTTTTTTTGTAACTGTTCCTGTTACACGCATGTCTAACATGCAAACCACAATAAACTGTTAGGCATTATAATTCCTATAAACTTAATTGATGTCTGCATGATGTTTTATGACTGTAGGGTGGAATGCGAGCTGTGATATGGACGGACGTCTTTCAGTTTGGGATCATGCTTGGTGGAATGATTGCCATTTTAGTCAAGGTATCTTGTAACACTATTTCATTCATTCATTTCAGATATTTATATAGCGCCCCTTCAAGATTTCTACTCAGAGGCGCTCCCGACTACAGCGCGGACACTGAATCGGAGTTTCACGCCAGAGCGCATGAGCAATTGCGAGTGAAGAACTTGCCCAGGGTCCCTACGCGGCGGCTTGAGGTAGATTCGAACCCGCAACCCTCCGGCTGCAAGGCACCAAACATACCCCCTTGAGGGGGATTCGAACCCGCAACCCTCCGGCTGCAAGGCAACGAACATACTCCTACACCACCGCGCCCCACATGACGATAACGATGACGTTATCGTTGATAGAGTTTTCCAACAACTTTCCTGCCGTAAAATAGTGTAACTAATAATGGCTGTGCTAACGTGCAACATAAAAATGCGACTTGGAGGAATGCGAGGTAAATTTGAAATGGTTTCTATTTCTCAAAGGGGTTGATTGAAGTTGGAGGAATATCAAACGTCTTTAGACTGGCTGGGGAAGAAGGTCGACTCGTCTGGGCTAAGTAATCAATTTTTAATGCCAGTATCATCGTCATTATCGCAGTCCAAGTCCTAGTCAAATTCATTTCTCTTCAGCTTGTCACAATTCTTGTATAGCTTTAGATAACTAACTCAAGGAGAATTTTTTTCTCTGTTGTGTTGCCAGTGATAAGCACTATTTACAAATTTTTTGGGTTAAACCACCTTACTATTTGTCAACTAAAGTAAAACAGTTTAACCAAAGTTGGCAACCGATTTTGTAAATAAGTTAACAAGGCTAAAAATGGTTAGTTAAACTTTAACCAACTTTTAAAAACACTTTTATCAAACATTTCCACAATAACAGAGGTTAAGTAAACTGTAAAAAAGCACAGTATCAACGACAATTTCACTTTCCAACTAGGCCCTATGTAATGTGCACTAGACTAATAGTAATACCACAGTTCTACCAGAAAATAAGGAAGACTATTATTGCTAACGCAAACGATGATGCATCATGCAATGCAATGCAGTTCACTTGACTTTGGGTAGGTCTAATAAAACTAGCCTAATTACTCATAACAATCATTGCGGGACATGGTTGCGTAGTTGCTGATTTCTTAAGTTACACTTTTCAGTTAATAGCTCAATAATATTTGTAAAACTTTGATTTTTATTAAACTATTTTTCTCCAGTTAAACTTCATCCTTAACCAAAAAATTTAAGTTTAACTAAACGTTTTATTTTAAACTTTCAGTTAGAAACTAACAATATTAGTTAAACTTGGATTTTATTTAAACTGTTCTTCTCCAGTTAAACTTCATCCTTAACCAAAAAATGTAGTTCAACTAAAAGTTTTCAACTTATTGGTTAACTTTTGCCCATCACTGTCTGTTGCACAGCTTCAGTATCAATCCGCAAGAGCGCAACACTGTCTGGTCGCTGATGATTGGACTGGGGATCGCTTGGGTCAATCTTTTCGGCCTGAACCAGGCAGCCGTTCAGAGATACTCGGCCGTCGACAAACTATCCAAGGCAAGGAAGTATGTCGCGAAATACCTGCCTCTTTCAACTTTCATGATGCAAACCTATTGTCTTATTGTTTAGAGTTACAGGGCTTGACAAAAATCCCAGTTTGATCAATAATTTATGTTATTATAATCCTCATAATCGTCATCATCATCATCATCGTCATTATCATCATCGACTAAGTCGTCGTCGTCGACATCATCAGAATCATTCAGATGATCATCATCAATTTCAAAGTCATCATCGTCTTCGTCGTCTGTTTATCGCTTCTGTGAGACTCTAAGTGGCGCTATATAAAGGTCTTGTTACATTACATTACATTTGTTGTGTCATCGCCACTAATCATTTTTGTAATCATCCAACAAGCGTAGCTCCAGCGGAAACCCGTTCCAAATTGTGGCCCACTATCGAAAAGACCCGGCGCTGTGTAACAGAATGATGAGCTCATGGGTCAAAAAAATCGGCCCTGGCCGAAGAGAGGAGAGTTCTACGGCCAAAGGGTAAAAACCAGGACAACAGAGGTCACGCAGGTATATGACGCAGCAGAGCCAAGAAGACACCACAAGACAAGATGATGAGAAATTACAAGCAAGGTCCTTGAACCCCGTGTCCAGAATGACAACGAGACCAAGGTCCATCCTGAGCTGGTGATCAATGTTCTGGATCTATTTACCCTATCCATGTCTGAATCAATATGTTTCGTTTAGTCCAAAAGCTGTCAGTTATATTGCCATAGCTCTGCGTATTTTTGATGAATGACGTTTTTCACTCTGTCTATACTTGCATCTGCGAAACCATAACGCCCCTCCTTCCGACTCTTCATTCTTGTAGAAGGTAAACAGACCTATTCGAACTGATCACACTGACAAGTCACAAACACAATCGCTACTCTAAGCCTCTAAGGCTAAGCGCAGGGCAACAGCTTATTCACGAGCGCTGCGTCGTATCAGACGGGTTGCTCAGAGATCGACGTCCATTGGAGAACCGAGTCTGGCTGCCAGATAGTAAGAGAGAGGCAGAGCAACTGACTCTGAACTAACTTTTTTTTTCCAGAACGATCCTGATAATAATTCCTCCTCTGATCATAATGGACGTCATGGCCGGCATTATTGCCCTTATCGTCGTGGCTTACTATTCGAGCATCAAGTGCGATCCTCTGGCCAACAAAGACATCGCAAATACTAACATGGTCAGAGAATTATTTCTTGTCGCTGCTGTCTTCTGTAGTCTTGCCGACGATGGATTTTCTAGAAAAGTTGCTACATTTGCCCGTTCGCATTACATAAAATGAAATGACATTGCTTTACAAATACGGTGAAACGTAATCACGAATATGAATTGTCTATGCGGTTCCTTCATTAAATCACGTCAAATGCTAACATTACTGATGACACTCTATATAACCCTTTTATTGGTTGGCCAGCGACAATATTTTTCAAGCGGCCACCAGGGTAGGGCCTACCGAAGGCCTGTGCAAAATGGGTGTACGGAGCTGAAACAGGACTCGGTGAGCCCGACATTAGAAACGTTTTGCAAAACTTAATCTTGAATGGGGCATTTTAGCTAACAAACAGTCAAATTAGGCTTATTATACAATTAATTTGATATTCTTTATCTGTCATAAGCATCACATAAAATCCGCTAAGCCTTAACCTAAGGTCTTTGTATTCTAGTTTCTAGTTATTGTATAATTTAATTTGCCATCATACCCTGTGAAAAATTTCAACTTTGAACTTTTATTCCCAAATTGTGTAGCCATTAGGCATGGCTCCGCAGGCCAGAAATGCATCGATGGCGGCCCAGAAAAGGCCCGTGGGCCGGATATTTGACACTCTTTCTCTATATTATACTGTTACTTCATTAAACTACATCAGTTTATAATATTACAATATATATCATAATTTTGATGATATCTGTGCAGTTGCTTCCACATTTCGTTGTGACAATTTTCGCCGATTCACCTGGATTTGCTGGAATTTTTCTCGCCACACTTTATGGAGGAACGTTGAGGTAATGGCGTTCATTTACTAATTTAATTAATTAATTATAATCAACAGTAATCAGTGTCAGCTGATAAAGATCGACCAGCAATCAAATCTAAACAGTCTTCTGTGTATAAATTAAGCAATCTGTAAATCCAGGAAATACAACGATTCCATTAAAATAATATAATATACTCCTGCTCAATGTTTCCTTTGCCACTGAAGTTATTCAAAAACTCTGTAGGTTTATATATCGATAAGATAAAGTATTGATATATTGCGAAATGTAATAGAACTGCAGTTAATACTGCCCTTCGCTCAAATTTCAGAAGTTCGAACAGGACATATAAGACAGAGAGCAAAGAATATGGTGGTCGGCGGTTGGAGCCTTTCCCTCGGCGATAACTTGACAGGGACACAGAGGAAGCCTTTCACGTGCAATTGCGAAGTGTCATCGATGCTCTGTCCCGTGCGTCCCATTTGAACTTCTGAAATTCTGAAGAAGTGCAATATTAACTTCAGTTGTATAATATTTCATCATTATATTTATATCCGTATGCTCCCGTTAACTTCCCTTTCGTTATCTCTCTCACCATGCCTTGTTTCTGCTTTACATTATTCCATTTACTTGTTGTGTGTTTGCAACGTGTAGTACTCTGTCTTCGATGCTGAGCGGTTCAGCCGCAAATATTTGGGAGGATATGCTCAAATGGAAACTGAGCCATCTGCCGGAAAGTAGAAAGACTTTAATCAACAAGCTCCTAGGTATGAAGAATGCGGCATCTCTGGACACAATTAAATCGCAGTTCAATGTCTCTCTTGTAGAGCATTCATATGACTATCATTGACTTTTTGAAGTCATGCACAATGATTATTCCTTCGGCCTTGGCTGAGGTTACGGCGCTATACAAATATACTCATCATCATCATCATCATCATCATCATCATCTATGATCATCATCCATCATCATCATCCACAATCACTATCCATCATCCATCCACCATCCATTCATCGTCCATTATTATCGGTCATCATCCATCACCATGGAACACGAATTTTAAAATTGCATGGGAAACTGATGCTCAATCTTTAACTTAGCATTTGCTGGATCAACAGTTCATTGTGTAATGTGTTTTAGTTGTGCTGTTTGGAGTCTTGATCACTGGAGTGGCTTTCCTCTCGACTTGTATTCCAGGTCCAATCATACAGGTGAGCTTGTCATCGATCAGGTGCCTCTTAATAGCTGTCAGATTATTATTTTCTATCCAATTTGAAAAATAATTTATTTTCAGGGAATAAAATAGTGCGTGTAATTGTACTAATAGTTTCTCGGGCAATGTGTGTTTCCATTTTAACGACTAGCTGTGTGGTTACAAAGGCCATTAGCGTCGCCCTCCTCCTTTATCCAGGCTTGGGACTGGCACTGTCAGAAAGCAAACAGTGACGGAGTTCTCGGCAGTTCTCGGAGTTCTCGGGCAGTAATATTTATATAGGCTAAGAACTCGTTTATAACGCCAACCTCTCTCGAACTTAAGGTGTGTCAAATAGTGGCACGGAAGACTGAAATGTCAGAGCAATACGATGAAAGTTAAATAATATTAATCATTATATTATTATTTCCATTATTGCTATTAGTAGTAGCAGTAGTAGTGGTAGTGGTAGAGGTGGTGGTTGTAGTAGTAGTAATATTCATAGTAGTTGCAGTGATGACAGTGGTGTTGTGGTACTGTGGATGGGTTGCAGCACTACTACCACCACCTGAACTACCACTACTACCAATGATGCTAGTAGTAGGAGTGGTTCGGTAGTGATATTATTATTATTACTATTACTACCACCTTCGATACTACTAATAATACTACAGCCACTACTACTACTACTACTGCTGCTATTGCTACTACTGCTACTACTGCTACTATTACTGCTGCTACTTCCGTTGTTACTGCTGCTGCTACTGCTCTTGCTACTTCCGGTCCTACTACCGCTTTTACTACTGCTCGTACTACTACTATTACTACTATTGCTATTAGTTACTTGTGCATTGGCAGGTGTTGGTTGCCTTGTATAGTTCGGTGGTTGGTCCAATGATTGGGCTTTTCGTCCTCGGCGCAGTCTCCAAACATGCCAACTGGAAGGTTAATATATTTATCATCCTCTGCTGGCTCATGGCGATATGAATGAACTCCAATTTTAGTTATAAGGATTCGAGACATCATCACTACCCCCTGACTGTGGTTGTGAGGATGAGGGTTATGATGATGATATAGATAATGACTATGACGACGACGACGACGATGCTAGTCTAGATTTTGTTTCACAATTGCAATTTATGATTACAAGGGGCGCTATAATTATAAAAATTCATAGTCAATGAATGAACACAAGGCCGACCACTGATATCTTTTGCGATATAATAAAGGCCAATTGAAGACACTGAAAATAGTTTATATAAAACTTTAACGTTGAAAGGACTGATAACACGACTACTACTACTACTACTACTACTACTACTACTACTACTACTACTACTACTACTACTACTACTACTACTACTACTACTACTACTACTACTACTACTACTACTACTACTACTACTACTACTACTACTACTACTACTACTACTACTACTACTACTACTACTACTACTACTACTACTACTACTACTACTACTACTACTACTACTACTACTACTACTACTACTACTACTACTACTACTACTACTACTACTACTACTACTACTACTACTACTACTACTACTACTACTACTACTACTACTACTACTACTACAATACTGTATTTTTGAACAATTTTATATGGTGCTCATAGTTATTCCCCTGATCATTCTACAATGTCATCACATTCCTAAGTTTGATGGGTTGCATTTTTTCTGTTTTAGGGGACGTTATTAGGAGGCATTATGGGTGTGCTGACTCTCGTCTGGTTGAACATTGGGTCTATGATGTTCAGCCACAAGCACCCTTCTCTGCCTCCCGTATCCGTGGAGCATTGCTCCCCTGGAAACAGTAACTCCACTTTCCTCGTCTCCTCACTGAACTACACCAACTACACGCACTTAGAGGTGACTGATGGAAACTGGGGCAAAAACAATTGGAATCGAACAACTGAGGTTATGCCAGACGCAGGAATCCAAGTGGTAAGCACTGTCTACAAGAATACGTATGTGGCATGGTACAAGAATACGTTTTGTAGCATGGTACAAGAATACTTTATGTGGCGTAGTACAAGAACACGTTCTGTGGTCTGGTACTGGAATACGCCATGTGACATGGTACATGCCCTCCTTTTCGTGATCATCATCAGCAACATTATCATCATCGTTTCTAACGCCACCCAATATGATGCCTTGTTTGTGAATAGGTTACCTATCCCCAGGTTAGTCAAGTAATCAAGTCCTGTGCTTTTATCGTTATGTGGAATGGTCCCACAGTATAATTGAAACATGTCCTCCACTATGCTACATCTCATTTTCTCATGAGCTGCATGATAGTTACAGGACTTCAATCTGAATTACATGACAGCACATCACATTAAGTATTATTTGACTGGTTCCGTTTTGATCTTCTTCAGATTACATATCGAGGTCTCGAGCATTTCTATGCCATATCATATCTGTGGTTCATACCAATTGGAATCATCGTCACAGGAGTCATCGGTATAATAGCATCCTTGATTATGAGTAAGTACAATTTAATCTAATCTTATCTAACCTGATGTGATTTACAGTACATTCTTCAGTTACTCCAGTATGACCTACAGCTGAACGGGCTACTGTAGGTCATACTACAGTTGACTTTGATTAAATTCCGATAAGCAAGAAACGGTGAACATTTGAAATAAAAAACAGTAACTTACAAGTTACAATATAGAGAAATTTCAATGTAACTGTGTGTCTACTTTACTTTTAAAAAGGGGACAGAGACCTGGAGGCAAAGGTGGATGAACGTCTTCTCTTGAGGTTCCGCGGCTGTGGATGGTCGGATCCGAAAGAAAACGAGGAACACCTGGCAGACGGAAATAAAGCATCGCTAAAGGAAACCAAAGTAGGCAATTATATTCATCATCCATGCACTCATAAAATGAAGGCGCTAACATTTGTGCTTTTTTGTTCAGCTCAATGACTAACCTCTTGTTCAATCTATGTAATGTTTTCTCAGTCTTTTTTCTCTTCTTCTGTACCTACATTGTACATTGATCGTCCTTTTAATACATATCCTTTCGTCTTCTCTTTGCTCTTCTTCATCTCCTACTCTTCCTTCCGTCCATACTTTTAGGGTCCTTTTAGTATGTCTCCATTTCTACATTTCTTTTCCGATCCCAACTTTCTTTGGCATTCTTCATCTCTTCGAAAAACATTGCCTTATACCCGTTGGAAATCTTTCAACAGTTCTGCTTGTCTTTGTTTTTTTCAGGGTCTGAAAGGACCAGAAGATGATTTTCTAAGGGACATGGAAATGACGGGTTCAAAGAAAACTGAAAATCGGTTTAGCAAGGAAATCAAAATCCACTTAAAGAAAGAAACGGACAACGGGATTGCTACGTAAAACGACACAGAAGAAACGTTTTGTCACTAGAGCAAAACTTTGAGTTAACTATAAAAGCACCAATTAAACTGTTGTGTGTTGGCAGCACAACGTACATGTATAATGTGGCCAGGACGTTCTTAGGCATAATTATTACCTTTTGCTAACCGAACCCTTCGTCTGTAGTTAATAACCAGATACTACTTTCAGAGCAGTCAGTGAGCGCCGGAAACATTGGATGAAGTAAGATGAGGTAGGGTGAGGTATGATTAGATATGATGAGCTTAGTTAAGGTACGGAGAGGTAATAGGACCAGGTATACCAGGAAAAGCAAGTTAAGCGCCTTCAGTAAAATTTCACACCTATTTTAATATGTTTGTTTATTTAATTAGGATTATTATTCGTTTATTATTCGCACTCAAGACAGCTGTCACACCGCAACTGATTACAGCGAGTTCATTGAAATAATAAAGATATCATTCAAAATATTTGGCTGAGATATATTATGTATGGAAGAAATTGTAACATTTTAAGGTATTAAAGAATGCATGTGTAGGCAGGAGATTATTATTCTTAAGAAAGTCCAAATTTATGTATAGGCAATTTAGTTCCTTGTCAATACTATTGTGGTTTGTATCCGACAGATGATAATTATAGATTATACGTAATGTATTCATTGTTAATTATATTGTGCATTGCTTGCCTTAGTCTGTTTTATTTTTAGAAACTAAACATACTCTCGCAAGAGTCATGTTTGGGTGAAGACCATAGACCACTTAAATTACCAGGACAGTAGGCGCTCAGCCTCGAGACTTAAAACTTTGGTCCATTGTCAATTTACTCTTTTTATCACAAAATGAACGAAGATTCCGTTTTGGATGAATTTTTCTTTGTTGTGTTTGACCCGACGAGAGCCACAGATAGGAAAAATATTGACACTAAGTTCAATGCCATTCAAGGCTACTGCAAGGTCGGAAAAAATTTAATCGATCATTGATCAGAAATAAATGGCTATATCTCAGCCAATTATTGTCGAAATCGGGTAATTCTTGTTTGTGTTTCTCGTCTTGATGAAGGCTACCTGTGTTAAGAAACAAGGCTGCTAAATATAAGACGGTCCAAGGTTATTTTAAGGTCAGAAAGGTCAATTTAAGAGGAAACTGATAAAATGGCCATAGCTCAGTCAAATATTATTATATTTCGATTGCTCTTTCTACTTTAATTATAATTATAATTATAATGCTTAAGAAATTAAGTAATTAAAAGTAACTAAATAAGCCTCTGTATAGATTAGACTGACTGACATAGGACTAGGGCTGTCCTGCTGGAGGAACTTGGGATTCCTTATGGTAAAACCCATTTTCACTGTATTTGAAAAAAACTTGTCTTAACATGTAAACACTGAATCGAACAGTAAAGTTGATTTATTTATTTTAACTCTGCCGCTCCTCGCTGTCTGGCAGTGCCAGTCCCAAGCCTGGATAAAGGATAAGGGCGACGCTAATCATAATCATAATCATGTCTTTATTCAGCAACTAATCAACCAACCAAATTGAAATTGACCTGTCTGACCTACAAAGCCCTCAGCACCAGTACACCTCCTTATCTTAATTCAAAACTGACTCCTTACATCGCTCATCGTTTTTTTCACTTTTTTATTGATCCCAGTAACATATACAAGTGTTGAACAACATAGTCATATAATAATCGAACAATCAAAGATTAAAACAACACATTGAGCTAGTAAGCAACGAGAGTTGATCAGGAACAATAGGCTCACCAGAAGGGACGGGTCCCTCTAGATAGGGTCTACTTAAATCGACATCGTTGCCTGCGATCATCAAGTTCCGGTCTTTTATCTGAGCCTCGATGCAGAACAGTTGTGGGCTCTCGTGCATTCCATGCCTCTGCCCCAAGGAATGGAATCGACTGTCTCTCTACATGTGTAGCTAAAATTCACTTCCTTCCTTCAAAAAGTGGCTAAAACTCAATATTTCTCCTTGGCTTTCATGCACTTGGATATCTAGCTGCATCTTCTCCTGACGGCTAACTATCCGCGCTTCAGATTCGCATATCGGTGTGACCGTGCGCGCGTTACAATTTTAATTATCGTCATCTACGTAAAAGGAACAAAACAGTCAGCTGTTTCGATGTAAATATTCAGGGCTGAGACATGATGATAATTCACTCGATAGATAGGTGAAGAAAATATTACTACTAAGTAATTCCTATTAAATAATGGCGCCGGTGTCTAAAGTTCAATGCATCAGCGTATGGTTGTACCAAAGCCAATTCGTAATCAGGCCAACATCCAGAAAGATCAGTCCTTTGAGAAAGAGACAGCTTATGATGGATAAAGCAGATAAAACAGACAACAGTGAACTGATTGAAAGATCTACAATAAAGCAAACAACATGAATAGGGTCTACGCATAAAAATATTTGTATCCTTCGGTTCAACCTCTGTTGAGAAACGAGGAGAAATTTCGTCGTCTTTCGATAAGTCTTTGACGATATCGATCCGAATGGGTTTCTCATTTGCCGAAGACGTTCGCCCGATAAACGCTATTCTTGCTCATCGTCGACAATCCTGCATTGTTTTTATATCTTAATGGCAATGAGACCATTCGCCCAAAAAGGTTGGGTGAAGGGCATAAATAGTATAAACTCTTAACGGTCTTAACAGTTCTAAAAGAGTATCGCTTGCTCACAAAGCGTGTTCGACAGACTTCGTCCCTTATCCGTCGCAAACCGTTCAGCGATTGGACGACTTGTTAAATTTGTTTACATTCTGAGAACGACGTATCACAGAGATGTCCTACTTCGTGATCATAACCCTGAGTCGGTTACTGCAGATGGTTACACTGTGTCGTCAGTGGCGTCACATCGACATTTCGATGTTTAGGAATTCGGAATCCTCTCCGCCATAGACACTTTGGGTAATCAGTAAACGACTAAACCTTTTCATTAAGTCCGCATTTGATCCAGGCAAGTCTTCAAGTTATTTTAGCGTCACTTTTTCTTTATACGGTTTCATCTTAAGATTATATATTTTATTGGCCAATTGCTATCCGCATTTTTGTGGTAGGCCTCGATCCGATCACTCGCCCTCCGACCGATAGTTTCCATACGCGATTCTAAATTCTATTCGACTGACAATTTGTGATTCGCAGGTCCCTAACATAACTGCACATTCTACGCACCTCATCCCGTTGGATTATATAATATCTCAAATCATATATGCTAAGTCATACGATGAGTAAATTTAACCTGTGTTGTAACGACAAAGTCATGGCATTTTACGCAGAAGCAGCTAATTATAGTTATGATATAGGGCCTACCCAAAGATTAGAATAATATACTCAAAGAATCTGACTACAGGGAATGCACGCATAACCTCACAAAATGTAAGGATAATTCATTCATTCATTCATTCATTCCGGATATTTATATAGCGCCTCTTCAAGAAACCTACTCAGAGGCGCTCCCAGCCCAGCCACGGCCAAACAGAAAGGACTTTAGTAGTTGGTAGAAAGCAGGCAAATCATTCCGGGGCAGTAAGCGCAACATAAGCGAGAGCCCATTCCAAGTGGAGGGGCCAACAACCGAAAAGGCTCGACGCTGTCTGACCGAGGAGCGGGCCCGAGGGACCAATAGCTCCCCTTAGTCGAAGAGCGCAGCGCTCGACGAGAGGCTAAGTCGGAAACCGGGCGACAGAGATCAGATAAGTAAGACGGAGCACTACCAGTGAGACACCGCCAGACAAGTGCTGCTAACCTATAGGATATGCGTTGCGTGGCAGGAAGCCAGTGCAATACATCACGCATGTAGGCAGAAACTGGGGCATATTTGGGAATATGACCAATAAGCCGAGCAGCAGAACGAAGGACCCGGTCAAGACGCCCTATTAAGCCAGATGGGTGACCAGCAAGAACCGAGCAACAATGATCAATTCTGCTGGTGACGAAGGCGTGGACAAGTACCACAGCAGCATCATGGGAGAGGGACCTCAGGACAACACGCAAATGACGGAGCTGGTAGTAACAGCTTCGTGTGATCAGGTTGACGTGCTGCGAAAGACTAAGTTCTTGATCAAGTGTCACCCCAAGGTCACGAACAGTAAGCGAAAAGGCAATAATTATATTCTGCCTTTGCAGGCAACTTAGATGTTAAACGTTTGCTCAGCTAAACTAAGGAATATTAATAAGCTTCAGGTAATTACTTTCGTTAAAGTCATATATTATTTTTATATATTAAATATATTATGTTTATACGATTTTCTAGCTTCGATGTAAAGTTAAGGATTTCAGTTATGCCTAACTTCAACACAAATGAGTCAATACATTTGAAAATGTTTCTAAAGATTCTCAGTTCGATTAGCTTATTGCTAAGTGGAAGTAAGTCGTTTCTTTGCCTTAGAATCACACAACCTAAATATTTATCTCATGCATCAAATTTCTAGTCTTGCGATTGTTGTATTTAACAGGATCTTCATACTTTTACCATAATGTTACACGCCTGTCCAACACTATCAAAGCCTCAAATTAGTGCACCTGACTTCATCTCAAGTAACGTGTTCCAATTAAACTTCTTGCTTTGCAGGTAATAACTTGCATAAAGATTGATGCAATGGAGTCGCATCTTATATGGGCAGACTACCTGATCCTTGTTGGATTCCTCGTCATCTCTCTGGCCATCGGAATCTACCATTCGCTGACAGGAGGTCGACAGAAGACGACCGCAGAGTTCATAATGGGCAATCGAAAACTCAAGGTCATTCCGACGGCCATTTCTTTGTTTGTGTCTTTCCAGTCGGGCATCTTGTTTCTCGGCCTAACGGCGGAGATGTACTGCTACGGAATCCAGTACCTCATCTTCTACGTCGCCACTGCACCACTAGCTTTGTTCCTTATCGAACGCATCGTTGTTCCTTGGCTCTATCCGTTGAAGTTGGTCAGCATCTACGATGTAAGTGAGCTCTCGGGTTTGTCATACAAAGATTAATTGATTTTTACTTGACAAAATGTCTACCTTACTAACCTTGTGTTTTATAAACTCCTGAAGACTTACTTGTATCACCGTGGTTGGACTGGGGGCGCCTCTGAGTAGGTTTCTTGAAGGGGTGCTATTAATCCTTAAAATGAATGAGTCATACACAGTGTTTTAGAGTACATACAATATTCTATCCAGTTTACTACAAGAAGCTGAAACGACGCATTAGAACTGCAATTTTGCAAGCAAATGTTTGCACAATTGTACCTGATATCGCATTGTAATAGTCACTTAAGAATAATACTGCTCATCTTTCTAGCCTTCTATTGGAAAGGTTATCATCGCAGCACACACCCACTTTACATAACACTATTTGCTTAAATGAAAATGATCGATAAACCTTAGAACTATATAATTATCTAACTATCGAGGCTAGCAATTTGAGGCCCGCCGCTGCTTTGAGTAATTTAGAGCACGTTGTAGATTGATCACTGAAAATGAAAACATATTTCTGTATTTTGTTTGTCAGTACTTAGAGATGCGATATATGTCCAAGAGTGTCAGGATTTTTGGAGCTTCTATGGGAATTTCAACGTCGGTGAGGAACAGTTTGTGCCCATGCACGATTGATTTAAGCTTATATTATAGCAGATACACTTTATTAAGTAAATGTATCGTCAGGGTAACATTTGTTGGTCGGAAGGCAAAAATTTCTGTTCAGTTCTTCAGATCCAACCAAACGCACCACAAGCAACATTTCATGAAATGGAAGCAAAGCTGGACTACTTTGGCGTTAGAGGGACAACTTAAACAACGAACTGACCAGTCTTGAACCATACATGAGAAAATACGTTATCTAGATGTGGCAAATGATAAAAAAGATGGAGATCATCTTTCAATGCCGACATAAATGCGCGAGTCTGTTGGTGAGCAAGGTTGCTAATCCTCCATACACTGCCTCTGTTTTATTAAAGGACTGTCTTCTGGATATCGACTTGACTATGCCTTGGTTCTGGTGAGCCATCGTCTTGAGCATCGGACACCGGCTATACAAAAAATTAAAAGATACATACTGGATCATCAACACGAAGTTTGGAAGTTTAGCTCTCCTTCAGGGTAGATAGCTGCTTCGAAATATTTTCACCACTAGAGTCACCAGAGCAAAACTCGGCTGTAGACTGTAATAAAAGTACGGTAACGTCACACTGAAAGATCAGGCGGCTAGATAGAGTGGGCCTACTTCTTTCATCTGTCGAAAGTACGATATATGAAATTGCCGAAAGTCTTGGGACTGGCATTACCACAATACGCACAGTGGAAGAGTTGTGGTTTGTAGAAGATGTCATATATCCCGATTCCCGGATGAGTTGAACAGGTGGTTGCAATACCTATGATCGCCATCGTAGACGCAGGTATATATGTGTCTTAGTAGACAAACGCCGCCTGGACTTTAGACCATGGTCGTGGGGTGAAGTGTAAAGATGGGCCAGAATAATTTACAGCGCAAGACGTTTATTGTTAGAATGTTGTACTCATATTGACAGTTGTTTGTTGTTAAGACGTATGTACACCAGATTACGGATATGCAATTGGTTTAATAAAGAATATACGTACTTACTTACTTAACAACAAAAGATAAATGGTGAACTGTATTTCGGATACTTGTTCTTAGATTCTGATCATGGGAGGAGCTATGTACGCACCATCAGCAGCTCTTGAATCCGGTATCTATGAGCTACAATAATACCACTTCTGTACTGTCCTACATTTTATCTTTAACTGCCATTTTCATGACCACCACAACACCGTCGTCATCATCATCATCATCATCATCATCATCATCTCATCATCATCATCATCATCATCATCATCATCATCATCATCTCATCATCATCATCATCATCATCATCATCATCATCATCATCATCATCATCATCATCATCATCATCATCATCATCATCATCATCATCATCATCTGTATTGTTTTAATGCAAGAATTGAGTTTGTTGTTATTAAACTGTGTTTGAAGAAGAGAAAGAAACATTGAAAAGAACTGTGTCAATTGAATTCTTAAACAGTTAGAAGTCACGTTGAGCAATTTATATGTAGAAGATAATGAAAGTTCTTGAGGTAGGTCACAACTAAAGAAAGAAAAAGAGTTGGTGACATATTTGGTGGCAGCAGCAGTAGGATTCGAAACAATCTGGAATTCCAAACAACGTCTGGGAGTCGAAACAACGTCTGGAATTCGAAACAGCACGTGCGGGATTCGAAGCAGCGATGCGGGATTCGAAGCAACGTGCGGGATTCGAAACGGCGTGCGGGATTCAGGAAACAACGTCGACTGAGGTGAATACGCATTCCCTTTAAATTTTAAATTTTTAATGGCCGCCGGTTTTTTCCTAAAGTTTTCAAGGGGGCTTTTTTAAAAAAAAAGGGGGGTTTAAATTTGGGTTTTTTACCAAAGCCAATTCGTAATCAGGCCAACATCCAGAAAGATCAGTCCTTTGAGAAAGAGACAGCTTATGATGGATAAAGCAGATAAAACAGACAACAGTGAACTGATTGAAAGATCTACAATAAAGCAAACAACATGAATAGGGTCTACGCATAAAAATATTTGTATCCTTCGGTTCAACCTCTGTTGAGAAACGAGGAGAAATTTCGTCGTCTTTCGATAAGTCTTTGACGATATCGATCCGAATGGGTTTCTCATTTGCCGAAGACGTTCGCCCGATAAACGCTATTCTTGCTCATCGTCGACAATCCTGCATTGTTTTTATATCTTAATGGCAATGAGACCATTCGCCCAAAAAGGTTGGGTGAAGGGCATAAATAGTATAAACTCTTAACGGTCTTAACAGTTCTAAAAGAGTATCGCTTGCTCACAAAGCGTGTTCGACAGACTTCGTCCCTTATCCGTCGCAAACCGTTCAGCGATTGGACGACTTGTTAAATTTGTTTACATTCTGAGAACGACGTATCACAGAGATGTCCTACTTCGTGATCATAACCCTGAGTCGGTTACTGCAGATGGTTACACTGTGTCGTCAGTGGCGTCACATCGACATTTCGATGTTTAGGAATTCGGAATCCTCTCCGCCATAGACACTTTGGGTAATCAGTAAACGACTAAACCTTTTCATTAAGTCCGCATTTGATCCAGGCAAGTCTTCAAGTTATTTTAGCGTCACTTTTTCTTTATACGGTTTCATCTTAAGATTATATATTTTATTGGCCAATTGCTATCCGCATTTTTGTGGTAGGCCTCGATCCGATCACTCGCCCTCCGACCGATAGTTTCCATACGCGATTCTAAATTCTATTCGACTGACAATTTGTGATTCGCAGGTCCCTAACATAACTCTACCCAAAGATTAGAATAATATACTCAAAGAATCTGACTACAGGGAATGCACGCATAACCTCACAAAATGTAAGGATAATTCATTCATTCATTCATTCATTCCGGATATTTATATAGCGCCTCTTCAAGAAACCTACTCAGAGGCGCTCCCAGCCCACCACGGCCAAACAGAAAGGACTTTAGTAGTTGGTAGAAAGCAGGCAAATCATTCCGGGGCAGTAAGCGTAACATAAGCGAGAGCCCATTCCAAGTGGAGGGGCCAACAACCGAAAAGGCTCGACGCTGTCTGACCGAGGAGCGGGCCCGAGGGACCAATAGCTCCCCTTAGTCGAAGAGCGCAGCGCTCGACGAGAGGCTAAGTCGGAAACCGGGCGACAGAGATCAGATAAGTAAGACGGAGCACTACCAGTGAGACACCGCCAGACAAGTGCTGCTAACCTATAGGATATGCGTTGCGAGGCAGGAAGCCAGTGCAATACATCACGCATGTAGGCAGAAACTGGGGCATATTTGGGAATATGACCAATAAGCCGAGCAGCAGAACGAAGGACCCGGTCAAGACGTCCTATTAAGCCAGATGGGTGACCAGCAAGAACCGAGCAACAATGATCAATTCTGCTGGTGACGAAGGCGTGGACAAGTACCACAGCAGCATCATGGGAGAGGGACCTCAGGACAACACGCAACTGACGGAGCTGGTAGTAACAGCTTCGTGTGATCAGGTTGACGTGCTGCGAAAGACTAAGTTCTTGATCAAGTGTCACCCCAAGGTCACGAACAGTAAGCGAAAAGGCAATAATTATATTCTGCCTTTGCAGGCAACTTAGATGTTAAACGTTTGCTCAGCTAAACTAAGGAATATTAATAAGCTTCAGGTAATTACTTTCGTTAAAGTCATATATTATTTTTATATATTAAATATATTATGTTTATACGATTTTCTAGCTTCGATGTAAAGTTAAGGATTTCAGTTATGCTAACTTCAACACAAATGAGTCAATACATTTGAAAATGTTTCTAAAGATTCTCAGTTCGATTAGCTTATTGCTAAGTGGAAGTAAGTCGTTTCTTTGCCTTAGAATCACACAACCTAAATATTTATCTCATGCATCAAATTTCTAGTCTTGCGATTGTTGTATTTAACAGGATCTTCATACTTTTACCATAATGTTACACGCCTGTCCAACACTATCAAAGCCTCAAATTAGTGCACCTGACTTCATCTCAAGTAACGTGTTCCAATTAAACTTCTTGCTTTGCAGGTAATAACTTGCATAAAGATTGATGCAATGGAGTCGCATCTTATATGGGCAGACTACCTGATCCTTGTTGGATTCCTCGTCATCTCTCTGGCCATCGGAATCTACCATTCGCTGACAGGAGGTCGACAGAAGACGACCGCAGAGTTCATAATGGGCAATCGAAAACTCAAGGTCATTCCGACGGCCATTTCTTTGTTTGTGTCTTTCCAGTCGGGCATCTTGTTTCTCGGCCTAACGGCGGAGATGTACTGCTACGGAATCCAGTACCTCATCTTCTACGTCGCCACTGCACCACTAGCTTTGTTCCTTATCGAACGCATCGTTGTTCCTTGGCTCTATCCGTTGAAGTTGGTCAGCATCTACGATGTAAGTGAGCTCTCGGGTTTGTCATACAAAGATTAATTGATTTTTACTTGACAAAATGTCTACCTTACTAACCTTGTGTTTTATAAACTCCTGAAGACTTACTTGTATCACCGTGGTTGGACTGGGGGCGCCTCTGAGTAGGTTTCTTGAAGGGGTGCTATTAATCCTTAAAATGAATGAGTCATACACAGTGTTTTAGAGTACATACAATATTCTATCCAGTTTACTACAAGAAGCTGAAACGACGCATTAGAACTGCAATTTTGCAAGCAAATGTTTGCACAATTGTACCTGATATCGCATTGTAATAGTCACTTAAGAATAATACTGCTCATCTTTCTAGCCTTCTATTGGAAAGGTTATCATCGCAGCACACACCCACTTTACATAACACTATTTGCTTAAATGAAAATGATCGATAAACCTTAGAACTATATAATTATCTAACTATCGAGGCTAGCAATTTGAGGCCCGCCGCTGCTTTGAGTAATTTAGAGCACGTTGTAGATTGATCACTGAAAATGAAAACATATTTCTGTATTTTGTTTGTCAGTACTTAGAGATGCGATATATGTCCAAGAGTGTCAGGATTTTTGGAGCTTCTATGGGAATTTCAACGTCGGTGAGGAACAGTTTGTGCCCATGCACGATTGATTTAAGCTTATATTATAGCAGATACACTTTATTAAGTAAATGTATCGTCAGGGTAACATTTGTTGGTCGGAAGGCAAAAATTTCTGTTCAGTTCTTCAGATCCAACCAAACGCACCACAAGCAACATTTCATGAAATGGAAGCAAAGCTGGACTACTTTGGCGTTAGAGGGACAACTTAAACAACGAACTGACCAGTCTTGAACCATACATGAGAAAATACGTTATCTAGATGTGGCAAATGATAAAAAAGATGGAGATCATCTTTCAATGCCGACATAAATGCGCGAGTCTGTTGGTGAGCAAGGTTGCTAATCCTCCATACACTGCCTCTGTTTTATTAAAGGACTGTCTTCTGGATATCGACTTGACTATGCCTTGGTTCTGGTGAGCCATCGTCTTGAGCATCGGACACCGGCTATACAAAAAATTAAAAGATACATACTGGATCATCAACACGAAGTTTGGAAGTTTAGCTCTCCTTCAGGGTAGATAGCTGCTTCGAAATATTTTCACCACTAGAGTCACCAGAGCAAAACTCGGCTGTAGACTGTAATAAAAGTACGGTAACGTCACACTGAAAGATCAGGCGGCTAGATAGAGTGGGCCTACTTCTTTCATCTGTCGAAAGTACGATATATGAAATTGCCGAAAGTCTTGGGACTGGCATTACCACAATACGCACAGTGGAAGAGTTGTGGTTTGTAGAAGATGTCATATATCCCGATTCCCGGATGAGTTGAACAGGTGGTTGCAATACCTATGATCGCCATCGTAGACGCAGGTATATATGTGTCTTAGTAGACAAACGCCGCCTGGACTTTAGACCATGGTCGTGGGGTGAAGTGTAAAGATGGGCCAGAATAATTTACAGCGCAAGACGTTTATTGTTAGAATGTTGTACTCATATTGACAGTTGTTTGTTGTTAAGACGTATGTACACCAGATTACGGATATGCAATTGGTTTAATAAAGAATATACGTACTTACTTACTTAACAACAAAAGATAAATGGTGAACTGTATTTCGGATACTTGTTCTTAGATTCTGATCATGGGAGGAGCTATGTACGCACCATCAGCAGCTCTTGAATCCGGTATCTATGAGCTACAATAATACCACTTCTGTACTGTCCTACATTTTATCTTTAACTGCCATTTTCATGACCACCACAACACCGTCGTCATCATCATCATCATCATCATCATCATCATCATCATCATCATCATCATCATCATCATCATCATCATCATCATCATCATCATCATCATCATCATCATCATCATCATCATCATCATCATCATCATCATCATCATCATCATCATCATCATCATCATCATCATCATCTGTTGTTTTAAGGCAAGAGTTGAGTTTGTTGTTATTAAACTGTGTTTGAAGAAGAGAAAGAAACATTGAAAGAACTGTGTCAATTTAATTCTTAAACAGTTAGAAGTCGTTGAGCAATTTATATGTAGAGATAAGGAAAGTTCTTGAGGTAGGTCACAACTAAGAAAGAAAAAGAGTTGGTGACATATTTGGTGGCAGCAGCGGTGGATTCGAAACAACGTCTGGGATTCGAAACAACGTCTGGAATTCGAAACAACGTCTGGAATTCGAAACAACGTCTGGGATTCGAAACAACGTCTGGGATTCGAAACAACGTCTGGGATTCGAAACAACGTCTGGGATTCGAAACAACGTCGACTGGTGAATACGCATTCAAATCATTGGTAAATTGACGACAACGAAAGCCTCAACGACAAAGGTATAAAAGTTGGTTGTTATCAAACAAAGAACAATCCCCAATACTTCAAACACAAAAGAAAACTCGTGTTTTCCAGAAAGGACAGCACTGAAGTAAAGAAGTAAGATGGAGAAATTAAGTGTCAAGAAACAAGCAGAACTGAAGAAGATGTCTTCTGAAAGATTAAAACAGCGCTTGTTAAAGGCTGGTTTTGAAGAAGAGAAACTGAAAGATATGTCACGTGAAGACATGCTAGAAGCGTTAGCTGAAGTCTGGCTTAAAGAAGAAGCAGAGGAAGAAGAAGGTGCTGTCGGCGGTGCTGTGGAAAAGGTTACTGAGAAACCGCCTGGGCCTATGTCTATGGAGACGATGATGCAATGGATGATGATGACAAGACAAGAAGAGAAAGAAAGAGAGGAGAAACGAAGACAAGAAGATAAAGAAAGAGAGGAGAAACGAAGAGAAGAAGCAGAGCGTGTGAGACAAGAGGAGAAAGAAATGCGACAGGAAGAATTACGTCTTCAGAGAGAGAAAGAAGAATTGCAAAGACAGCAATTTGAAATTCAATTAGAGCAATTGAGAAAAGATAGAGAAGATGCTGAAAGGAGAAGATTAGAGCAGATGATTGAATTTGAAAAGGCGCGGAAAAGTGACGAAGAGATACGTCAGCAACAGATTGAAGAGAAGAGACTACGTGAAGAAGAAAAGGAAAAAGTGCGAATTTCAGAGTTGGAGCGAGCAGAAGAGGTTAGACAAGAAGAACTGAAATTACAGAAAGAAAGCATGGAGAAGGCGGAAGCGGAAAGACAAGAACGTTTAAAGTTGGAACAACAAAAAATAGCATTAAAAGAAGCACAACTCAAAGAGGAGAAACAAAATAGAGAAGCACAAGAACAAAGAAGGCAAGAAGAACGAGAAGAACAGAAAAGGAAAAAGGAAGAAAGTGAAACGATGGTTTCGAAAATAAAGAAAATTGGTGATGCCATGAAACACGTGTTACCTAAAATGCCAAACGATATGATGGAGGTGCCATTATATTTCGAAACGGTTGAGAATGCGTTTCGTAGTTTCAACGTGCAGGAACAATTCTGGGTGAAGTTACTATTGCCATTGATGACTCCGAAAGCTAGAACTGTTCTAAACAGATTGTCATTCGCTGATTTAGACGATTATGAGATCGTGAAACAGCACTTGTTAAAAGAATTCAAGTTGACACCGAGAGAGTACAGATCGAAGTTTATTGATGCGAAGAAGACAGCTGAAGAAACGTATACAATGTTTACAGCTAGGCTGAAGAACTTGTTGAACTATTATGTGAAAAGTCGCAAAGTGGATAAGAATTTTGAGAAACTGTTTGATTTGTTAGTGGCGGATAAGTTGAAAGAATCACTACCACCAGGTCCACTACAGTTTGTGTTGTCGAAGGAAGGAACTGATTGTTACGAAGCTAGTGTTGTGGCAGACCTAGCGGACATTCATGTTAATAATCGAATTGGTTTGGCAATTCCGAATAAGACAAGTTTTGGTTTTGTTCCTAATGGCAAAAGAAATCAACAGTTCACTCCAAATTTTGGTTTTCATTGGAAGAGCAATCAAGAAACAGGAAATCAGTTCAGAGGTGCAGAAGTGAAACCAAATTCTCCGGTTGTTCACGAGAATAGAGAATCGATGATGGCCAGACAACGTCCGGTATATAACAAATCACCACCAAGGTTTGTCGCAAGAGAAGGCAATGCATCGTTTACTCCATATAAGAGAAAAGAAAGCATCGAACAACGAGGTGCAGTGGTGAAACGTTGTCATAACTGCGGATCAGACAGGCATTTGATGAAATTCTGTCCAGTTCCTGTTACAGCCTCAAATTATGGAAAACAAGAACATTCGAGGGTGAATCGAATTCAAGTGGTTGATAATTCTGAAAGTCAAGCCACAGAACATCAGAACAATGAAACTGAAGTAAAGTCAGTGATGAAATGTCACCTTTCACCTGATATTCAGAAAGAAATTCTATTGCACAATGGAATGCAGAAAGAAATGGCTGGAAAAGATGAAAGTACAGCATTGAAGAAAGTGTTATTGCAGTACGTCGAGGTAGAAATTCGTGGAACAGCAGGAAAAGAACCAATAAAAGTAAAAGCACTGATTGATTCTGGAGCAGAGGTTCCGGTGATCAGTGAAGAATTACTGGAAGGCATGAAGGTGGAGCAGATTGGAAAAGTGAACTTACAATGCGTGGCAGGAGATGCCATTCCTGCAAAGTTGGTGAAAGTTGATGTAAGGCTGTGTTGTAACGATGTGGAAGAAGAGGTAATTCCGCATAAAGTCAAATGTTCACTTACACCTTATGTGACATTGATGTGTGCTAGTATTGCAAAAATGGGAAGCACAGAAAGATTCTTGTTGCATCCAGAAATCATTGCAGAACTTAAAGCCGTGCCACAAGTGAAAATGATACAAGGAGATGTGCAAGCGAATGTAACGACGAGATTGCAGAGTCAGCGAAAGAAAGTGATAGAAGTCGAAGAGGAAAGTGAAACTGAAAGTTCAAGTGAGGAGGAAAACGAAAGCGATGATCAACAAAGTTTAATACAAGACGGTATAACAGCAGAGATGAGTGAACAAGAGATGGCTGCATGCAAGAATGGTAATCTAAATGAAACGAAAGAGGATAATGAATGTGATGTGGAGATAGGAGATTTGTTTGAAGAAAATGAGAAAGATGAAGAACAACAGATGCAGATTGCAGACGCAAAGAAATTTGAAGAACAGCAGAGACAAGATGAATCATTGAAAGCATGGTGGACGTTAGCGCCAGATAAAGAATCTGAATTCTGCGTGGTAAATGGCTTACTGTACAAGAGATATCGAATATTAGAGCAAACGATATATCAATTGGTGTTACCAAAAGAGCGACGAATGAAAGTGATGGAGTTGGCTCACGAATCAGTATTTGGAGGACATCTTGGAGAAGAGAAAACTAGAGAACGAATAAAGTTGTCTTTTACGTGGCCAAAGATGAGAAGAGATATAGTGAAATTTTGCAAATCATGTGAGAAATGTCAGTTAAAGGCAAGAAGTTTGGTGATGGACAGGGTTCCTATCACTCCAATTCCAAGAGAAGATGTGGCGTTTAGAAGAATTACGGTGGATTGTGTAGGACCAATCGAGCCAGCATCTGCTGCAGGTCACAAGTACTGTTTATGTATTGTCGATTCTTGCACAAGATGGCCTACAGTGTTTCTGTTGAAATCATTAACTGCAAAAGCTGTATGTGATGCTTTGATGGAGTTGTTCATGAACGTTGGTGTACCTTCAGTGATCACAAGTGACCAAGGAACAAATTTTACTGCGAGTCTGACAAGAGAATTTCTGAATTTAATGGGGTGTAGTCCAAGATTTGATACGCCAGGTCATCCAGAGGCAGCTGGATTAGTAGAAAGATGGAACCAAACATTCAAGAAAATGATCCATCATGTAATTGTTGACAATCCAAGGCAATGGCACAAAGTAATTCCGTTTACAGTGTGGGCATTACGAGAAGTACCGAATGCAACTACTGGAATTGCTCCTTATATGTTGGTGTATGGAAAGATTCCGCGTGGACCACTGGCAATTTTAAAAGAAAGTTGGACAAGAGAAATTAATTTACCACCTCATATTGGAATCCAACCAGAAAAGTACTTGAAAGACATGAAAGCAAATATGGAAAAAGCATTACTGTTTGCAGAATCATATTCACGAGAGAAGCAATTACAGTATACGAATCAATACAACAAAAGAGCGAAACATAAAGAATTTGAACCGGGTGAAAAAGTTATTGTGTTGTATCCGACGTCAACAAATAAACTGATTTCACGATGGCATGGTCCATGTACTGTCATACAACGAAGGTCAAAGTACTCTTATTTGATTGATATGGGTGACGATTGTCGAAAGATAATTCACGCAAATAAAATCAGAAAGTACATTACAAGAGCAATGAGTTGTGGACTAATCGTTGAAGAAGATGAAGACTTTGGTTCAGTGGTTGAGTTGTTGACGAAGAATGACTTGCAAGATGAAAAGAATTCACTGAATCTTGATCCTGAACAGATTAGTCATTTAACATTATCTCAACAAAAACAATTGCTGGAAGTACTGAACAAATATTCTGATCGATTTTCTGAAAAGCCTGGATTATGTACATTGGTTGAACATGAAATTGAACTGAAACCGGAATTTCGTGAAAAAGAATTTATGGCTTACCGAATTCCACTCATCTATCGAGCAGAAGTTGAACGACAAATTAAAGAAATGCTTCAAGCCAACATTATAAAACCATCTTCGAGCAGAATGGCAAGTCCGTTGGTAATTGTTAAAAAGAAAGACGGTTCTCTAAGACTTGCCTGCGACTACAGATACATTAACTCGTTCACTGTGGATTGTAAATATCCGATGCCGATTGTGAAAGATGTTTTGCACAAAGTTGGAAAATCAAATGTGATCTCAATTTTTGATTGTCGAAGTGCTTACTGGACTTGTCCTGTTAAGCAAACTGATCAATGGAAAACTGCTTTTGTTACTCACAATGGACTGTACGAGTTTACTCGTGTTCCTTTCGGAATGATCAACTCAGGAAGAACATTTGTTAAAGCAATTAACATGGTTTTACAGCCTATAAATGAATTTGCTGAGCCCTATGTAGATGACATTGCTGTGCATTCAGATGACTGGAAGATTCATTTACAGCATTTAGATGCATATTTAATGCAAATGAGACTGCATAACATTACTTTGAACTTAAAGAAATGTATCTTTGGTAAGAGTGAGGTAAAGTTTATCGGTCATGTGGTTGGTTCTGGAACGATTCAAATGAATCCAGATAGAATTGAAAGTTTAATTAATTTGAAAACCCCAGAAACGAAGAAACAAGTTAAGCAATTGCTGGGATTTTTTGGTTACTATAGACAGTTTATCAAAGATTTTGCACAGATTGCGAAGCCTCTATCTGATTTGACAAGCAAACATGTTCCAGATAAGATTGATTGGACTGATAGACATCAACAGGCATTTAATTTACTTAAAGATGCTGTACGCTCTAAAGTTGTTTTATATGTTTTTGATGTTGGAAAACCTTTTAATTTGTACTGCGATAGTAGTGATTTTGCAGTAGGAGCTGTGCTAACGCAGATGGATGATAAGGGAATAGAGCGCCCTGTGTCATTTATAAGTCAGAAGCTGACTGACACCCAGAAGAGATGGGCAACTGTAGAGAAAGAAGCCTATGCTATTGTTTGGGCTCTAAATAAGTTGAAAGAGATAATCATTGGATCTAAAGTTCACATCTTTACCGATCACAATCCTTTAACTTATCTGACTGAATCTATGTCTAAGTCTGCTAAACTGGTGCGTTGGGCTTTAGCACTGCAAACTTTTGATGTAGAAGTTAATTATAAGAAAGGACGATTAAATGTTGTAGCAGATTGTTTATCTAGATTATAAGATTGTTTATTTTACTGTATTATATAGTATTAAGTTTATTGCATAATTTAGTACATGATGATTTTGCAAATTTTTAAGTTTAATTTGCTCAATCCAAAGAAAGGGAAGGAGGTAATGTGAACAAGTGTTTTGCATATATAATGAGCACAGGTGTTCTTTAGGTTGATATATATATAATGTGTATCGATTGTTAAGCGTTTTAGTCTTAGGCTTTAGTTGCGCTGTCGGCTCGTGGGCGCTTGGCCTAAAGTAGCCTAAACTTTGGCTGACGATAGATTCTCTACACGTGCAGTTAGCGCGCCAAACTTAGAAACTGCTGATGACAGTGAATTTGAACAATACAGTGTAGTACAGTTGTTTTAAGGCAAGAGTTGAGTTTGTTGTTATTAAACTGTGTTTGAAGAAGAGAAAGAAACATTGAAAGAACTGTGTCAATTTAATTCTTAAACAGTTAGAAGTCGTTGAGCAATTTATATGTAGAGATAAGGAAAGTTCTTGAGGTAGGTCACAACTAAGAAAGAAAAAGAGTTGGTGACAATCATCATCATCATCATCATCATCATCATCATCATCATCATCATCATCATCATCACAACACGATAGCACAAACATCATTACCTCAACATCATCGATAACAAAAATATCAACAGTTTAATTAACACAATTTCCATCAGCACCAATGAAAATAGAGCAGCACATAAAATAATCTTTAAGAAAATAAACAAGGAAGCATGAAAATGTTCGTGTTTATTCTTGTCTTAGCTACTGGTTTACCACTTTCCGTTTCAATTCCTGTCATGGCCGTTGTGACGGTAACCTATACAGCTCTCGTAAGTACATCTGTAGAGAAAGAATTAAAGGCCATCATTGTAATGGTAATGTCTAGGAGAAATGAAGATGAGAAAAAATTATTGACTAATTATTGACTAACTTAATTTTTGAATGGACGTTTGGCTCTAAACACGAATGTATGAACGAAGGACTAAATTTAATAGATAAAATAAATCGAAACTACAGTCAAAAACAATCAATCAACACATCGGTAAATCAATCAATCAGTCAGTCAGTCAATCAATCAATCAATCAATCAATCAGAAGGCCTCTCCCGACCAAGGACAAAAAGGGAAGTCTTAAGTAGTTTATTAAAAAGAACCAAAGAGGTCTCGCGGAAGATAACGCAGGTCAGAGGGGAGGCTGTTCCAAAGAGAAGGACCCACTGTCGAGAAAGCCCGACTCTGCCTTGTGGCAGAGCGAGCATGCGGAACCATGAAGTCACCTCTAGAGGCAGAGTGCAGAGAACGGCGACCAGAGCAGGCGCTGTGCCCAGAACAGCGTCAGACGATAGAGGACCGGGAGCAAGTAGTGTACATCACGCATAAACGCAGAAATGTGGCCAAACCTAGGGACACCACCAAATAATCGAGCAGCCGCCGCAAAAACGCCTTCCAAAGGATGCAAACGAATCTGTGGAAGTCCACAGTAGAGTGAAGAGCAGTAGTCCAATCGATTAAGAATAAAGGCGTGAACCAGAGTGGACGAAGAGGAAGAAGACAGCTATTACTAAAATCATCATCATTACCAACATCATTATCTTCATTTTCGTCAGCATCATTGTTGCTCTTAATCCTCTCTCCGCTAATCATTACAGTATATCTTTGATAACAGTCAGTGAGCGATAAACGTGGTTTCTATGTTGCTTCTGACAGTGTTAGTATCGATCCACGAGAACGCAACACTGTCTGGTCGCTCGCGATTGGACTGGGATTCAATTGGATTAATGCTTTTGGGTTCACACAGGCTGCGGCTCAAAGATTCTCCGCCGTCGACACACTACCCAAGGCAAGGACGTAAGTGGCGAACTAAGCTTCTCTCTCTGTCTCTCTGTCTCTGTCTCTCTGTCTCTCTGTTTCTGTCTATCTGTCTCTCTCACTCTGTCTCTGTCTATGTCTCTGTCTCAGTCTCAATCTCTGTCTGTCTGTCTCTGCCTGTCCCTCTCTCTGTTCACTGTGTCATTGACATACGTGAAGGTTACAGGGCTTGGCATTCATTCATATTCGTAAGTATCATCATCACCACCATCGCTATCGTCGTCTCTTTGTGTCTCTCTGTCTCTCTCTTATCTCAGCAACGTCACCAATATCATCGTCATAGGGATCATCATCATCACCACCATCACCTGTACGTACGCTCAACACATGTATAAAAACCTTGTTTATACATATACACTTATACAGACATGCTTGCGTAAATACTTATATGTTCATATATATATACGTGCACGTCTACATGCATCAATCATCCAACCAATCGAAATTTATATAGCGCCCCTTCAATGTATCTGCCCAGTGGCGCTTCCGACAGAGGCCAATCGGAAAAATAGTTGTAGGAGGCTGATCACACGGTGATGGAAGCATACAGCGCACCTCTCAAGGAAGCCCAGTCGTTGTCACATAGCAGAGAAGTGCGTAGCAGCACTGTGGCTGTAAGTGCCAAAAATACATACATACATACATACATACAGGCAGACAGACATATAGTCTACATTCAAACATAATACATACATCGTCTACATCGTCTTTAATTGTTGGCGTTCTATAGGAACTGCTCTTGTTTTGCAGAACAATTTTGATACTTATTCCTCCTGTGATCATAATGGACTTCGTGGCCGGATTCATTGGACTAATCGTCTTGGCTTACTACTCGAGCATCAAGTGCGATCCTCTGGCCAACAAAGACATCGCAAATCCTAACATGGTCAGGCAATCCTTTCTTATCACAACCATCCACCTGTTGATGGCTAATTATTGCTGAGGAGGAATTCTTGAGCGCTGGTACTACATTTGGCCGTTTGCATTACATTGAAAGTAATCTTGTGTCGACCTGCAAATACCAAATTCTATTTCCCTGTTGTTTGTTTTGCATCGTGAAGTACGGTGTCTTCGTCTCTGAGCGGTTCAGCCGCAAATTTTTGGGAGGACGTTCTCAAGTGGAAACTAAGCCACCTGCCAGAAATAAAGAAGGCTTTCATCAACAAGCTACTAGGTAACTATTCGGATGTCCCACAGTCAGTTGGAAATGATGTGTATATACTGTTTGTAGGTACTTCATCGAGCGTCCATTGCATCATCTGATACTCTATAGGTTTTATTTACAGGACCACAGATCGTTGCAATATCTAGCTTACACATTATTATCAACATAATTATGGTGTTTGAAGTTTTGATTTATCTCTGTCGCACATTCTCATATCTAGGATTAGACATTCCTGTCAATTACAATGGCAGTTCAATGGGATAATGCCGGTACTAATCTTAAAGCTTGTTCCAAGAACTTACCTGTTTCCATTTATAGATTTGAGTAATTTTTATGCCCTTCAGGTCATAGCCATAGATATAGCCAAATATTTAAAAAAAATTAGTAAGACATTCTAAAACTCTTTTAAATATTGCATCCCTTTTTTGTTCTACTGGTAGTGTGCCATTGTGCTACTTTTGCAACGGTATGCTTAGGTATTGTAAAGTATGACCGGTTGTCTCGAAATAATAAAGAATACTTAATTACTTAATAAATTAATTACTGTCCCATTGCAATGCATTTTCTAGATAACATGCCATTTTATTACTCTAACTACAACTGCTCTCCGTTGGAAAATGGTGCCGTGTTATGTCTTTGACATAACACTCTCTGGTTTCACAGTTCGCTGTTTCTTTGTTATATCCAGTTGTGCTATTTGGAGCCTTAGGCATCGGAGTGGCTTTCCTTGCAGCTTCGATACCAGGTCCAATCTTGCGGTTGTAGGTAAACCTGTCATCGATTAATTAATAATTATTTGTCAAATTTTTCCTAAACACATTCAGATTATCCAATTCGATAGATTAGCCTACTCATTCGTCTCACGGATTTTAAGCACTGCAAAAGTGCTATAGAAGGTAAACGCATTGAAGCGCTAAAATGCCATAACAAGACGATGGAAGATTTAATGACGATGATGACTATAATAAAGATGAAGATCAAAATTATAATAATTATAATTATAATAACAAAACAAAAATAACATAAGCATGAATTTGTTACTATTGAGCGACTCACCGAACTCTGACCTCTGACACCTACTTCGGGTTAGTGAGTAATAATTATTACTTCATTATAGGCCAATCATATTATCAATTATGTAATATTTGTCTATAATAGCATTGTTATAATAAATATTTTTCGTTGTTATATTTTATTATTATATATTATAATACAGTAATTATTGCATAAGTCAATTAATTAATTAATTAGTAACGATATGATGATTATGAGTAACCTAGTTGCAGTGACAGTGGTGGTTGTAGTTGGTGGTGTTCTTGTAGTAATAGCAGCAGCAGCAATAGTAGCTGTAGCAGCAGTAGTAGTAGTAGGAGTAGTAGCAGTAGTAGTAGTAGCCTACTAGTAGTAGTAGTAGTAGTAGTAGTAGTAGTAGTAGTAGTAGTAGTAGTAGTAGTAGTAGTAGTAGTAGTAGTAGTAGTAGTAGTAGTAGTAGTAGTAGTAGTAGTAGTAGTAGTAGTAGTAGTTGTTGTTGTTGTTGTTGTTGCAGTTGCAGTTGTTGCGTTGTTGCGTTCTTGTAGTAACCGCAGGAGCAGTAGTAGTTTTGGAAGCACTAGAAGAAGTAGAAGTACATGTAGTAGTGGTATAGTAATACCATAGAACGAGTATGCGCATATTACGAATATTAAGATTTGTAGAAATTGATGAATATTGACGAATATTGAAACTGGCCAACGAATATCAATTTTTTTAATTTCTTTTCATTCTTAATTCTTTAAAAACCTTGATTAATTGTATAAAATTCAGTTCCAAAAACTAGGCCTTAGGCTTAGAACAAGAGCAGTTACATGTTACAGTTACTCATCTTATATCAGCACTCAGCAACGTCACTTAGTTTAAATTAGTTCATAAACAAAATGGAAACAGTGACGTCATCAACGAATACTTACGAATATTTACGAATATTAATAATGCCCTAATATTTACGAATATTTATTATAGCCTCAAGTCACGAATTCTCGTTCTAGAGTAATACTGCCACAAATAAGCTTTGTCTATTACTATGACTACTACTACTACTACTATGACAACAGTACTTTAAGTATTGTTATTATTTTTGCCATAATTGTTACAGTTCCTATTACTATTATTTACCTGTTCGTGGGCAGGTGTTTATGGCCATGATTAGTTCGGTCGTTGGTCCATTGGTTGCACTTTTTGTCCTCGGTGGAATCTCCAAACACGCCAACTGGAAGGTTAATATATCTATCATCCTTTGGTGACTCTTGGCTGCTGGGGTTGACTCGATAGTTATTACAATTAAAATCATCATAATTATACTGACCTGCTTGCGGAGGTGATTATGCGGATGATGACGACGATAATAACGATGGTAATGCGGCTACAAAATCATGGTTTTGTAAATGATAATAGTATTTAAATATACTGTTAAGGCATGATAGTCTAGAGATGTTGTGACGGCGTAGCAATTCTGAAAGGCAGATATATATTATTTGAGAAAGAGGAAGAGAGAAAGAAGAAGAGAGAAAGAAGAAGAGAGAAAGAAGAAGAGAGAAAGAAGAAGGCAGAAAAAGACCAGAGCAAGAATTGAGACACGGATCGAGAATTATGTCCTTGCCGTGGATACTTTTTGTTGACGACGGAAAATCTCAGAACAAATGTTTGTGACAGATTATTGCAAATGCTATTTCAAGGGAATCCATATCCAAACAGGGTTCGATCTCGCAGATCCAATGTAACACTGACCAGTAAAATAGAAAACACGATAAGAGTTTTTAGTTAGTGTTATTAAACGAAATGTGTTGGTGATGACAACTATGTGACATTAAGGCTGGTTTCTCAGACCGAGGAGATTTTTAAGAAATTCTAAAGATACTAGTACACTAAATGTTAGTTTTTCTTATTTTGAACGCGTAAACGGTATGTTATAATGCGTAAATAATGAGGGACGTTTAAACGATAAATTATCATGTTTACTGTTATTATTAACGAAATACATAAGGATTGTGATACTTCCGATGATACTACAATGATGATTAAATTCATAAGTATGATAGGCGATATTTTTCTGTTAAAGGGCGCGCTATTAGGGGGCATCGTGGGTGTACTAATAACCCTTTGGTTGAGCATTGGGTCGCTAACGGTGCCTCACAAGCACCCTCCTCTCCCTCCCCTATCCGTGGAGCAATGTTCCATTGGAAACAATAACTCCACATTCCTCCACTCCTCCATGAACTATACCAACTACACGTTCTTCGAGGTAGATGAAGGAAATGGCGTCATCAACAGCTGGAACCAAACAACTGTAGTTCCACGAGGCGCTGGAAGACAAGTGGTAAGCACTGTCTACGAGAATATATAGCATTGTATAACATTACAAAGCAGACTTCCAGGAACTATAATGTTAACTCACTGCACTGTATAATAGTGTGTACACTTTCAGTGACTGCATCACATTGCATCATATTATATGCAATTGCATTACTAACAACACTTCGCATGACATTGCATTACAATCAGTCAATATTCGTTTATTCGAGAGTGTAGTGGGTAGCGCAACATTAGTGAGCCAGTGTGTGCAAGGTTATAATAATATTATGGTTATTGTTTGGGGCCATTATTTAGAGTTCATGGCAACGTATTAGGTATCTTTAGCAGGTTGTTCTAGGCTACATGTGCTAATTGTTACTGTAGTAGCTATTTTAGAGGTCTGTACATTGGGCGTCAATATATTATTATTATTATTATTATTATTATTATTATTATTATTATTATTATTATTATTATTATTATTATTATTATTATTATTATTATTATAGTTATAATTATTATTATTATAGTTATTATTATTATTATTATAACAAATATTGGTATTATTATTATAATTATTAGTATTATTATTACTATTATTACTATAATTATTAAATTATTATAATTATTATTATTAATTTTTATTATTTCTATCATTATTATTAAGGAGTTTTTATATTGCGCCCCTTCAAAGTAATCTACTCAGAAGCGTTCCCAGTTCAACCACCGCTAAATAAGGCAGTCGTTAAGTTAGCAAGGAACATAGTGTGGCGGAGTGCAGAAGGGAGCCCATATACCAGGTCTTAAGTCCAGCAGCCGAAAACGAGTGCCGCGGCTTAATAGTAGTCCAAAAGCGAGGGACTAGTAGTTCAGACAGATAAGCCAATCGGAGAGCAGCTCTACGCTGTACACCAGAGATGAGACAGCAGAGTTCCCGCAGGTACAGTGGGCCAGCCCTGGCAGCCCCTCTATGCAGTGCCAGACCAATGCCGAGGCCCTATAGGGAATTCGCTGCGGGAATGTTGTACATTCTGCATATATTCTAAGACTTGACCATATTTTGGGATATGACCAATGATACGTGTAAACATGTATATGCTTATATGGGAGTCGTGGGATGAAGTTGCTGTTATCTTTGACCGCATGTTGGTACATATACATGTGCGACTGAGGCCGAAGGTCATGGCTATTTTGATGGAAGGAGGTCATGCAGAACATGATACGGTTAATCCTGATTGCTCATTGTGTTCTTTCCTCAGACTGAACTTCGAGGTATCGAAAATTTCTATGCCATATCTTATTTGTGGTTTACAACTTTCGGAGCCCTCATCACAGGAGTCATCGTTATAATAGCATCCTTCATTACGAGTAAGTACAATCCAATCTAATATAATCTGATTTTCATTCTTCAGTTACTCTAATAGAATCTATTCTACTTCAATTACGTCTCTTTTCTACAGTCAAATTTAATCTAATCGACTCTAATCTAGTCCGATCTGGTCTAAGACTTTTATGGCCATGATTCCACGATAGAGCCCTCTATGAAGCATCCATTTCTCCTTTCAATACAATACAATACAGTTGTGTTTGATTTTGCCCTCCTTGCAAAGGTCAGAAGTGCACACGAACATACTGACAGACAATCGATTGCGTTAAGCAATTGTGAGCGAAGGACTTGCTCAAGGTCCCTACACAGTAACTGTCTTGGGCGAGGCTCGAACCCAGAGCTCGAGGGTACGCGTACCCTAAAATAGAATACGTTAAAATACGTACGTACCTTTCAAAAAATTGAATACGCGTATGGTACGTATCATACACAAAAATTTATTTATGGTTTACTCGGCGACCCATAGCCTACGTATAATTTGAGTCTTTTTGACATTAGTGCATTAAGTTAAGTGCAATGTATGCTGGATAAACATAGACCTAGAATATAGCATTGCAGCAATTTACTACGCTGTATACTGGGTTGTTACTGTTTGCCCAAATTAAATTGAACATTCTTATAATGAGCAATGACGTGGTTAACGTATTTTTGTATTGTTTACGTACCCTACTACCCTAAAATAGGGTACGTTAAAATACGTACGTACCTTTAAAAAAATAGAATACGTATGGTACGTACCCTCGAGATTTGCTCGAACCCCATACTCTCCGCGTTAGAGACCGAGAAATTTCAGCGTCGCCTCATGTCTACTTGTAGGCCTATTATGTTTTAATTAAACAGGGGACAAAGACTTGGAGGCGAAGGTGGATGAACGTCTTCTGATGAGGTTCCACTGCAGCTGGGGACGGTCGAACGAGAACGAAAACCAAGAACACATGAACGGCGAGATTTGCACTTCGTTGCAGAAAACTAAAGTATAGGGTCACACAAATGCTATCATCATCATCACTATCATCATCATCATCATCATCATCATCATCATCATCATCATCATCATCATCGTCACCACCACCACATCATCATCATCGTCATCATCATCATCGTCTTCATCGTCTTTACCCTTTTTATCCTCCTAGTGATCATCTTCAACATCATTATCATCATCAGTTACATAAGCCATTCAATATGCGGCCTTGCCTGCGAATACTTTATATCCAGTGCAGTCAATGCATCAAGTCCTGTGCTGTTCTCAAGCTTAAATGCTTTCTTTCTTTTGTGGTTTCTTACTGGAAGCAGTACGTTTTGTCGCCGTATTTCGGCGCAAGGAGCATATTATTGTATAGTTTCTATGCTGTTACCGTTATGGCAACTAAACAGTTGCATAGCGTCACTCAAGTAGCAAGCTCGTGAGAGGCGCTCTTTGTGCTAACCTACACGGTGTAAAATGACATAAAGAACTATTATAATTAGTACATCAGTTAGAAAAACGACACACTTCTGTACATTTGAGACCAAACTTGTCCTTATGCCATGTTTGTTCACCTACAGTATGCTTAATATGCTCGGTGGCAGTTTTGTGTAAGCGCTAGAGTGTTATTTCATTCATTCATTCATTCATTCATTCATTCATTCATTCATTCATTCATTACTTCAATTTGTATAGCGCCTCTTCAAGGGAACTACTCAGAGGTGCTCCCCTACCCTTATTCGCTGCCAAATATATGGACCATTTTAAGTTGAGAGAGGAATGCCTGAGAAGGGGTTCTAGGAAGGGAGCGGAGTGCCAGAGGGAGGCCATTCCAGGTCGAGGGACCAACCACAGAGAAGGCACGGCTCTGCCTGGTTGAGGTGCGAGTATTTTGCGGTGTATGTATTGCTGCTGTTGTTGTTATTAATATGTTAGTAAAAATAAGTCTTATTCGTTAGACTTTGAGGATATTATGTCTTTGTCGCGTATACATATCGATGCCGTCTACACAATTATCAAATAAATTAGCTGAGCGTACACTTTGATACTTTCAGGGTATGAAGGCAACAGAAGATGATTTTCTCAAGGATTTAGAAATGACGGATTCAAATAAAACTGAAAACCGGTTTCACAAGGACATCATTGGTGACTTAAAGAAAGAAACGGAAAACGGTTTACCTACAAAAGAAGAAACATCCTGTGTCTAGAGCACATTAGACGCATGGCGTTCAAACGCACCAATGAAGCTAATGTCAAGTAGCAGCACACAGTGTAACGTGGTCAGAACGTCCAAAGCATTCACCTTGGAGCAAAGGACTTCCGTTGTGATTAATAATTACCAGATACTTTTGTCTTGGTATGTAAGGATAGAAAACGTAAGATAAGATATTGTTAGGCAATGTTAGATACATGTAAGCTATGGTAAGGCTGAATGAGAATGTAGACCTTGATTCCTATAATCGGTCGCCTTAGAATCTGGTTCAATCAGACAAAGCTTTTTAAAATGGAAATTATTGAGCAACTGTCTGTGTGGTTGATCGATTCGTTCGTTTCTGGTATTGCATTTATCAAATGTTTGGCTTCCGGATGCATACGACGCAGACATATATAAATACATAAACAAATACATACATACATACATGCATAAACAAATACATACATACATACATACATGCATAAACAAATACATACATACATACATGCATAAACAAATACATACATACATACATACATGCATAAACAAATACATACATACATGCATAAACAAATACATACATACATACATGCATAAACAAATACATACATACATACATACATGCATAAACAAATACATACATACATGCATAAACAAATACATACATACATACATGCATAAACAAATACATACATACATACATGCATAAACAAATACATACATACATACATACATGCATAAACAAATACATACATACATGCATAAACAAATACATACATACATACATGCATAAACAAATACATACATACATACATACATGCATAAACAAATACATACATACATGCATAAACAAATACATACATACATGCATAAACAAATACATACATACATGCATAAACAAATACATACATACATGCATAAACAAATACATACATACATGCATAAACAAATACATACATACATGCATAAACAAATACATACATACATACATGCATAAACAAATACATACATACATGCATAAACAAATACATACATACATGCATAAACAAATACATACATACATGCATAAACAAATACATACATACATGCATAAACAAATACATACATACATGCATAAACAAATACATACATACATGCATAAACAAATACATACATACATGCATAAACTCACGCACTCACAGTCACTGCAGTGACTGCTATGTTGATCCGTTCGTTCGTTCACTCATTAATGCAATTATTAATCTACATGTAACTTTAATAATATAATATTTTCGTTTATTGAAGCAATCCTGTTGACAAACCGCAACCGGTTACAGTGTACGGTTATGCAATTGAAACAATTCACAAGAACACAAACGAGCGCCTCTGAGTAGGTCTCTTGAAGGGGCGCTATATAAATTCTCGGAATGAATGAATGAATGAATGAATGAATGAAATGACAGAAGACATAAATCTTAACTACTAATAGAACAGACAGCCTGCAATACACGGCGCTAATAGCAGCCTACAAAGCATGTCCGCCTACGGATCTCGAACTCGGTACCTCTCGCTCTCTATGCCAGTGTGTTATCGAATGCGCTATCGGACCCCCCTCATCGAACATCTGTCAGCTGTCGATGGGAATCCGTTGGTGGGTTCTTCGTGTTTGCGTGGGGCCCGTCATTGGTTACTCTCTCAGCTTACAGCGCATTGTTCTGTTAACTGATGAAAGTAATATAATCGTTCAAAATGGCATTTAACAGCATACAGGCTAGCACAGAGACCGTTTCAGGAGTATAGATACCTTGAAGGGGCGCTCTATAAATATTCATTTACATCGTGATGAAATCAAAAGAAATCAGAGGTTTACAGTTCTATCAACATAGCAATGACGACTTACTTAAATCCCAGTGTGGCAGTGTATTTATGTATGTATGTGTATGTATGTATGTATGTATGTATAATATGTATGTATGTATGTATGTATGTATGTATGTATTATGTACGTATGTATGTTGTATGGTTGAATGAATTGATGCATGTATGTATGTGAGATATATAATCAGCGTGTACTGCTTCCACCGTCTTTTCTTATACGACACGAAGATACACAGACTACACTCATATTTATAGACCTCAACGACACGAATATATATATATATATATATATATATATATACAGTTATACACACATCCCTACGTTCATACAGACCACAACGACACGGACATACACACAGCCGTACGTTCATCCATACATTTGCGCGGACCAAGAACACGTCAAAAACTAAAATCTGGCATACATGCAATTCATCATTGTTTGCACCTGATGACTCCTCTTTATCCGGGGCCATCGAGGACCACCTTTAGTAGTCCTATTAATGAATATCAAGGACCTATAACGACGTCATCTATAATCAGAGAGATCCATAAATGCCATGTTACGAAAAAAAACTAGGCGGGATAATTATGGTATTTAATCTCAATCGTGATTGCCTGAGACGGCAGCGTTTCTTTTTATTAACGTTAACAGACAGACAGACAGACAAACAGACAGACAGACAAACAGACAGACAGACAGACAGACAGACACATGACGAGAGAAATCACGGTACTTGTCGGTTAATTCACCGGAATTAATTTTTTCAATGGTAATGACTTGCCCACGTAAATTTAATTCACCGGATTTAATATTTGCAATGGTATGAATATCTGCAATGGTAATGACTTGCCCACGTAAAATAGATGTCTGTACTTTCAAGCACAATTAAGCTGACGACCCTAACCCTGACCCTAACCGACCCTCACGTTAATATAATGACGACCCTAACCCTGACCCTAAACGACCCTCGCGTTAATATAATGACGACACTAACCCTAACCCTGACCCTAAACGACCCTCACGTTAATATAATGACGACACTAACCTAACCCTGACCCCATAAACGACCCTCACGTTAATATAATGACGACACTAACCTAACCCTGACCCTAAACGACCCTCACGTTAATATAATGACGACACTAACCCTTTGCCTAACCCTGACCCTAAACGACCCTCAAGACTTCAAGTTTTATAGTCCATATAGGTTACATTGAGGTGTTACGCGCCGTGAGGGTCGGTTAGGGTCAGGGTTAGGGTTAGTGTCGTCCATGCTTTCTGATGACGAAACGGTGCTTAAAAGGAAAGAAACGCGTAGAAATTTATTCCGGTGCATGAACAGGCAAGGTATAGACGCAAGAATTAAATCCGGTGAATTAACCGACAAGTACCGAAATCACGATAGAAACACCGCGTGACAGAGCGAGACATAGGCTACATGTAGAGTGATTCCGAGAGCCTGAGAGACAGACATTGAGACACAGATACAGCGACATGAACAGAGGCACTGAAACAGAAACAAGTTTCACATACGCGGACGTGGCGTGTGTATGAATTTCCCATCTGTTTACTCGGAGCGCGCGGGCAGTGGACTGAGATTTTCCAATACATTCACAGAGCGCATCCACGCCAAGACTTCCATGAATATCGTTGTTACGCCGCCACGTACAACACGAGCAACCGTTGCCTTAACTCGAATCAACCGTCAACGGAATTCGTCCTACCAGATGCACAGGGAAGGCCAGCTCACTCATCGACCTATTTCCTTGGTTCATGACCTGACCGTTTTACAGTTCGCGGGGTTATGACCCGACACAGTTTTCGCGACGCAGGAGTTGTTAACTGTACAGTCGGTCTCTGAGACGTGTGTGCGTTTCTTCGTGGATAAAGGCGCGAGAAGTCTACTTGGAATAATAATCGGTTTAAGGTCCGCTGGGGATTGACCGTTGGAATGGCCAGCTGGGCTGTCGTAGGGGAGACATCGAGTGGGCTCGGACGTAGGGGAACTCACAGGCAAGTCATTATCGTTATTTTATATCATTAGGATCATCAGCAGTTCCTGACGCAAGACACTTTGCACGAGATGGAGGGTCGCATTCTGTGTGAGAGACCGAGAAACAGACCTCGGCTGTCTTAGGATTGTTATGATAGTAGACTGTCTAGACACCAGACGTTGCACTGTTTTGACTTACCATTCACGACATTACCATATCTTAGTTTAACTTACTTCACATACTAACTTACCTTAACATGCATTAAGTTATATCGGAATAAATTATCAAACCACTTTACCATGTCTTACCTTAGCATACTTAACTTTACCATACATAGACATACCATATCTAAGGTTACCATGTCTTACCTTACATCGTATTACCTTACCTTGTCTCAACTTAGGCTATTGTACTATTGATGTTTCACTGCTGAGTTTTCTACAGTGTTTACTATTGAGTTTACTATTGCGATTCCTATCCTGTCGTAGGGCGTATACCATCCCCAACTCGTCATCTTTCGCCATAAATTTTCCCAAGTTGTTTTCTTATCGTCTCCGGACTGCTCTCCCATTTCCGACAAGCACAATGGAAAGGCGCTTGTTAAATTTACGGCGCAGACACTCGGCCAATTGTCAAGTCTCTTTCTTCCAATTGTCTACTTGGGAGTCGAATTAGGCGATTGAAAGTTGGCAGCCGAACTCGAGTAAAAAGTAAATAAATAGGTGGCAGTTAGAGAGATAATAACGGCGATATTCGGTAACTAACTTGATGTATATTGAAAATGGTGAGATTTCGTCAAGGTAATCTATCGTTTTAGCTTTCTAAATTATTCACCCATTTTAGCATTATTATTTTTTATCAATCCAACTTATATTTAATCAAGAATCTTTTCATCAATCCAGCTTCTATTTAAACAACAATTATTTTTCATCAATCCAACTTCTATATAAACAACAATTAGTTTTCATCAGTCCAACTTCTATTTAATCAAGAATCTTTTCATCAATCCAGCTTCCATTTAAGCAACAATTAGTTTTCATCAATTCTTTCGTTCAACTTCTATTTTTTAATGGCACAAGGGCCAAAAATCTTTGATCAATCCCAATTCTATTTAACCAATAAATATTTTTCATCTTCTCACTTCTATTTAGGCACGAATTCTTTTCGTCACTCCAAGTTATCCCTTGTTTAATGGTCAACTTGCCGTCAGAGTTAGGCAACATGGTGGCCCTTGTGCCATTAAACAAGGGATCTATAATCGTCTACTATATTTTTATCTTGGTTTTCTTTGTTAATTCTCTGCTGTTCCATATCCTTTTCATCAATCCAAATGCCTGTGAAGTGCGTCCAATTCTCCGTTGTCTCTTTTTTGTTGCTGCCATCTGCGTTTACAAGCCCTCCTGGATAGACGAATTGTTCTTCTTTCTCAATAGCTTCTCCTAGGATTGTAATAGTTATTGGTGTCTCTTTGGTCTTCAATCACCATTGTTTTTATTTTCTCTGCGTTGATCATTAGGCGGAATCTTCTTCTGGTTTCGTAAATCTGTTTCGTAGGCCTAGATGCTAATATCCTGTTGTTCTGGTCCACTTCTAGACTAAGTGAGGAGGCCAATGTCGTCAGCAAATCGAAGATTATTCAACGGTCTTCCGTTTAATTTGATTCCTGCTTCGGTGTTGCTAAGGTTGAGTGACACTGTTGCTTCTAGAACTAGGTTAACTGGGTATGGGGATAAGGAAATATATACCGACATCATATACATAATTATATACATTATAGATATATATACATATACATATATATATAACAATGGAACAAATATATATAAAAGTTAATAGTGATGTCTAGTGTACGAGTATATCTTATTTGTGGCCAAGGACACATAAATATCTGGTTACGTAGAAGTGGAGGACGAAGAGGATGATGAAGAAGAAGAGGAGGAAGAAATGAAGGAAGTGAAGGAAGAAGAGTTGGAGAAATAAATGGAGGAGGAGGAGGATAGAGAATAAGAGGCGGAAGAGATGGAAAATAAAGAGCAGCATAGGAAAGAGAAGAGAAAGGATAGCTCCTAAATATCTTTGCGACTTTATAATAATAATAATATCTTTTCTTTAATCAAGAGCCTGACAAACGCACTGCGCTGTACATTTACATGTTATGACAATTAAACAATTCACAAGAACACAATTAAATGACAGAAGACATGAATCTTAACTACTAACAGAACAGACAGCCTGCAATACACGGAGCTAATAGCAACCTACAAAGCATGTCCGCCCTACGGGATTCGATCTCGGTACCTCTCGCTCTCTATGCCAGTGTGCTATCCAATGCGCTATCGGGCTGCCCGCGAACCTCTCTCCGCTGTCTCCGCTTGTCCTCTCCGGTCTGCAGATCGACTGGATCTCCTTGTTCCCTGGGGGAAAGGACAGCCATGACCCAATACCGAGCCTTTGCCATCGTGGGCCCATGGGCGTATTTAGGGGAAGTTTTACGGGTTCAACCTCTCCCCTCCCAAATAAATTGCCAAAATAGTTCTATGCAATTATATGCGAAATACCAAAAACTTTACTTTTTCGACAATTTCCAATGGAAACCCCCGAAAGCTTAAAGCCCCTTCGAAATTTTTTCCTGGCTACGTCCATGAGTGGACCCTTTTTTGTCTAATGACCCTCCCTACAATCCGCTATTAGACTTCGTTGGGGCTTCACCATCATCTCTCCGCTGCTAGAAGACTTTCTTTTCTCTTGGGGCTGTTACTCTGAGAACGCCTCTGAATAATAGCCTATACCACAAGAGGCGCTTTATCAATTCTCAGATACGATGCGATACGATAGCCACATAGGTGCCTGCCAGTAGCAGACATTACCTCGACGAGGATTCAGAGTCCTGGGAATAGTATCGATGGTCTATAGTAGAGTAAGAGGCGGAGTAAGAGGAGAAGGGAAGGAGGAGGAAGGAGGGAGAATGAGGAGAAGATGGAGAAGAAGAAGGAGGAGAAGAAGGAGAAGGAGAATGAGGAGAATGAGGAGGAGAGAAGGAGGAGAATAAGGAGGAGAAGGAGAAGGAGAAGGAGAGAGGAGAAGGAGAAGAAGGATGAAGAAGAAGAAGGAGAATGGGAGAAGCGGAGAAGGAGAAGGAGGAGAAGGAGGAGGGGAGGAGGAGGAGAAGGAGAGAGGAGAAGAAGGAGGAGGAGGAGAGAGGAGGACGGAGAAGGAGAAAGAATGTGCAGGGACGACAACTAGGAAAAGAAAGAAGATACGGATCTTATCAATGGAGAAGGAGGGGGAATGGAGGCAGCCATCTGTCCCTCTCGTCCGATCGGACGCTTAAAGGAATCGTCGCTAGGGGGCTGTAGTCGTCGACGTATACTCTCCCATGGATTGGTTTATCTGTCGAACAGGCGCCACCTAGTGAGCTGAGGCGAAGGTCGCACGGGACTCGACAACAATTGGATGTGACGCTCTGGAGGGGATCGTTTATCATTTGATGCGCAGAAGCAGATGCTGTTTCTATGCGTCAGACAACAGATGTTGTGGGATCCTTGTTCCAAGGGTTTTTCTACGGTGAAACAGCTGGTTTCTCTGGTGAAACAGATTGTTTCTACGGTGAAACAGCTGGTTTCTCTGGTGAAACAGATTGTTTCTACGGTGAAACAGCCGATTTGGTCTATCGATTCAAACGGCTTGCATTCTACGGTGAAACAGTTGGTTTCTCTGGTGAAACCGCTGTTCTGGTTTTTCTGTTGAAACGATTTGCATTCTACGGTGAAGCGGGTGGTTTCTCCAATGAAACAGCTTGTTTGGTTATTCTATTGAAACGGCTTGTTTTGAAGGTGAAACAAGTGCGTTTTCTCTTGCGAACTGCTGATCTGGTTTGTCTGGTGAAACAGCTGATGTGGCTTTTCTGGTGACAGAAAAACAGCTCTTTCACCATAGGCTCAAAACCACCCGACACAGCCACCTTGCCAATCCAATGCTCGCAGTCTAGATTTTACTAATACCTAATTAATAAAGTATAACATGGGCGTAATCGAACACATACCAATCAATATGGATTGGTGCCATGATCGGTGGTCTTGTCCTTTTATTACACTCGTGATATCATAATCTTATGCATATACACACATAAAAATAATATAATTACATCCAAACATAGCTTCCAAATAAACGAACACGCGTGCACAAACACATATCTATTCAATATAATTATATAGACCTATGTATCGTATCTGAGAATTTTTAAAGCGCCTCTTACAGTAGCTCTTCAGCGTGACAGCCCGAGGAAATAAGAAAGCCAAAATATACTGTATCTTCACATTTTTTAATACGAATATAGCCAATGACCCATTTAATATAATATATACATATATTTAGGGACAAAAATATATCTCCATGTGGCCCATTTCAGATATTGGACATTTATTTATTGTGTACATGATATTCCGTTACAGTCTTTTTATTTATGGAAGTGCATAAACGTAATAATATCGTGGAACGGTCGGCCGTCTCCCTTTTTATTACGCTCGTGATATCATTTTTTCCCAACAAGGTCCTGCATCCAGGAATCGCAGGAAATTCAATTCAATTCAACAATTCAAGAAAGAGAAACAAAGGAATAGTACGTGGACTGTGCCTGATAGGCAATATACAGTAAACGAGGATATAACAAGAATTGGACTAAACGCGAGAGAAGCGAAGAACTACAGATATAACCAAAGACCCGAAGTTATATTCACACACTAAATAGCAGACGTCAGGATGATGATGATGATGTTGATTTTGATGGTGGTGGTGGTAATGATGGGGATGATGATGATGATGGTGGTGGTGATGATGATGATGATGGTGGTGATGATGATGTGATGATGATGATGGTGGCGGTGATGATGATGGTGGTGGTGATGATGATGTGATGATGATGGTGGTGGTGGTGGTGATGATGATGACGATGTTGATGATGATGAAGATGGTTATGGTGATGGTGATGATGGTGGTGGTGGTGATGATGATGATGATGTTGATGATGATGAAGATGGTTATGGTGATGGTGATTATGGTGATGATGGTGATGATGATGTTGATAATGATGATGATGATGATGATGATGATGATGATGATGATGATGATGATGATGATGATGATGATGATGGTGGTGATGACAATAGTCAATGCGTTATCTAAATATGGTTATTCATTGTTATGCCACAATTAGTTAAGTGACCTAGTTAAGTGTTGTTAGTATAGCCAGTTATTCTCATTTTTTTCTGACAATGCTATTTGTGTAGACTATACTCAACTGTCATCCCTCTGCTAACATGGTAAACGGGTATCCCTAACTTAGCGGGACTTCAGTCCCTTCTGGGAACCCGATTGTTTCCCTCAAACGTTAATAAGATAATCATGTGATCTGTCTGTTTTAATTTCCAAACTTATGATCGTTGATTATGATTATTCTGGATCACTACTTGTAAACTATTCTATGGAAACAATAAAAGGATTGATTGATTGATTGATTGATGGTGATGGTGATGATGATGTTGATGATGATGTTGATGATGGTGGTGGTGATGATGGTGGTGGTGATGATGGTGGTGATGATGATGATGGTTATGTTGATGGTGATGATGATGATGATGTTGATGTTGATGATGATGGTGATGGTGATGATGATGTTGATGATGATGATGTTGATGATGGTGGTGATGATGTTGATGATGACGATGTTGATGATGGTGGTGATGATGATGATGATGATGATGGTGGTGGTGGTGATGATGATGATGACGACGACGACGACGATGATGATGATGATGGTGGTGACGATGATGATGAATTAATTAGTTCGCTATGGAAACATTTTACGTCCGATTGTTCCTTTAAATCAGTCGCTCAATATACTTTCTTTTCCATTTCTCGGCTGGGTATACCCAATTGCCCATTTGCCAACTGCCCAATGTAACTGCCAAAACTGTTCCATTGCGTCTGATATAAACTAGCCTAATCTAATAGAGGCGGAGTTGTGATCGGACATTTATATAACGCCATCTTGATGTAAATCAACTGACCAGCCGAGTTAGCATCAGAATGACCAACCAATTGACCATCAGACTGACCACTCGATTGACCAACCAACTGGTAGTGCTACCGTGGGCCGCGGTTGGTAATTTGACCTGCCTATTTTACTCTTCATCTGCCGTATGACCTGCCCACTTAGGCCTACTACCTTCTGCTGTGTAAAATTCTTTGAAATTTTCGATATCTTCTTTACATTTAGGCGTCAGTATAAGATCCCATAAGATCACTAGTGTCTAGCGCAATTATTATAATTATCTAAACAACTTTTTACGTTTTATCGAATAGAAGTCCATGCTGTAAACTCCAAAAATTGAAATGCTTAAGTATTCTTTGCTTATTATTTCTGTCATGATGTGTACTGTTATCTGTTCTGTTTTCTGACGCAATAAATAAATAAATAAATAAATAAATAAGTTGAGGTTACGCTAATTGATGCGTCAAACGCAAACATTTCTAATTTCTTCGACCTGCTGAATAACTCCCATGACGCTGACGCGACCTCCTGAAATTGTTTAGCTAGCGCCAACACTGCCAGCTCACCAACCAACTGACCAGCCGACCAATGATTGTAAGCATCTCCGAATGGCATGAATAACCCATAGGAAGCTCAGGTGCCCGGCTGCTTCTCGCCCATCTGCTAACCGCTCTCGTGAGCATTGCGGAAAACGGACCGAATTGTAAGTTTTCCTTACAATTACCGACATTTCCCGATCCATCTGTTATTGTTATAAACTTTCCTGGTCCTTCAGGGATTGCGACGGGACTCGAGGAAGTCGGACGGTGGTTTGAATGACTCCACCGCGCTCAGCTACAGCTGTTACGTTTCGAGCAATCTGACGTCCGCTTTGTACTCTAAAAACATGGTGCACCAATTGCTCTGGAAGCCACAAGATGTCGTTAAACGCAAGATACTAAGCAAATAAATATAATTTATAGTTGCCGTTTTTATTTGTTCTTCGAATAAAAGCTCATGCATGGTTTACCATGGCATAAGAACTGTGAGAATATTTAAAGTTTGTGTAAACTGTATGCACTCTGAAACTGTATACACTAACTAACCATGAAATTGAATACGCTGTATTTAAAGCATAGCGTACTTACACTGACCTGAAAGTGAATGCCAGAATCTAGAGACACAAATGGAAATTTATAGGATTAGCGATTAATATCCTCCATTTCAAAACTAAATCGTATGGCTGCTAAGGCCGTTGACGTAGATTCACTATGGATATAGGATAATACATGACATTGTACATGTAGAATGTCATTGTGGGGATGGCACTTGAGATGTGATTGGGTCTAACAGCTGAACGACACCTTGTAGCATCAAAGGTAGTTGATATTGATAGAAACATTGCTTGAAACATTCTCACAATTTTTATGCCATGGTACAACATGATTGTCTATTGCAAAATTAGCCCAAAACGAGGACTGTTTAATTACTTGCTTAGTATTTTGTGCTTAGTGACATCTTGTGGATGGCAGAGCCATTAACGCCCAGTTACATATAGCTACATTGCTTAGAGCGTGGACTGCGTCCTATTCGCCTCTGTGTTAGAGAGTATGCGGATCGCGTTTCGCTTCCCGATGCTGGCTTATTTCAGAGATTAAAATCTCACGCTATAGCATGGTCCGTAGACGTGGACCTTCATCGGCATAGCGCCTACTCAAACGGTCAAGCGTTGGCCGAGCGTTGGCGGTAAAGGATCTCACGCGATCAATTCATTGAAAAATTTGGAAGGTCGAGGCCACACACGGTCACTATAGAAACCGTGGACATTTTCATCTACAACTGACTCTCTTATACGCTTGGAAAACAAAGCTAGCGATTTTCTTTGAATTCCCTCTTCCTTACAAGCGATTGAAAACAGTTCTGTTCGATTTTGGTTTATGTTATTGGGTCGGGAGCGACTCGTGTAAGTCTCTCTAGAAGTAGTGCTAGATAAATTTACGAATAAAATTACGATCGCCACAAACGTGGAGGACTGAGTTAGCCCGAGGTGTTATAATATTCCACTGACTGCCGCTCATCAATGTATGAACCCAGCCCACTGTTGCTTAAGTTCACTCTATCTCTGCCAACCTTCGTATCGGCAAAACCACGGCCAGTAGCAGCATAATAATGATACTATCTATTCTTTAATGAAGCGCCTGACAAACGCATTGCGCTGTACATGTACATGTTATGACAATTAAACAATTCACAAGAACACAAATTATAGAAGACATGAAATCAACAAAGTTGCAGCAATGCAAGGCGCAAGCTCATTGTAGTTTTGCTGCCACATAGGGAATGAAGGCATGAGCTAAACCCAGGGGCCTTGCGGGAAGCATATTATGAAAGTACACATGGAAATTGATCCAAGGGTTTCTCGCGACCAATCAGAAGCCGCAATGTCAGTAATAGCATTCGCTGCGTCATGAATACTCGTTAGCTACGCGCCTTGCTTAAAATTTAATTAGTAAACAGTGAACTCCAGTTTGTAAAAACAGTTCGAATTTAATTGATAAATTGCGAAATGGCCGATTATATGAAAACTTTGCCTGCCGATTAGCAAAATAGGCTATCGAAGTTCACTGGCGACTACTCTGACGTGGAAAGTCATTATAATAAAGCTTTCTCTGAGAAGCCGCTATAGGGCCTAATGTCCACCGAAACAGCACTGCCATACAAACCACGACATTGGCCTTATCACATAAATGTTTAATTGTGCCACTTATCGATTTGATTGTTTATTCTAATTTTAAATTTCACACTAAAAGTGTGCGACTATCGTTCGAAGGTGACTCTACCGTGTGCCACGTTACCCTTCGCACCTTCTGTGAGGAAGATGAATATTCATGATCATTCATTAGGCAAATTCACACTCATCCTCTGATTGGTCGCGAGACTCCCATGGATCAATTTCGGTGTGTACTTTCGTAATATGCTTACGGGAATCGAATCGGGTCCGTGAAAACTTCAGGCGAGAGTGTTATCCTTTATAGCACTATCCGCCCTACCCATGCATGTGCTTCGGTGCACAGATCTCCAGATCCCTCCCGGACCCACTGGGACTTTGTCTTACCGGACCACTTTGTCAGACGTAACTATACCACCTCGCGCAACTGCGAGGAATTACCGAGTGTGGAGAATGGAGAATACGAGTCTCGGGGAAGTTGGATCTGGCAAGTCCCACGCCGAACTTGCCTTGCTGGTGGTGGCAAGTTCGGCTTTGTCTAGCCGACCGACTCCTTAGGGTGCAATCTATACTCTTAAAGGCCATGTCTGTTAAGGGGAAGCATTAGTATGGCTATGGATGGATCGCAGATACAAACTGTCTGGCGTTGAAGCACTATCAGTGTGGTCTTATTATTATTGATATCTGACAATAGGCCACAGTTAACCCTTTCCCGGGCCATGGGAAGTGTATTTCCCACACTATGTTGTCGCTTCCTGGGCCTTGGGAAATGTACTTCCCAGCGTTGTATTACTTTAAAATATTATTTTATGCAGATATAAGCATAACAAAAATGCAAATTTGTTAATGTGGGGCGATATTACGATTGTTCGGACAGTTCTTCTTGACTGTGAAAAGTTACGAATT
>JACEVL010000004.1:1624755-1634755 GCA_020284085.1 Aporrectodea caliginosa | reverse complement strand
ATAAGCGAAGGTTTGTTCGGCCGACGATTAGTTGGGTTAAAGCGACGCAGACGAGTTAGGACATATCAAGCCGGGTTAGTACTTGACTGGCGACCGTCGGTGCAATTCGTATAGCGCTTTAAGAAGTCTAAACATGGCGCTAAGTAAATTTTCTATATCTTCGTGCATGCTTGTATATGAACACGTGCATAAACAAATACATGTTTATACATATCGTGGGTCTCGGTAACCGATTCGTTAAAGCGCTCGCATTGTAAAGTGGAGATTACGGGTTAGAACTAGGGGTGGGCAACGATTAAAACTTTTAATCGAAATTAATCGCACGATTAAAATTTTTAACGCCGCGATTAATTTTTAACGCATGTCGCCTAATAGATAACAAGTACAACTACTGTAACGACTCGAGTAATTACGTTTGAATATGCGCTATAACAATTAACTGCAGTCATCAATATGTGATATAGCACACAATTAACTCCTTTACACTCAATTTGTCCTTTTTTAGTGTTTAACTCCTTCAGTCATAAGTTTAAACTGAGCGAATTAACAAGAATTGTCAATAGCGTATTTCTAGAAAGAATTAACTCCTGCAGACAATCGCGTTAACTGCGTTAAAAATTTAATCGCGTTAATTAATTAACGCATTAATCGCTTTAATAACGCGTTAAATGCCCAGCCCTAGTTAGAACCTTTTCCTCTGATACGGTTACTGTGATATAGGGACCTTGAGCAAGTCCTTCACTCAGTTGCTCAGCACCATCGATTGATGCTTCGTCATTAGATAGTGGCGCTAAATAAATTCATAATGATACTAATGAAATATATACATATAATAAATAACATTATATACGTGCGTAGAGCGGAACTGGTGTGCCTATGACAAATGCGCCGAGCAGCCAAAGAATGGTAGGCCTATGATTCTCCCTTGTGTCAGGTTATTTTCTTCGTCTTCAAGTTCTCTGCCCTTCGACCCGTTCAATATTTAGATGTTGTAACGCCTGTTAAAGCAATAGGGGAGAGAGAGTGTGTGTGCTCTATAGGAGCTTGCTAAAAAAAAACCTCTGAACGAACAATAATCCACAGTACTCTACTTTACTAATCGCATTTCACTCCACCTTGTAACTGTGTTGCGCAGTGCTGTAGTAGTAAACTTAGAGGTCAGTACACGCTACAGTAGCCTACAGCCTTTAGGTTTTTTCCCGATAAGTTTGAGGGTTTATGAGTTTGTAGTTTACAGTCTTAAAAAGTTATAGACTAGTCTGCACACTCTACACTACGCATAATTAAGCAAAAATATGTCAAAGCACGTTCTGGAGGTGAGTATATACTCTTTGCACAGGTGAGTAGAATACTAAGAGAAAATTTCTTTGACGTGAGTACACGCTGTAGGCTATACCCGCGAATACCCTCGACTACAGCGTTGCGGCTTGTCAACCTGATTTATATAAAACGAATATATAATTATAATTATATATAATTGCAATTTCCTTTCCTCACAGAAACGTAGCTCCGTGGCTGATGCGTGATTACGGTTCGGACTGCAGCACCCACCTATCACACTCCAACCACCGTCTGAACGTCTCCCAACACCGACATCCAGACGGTAGTGGTGGAGGTGGTGGAGGTGGTGGTGTTGGTAGCGGAGGTGGAGGAGGAGGAGGAGGAGGAGGACCAGGTGTTGGAGGGACGCTATCCTCAAGTCAGCTCATCTACAGCAATAAAGGGTTGGTCCATTATAGCTTACCATTGATTCATTCCTGTCAGGTCATAATAATTTAGTTTTGACCTATAATATTACCTTAGAAGTAATAGGGAAGGCAAGTGGTACGTCGGTAGGGTGTGGTAGGGAAGGCTAGTTATGATAAGGTATACGGTAGATAATGAATGCAGGGGAGGGTAAGGTTGGATGAAGTAAGTTTAAATGAAGGTTAGTTAGAGGCAGATAAGTTATGGTAGGTAAGTAAGGGGAATTAAAGGTATGTTAAGTTGTGATAAAGTAGTATAGGGTATGGTCACACACGGATCTAGAGTAAGGCAATTATTTGATGGACATGACGCCACTATTTTCTAATTGACTCATAATCATATGTTCATGCAAACTCGATCATACATACTTATACATAATCATGCACACTTAAAGATACTTATGGGTAGATCTACTTATAGATGCCTACAGGTAGTCATACATACTTGTGTGCCGATACTTGGATGAACCATGCATACTTGCGTGTCCATACTTATTTGCGCATTATTAATTGTAGAGCTGAGAACGGTTCTGGATGCTATCCAGACGTCCAGCTCGAACTGTGCAGTATGGAGGTACTGCGTCAGTACCACGACTGTTCCAAGTCGGGCTGCCAGCGCGTCATCATCAACGTCAGCGGTCAGCGATACGAGACTCAGCTGCGCACCCTCGGTCGCTACCCCAACACCCTCCTGGGCGACCCCGTCAAGCGGAAGCAGTACTGGGACGTGAGGCGGAACGAGATCTTCATCGACCGTCACCGTCCGACGTTCCAGGCCATCCTCTACTACTACCAGAGCGGCGGAAGACTGCGCCGACCCTTCGAGGTCCCCGAGGACATATTCATCGAGGAGCTGGAGTTCTACCAGTTCGACGACGACCTCATCGACCAGTTCAAGACGAAGGAGGGCTTCATCGTCGACAAGAAGGACCTTCCGAACAGCGAGTGGCAGAGGGAGATCTGGTTGATCTGCGAGGAACCAGACAGCTCGATTCCGGCCAAGGCCTTCGCCTTCCTATCCGTCACCTGCATCCTCATCTCCATCGTCAACTTCTGCACGGAGACAATCCCGACGTTCTCCGAACGGGCCAACTGCGTTAACGTGTCGGACACGGCTCCGGACGGATCCGTATCGTTCCACAACGAGCACAACTACCGCGATCCGTTCTTCGTCGTGGAGTCCGTCTGTGTCAGCTGGTTCACCGTTGAGTTCATCCTGCGCCTGATCTCGTGCCCGTCGAAGCGAGGCTTCTGTAAGGACGTCATGAACATCTTCGACGTGCTCGCCATTGTTCCGTTCTTCATAACGCTCATCACGATGCAGACTCCGGGGAGCTGTGAGACGACGCGCAAGAAGGGCTCCTTCCTCTTCACGAGGGTTCTGCGAGTCTTCCGGATCTTCAAGCTGTCGAAGCACTCCCACGGTCTGCGAATCCTCGGACTGACAATCAAGACGAGCATGCGCGAACTGGGCATGTTCTTCTTCTTCCTCGCCGTTGCCATGGTCATCTTCAGCTCGGCCGCATACTATGCCGAGGCCGGACAGGAGAAGGTGCTCATCACTTCGATACCGGACGGATTCTGGTGGGCCATCGTAACCATGACGACCGTTGGCTATGGTGACGTGACGCCGGTGGGGATCTGGGGAAAACTGGTCGGGACGTTCTGTGTCATCGCTGGGGTGCTTACCATTGCGCTTCCGGTGCCCGTGGTCGTTGCCAACTTCAATAATTTCTACCGGCATGGAAGTAGGGGAGGAGCGGGTGGTGGACTTGGAGGATAGGAAGCCAGCGCAGCGCCGTGGAAAGTGTGATTCGCCTCGAAAAAGCACCTAGTTCGTATTTGAATTCGTTAACGATCATTCGTAGGCCTAATCATTGCTATGCATTGTTGAACATTCGTAATTATTGTTAATTCTCATTTTTAAGCACTAAAGCATTTATAATCGTTATTAAATATGTTAGTACTTATGTTCATCGCTGATAATCATTTTATGTGGTCATTGTTAATCGTTGAATGATTGCCTTATTTATTCAACATTTGTAATCATTCTAGATCATTCGCAATTAATGTTAATCATTTTGTGATGATAGACTATCTCTCCTTCTTCAGTAGTCTCCCCTTATACAGCTACACGAACAAAATTATCCAGCATTTTTCATCAATTGAAATCATTCTATATCTATAGGTGTCATTTTAATCATTCTCGTTCATTTATAATCAATTTCAATCAATAATTGTCAGAGTAATTCATTCCTGGTCAATCTGCATAATTTTTAATCAATAATTATATAATTTTTAATCATTCCTAATCATTCCTAACAAACGTTTATCGATTCGAGTCATATTTAGTCATTTCTAATCAATTGTAATAATCATTAATCAACAGTAATCACTGTTAATTATTCTTGATAAATGATCATTCGTGATAAATCAATTTTAGTAGTAGTAGTAATTTCTTATAAATTGCTATTCAATTGTAGACGGTCATAATGATTATCAATCAGTATTTATCATTGCTAGCCATTCCTGAGCAATCTTGAAAATTCCTTAAAAAATTTAATTCTCTATTTTCATTCCAATCGACGCTAAGTACAATTTAATTACGATTTTTATTCGTTATACCTGTGCGTCTTTTTTCATTGTTCAAAGTGCTTCACGAAAAAGCAATGATCATTGGCTTCTTGCAGTTTTAATAATACTTTTTCACTTCCATGTTTTCTTACTTATAGTTGATTGCATGTAAGCTTGCTTAAGAATGTTCGAAGGCTTCATTGAGCTGCTTTTCCCCAATGCATCAATTAATATGCAGACTTTTTAAATAAAGTTTTACAATGAGAAGGAAAGACGAAAATGGCGTTATTTGTTAGCTCTTAATGACAATTCGTGGTTTGTTGCTGTTGCTTGTTGTTGTTTTTGCTTGTTGTTGTTGCTTGTTGTTGTTGCTTGTTGTTGTTGTTTGTTGTTGTTGTCGGTTACGTCATCGTCGTCGTTAAATTTACTGTTTTCAGTTAACCATACGGTCCATACCCATGAAGAAAAAGAGCTGTCCCTTGAGCATTGCCTGAGGCAGCCATGGTTATGATGTGTTGGCGACTTCATTTTCTTAGCTTCGGTATATGAGGGCAGGTGGCCGGTCGCTTCCTTCGCAGCCTTATTTTCTCACCGACCGTGTATTTTCAGTACACTCTTTATAGCTGAATCTATACTAGGAGGCGCACGCGGAGCTGAAACCTGGGACCAAACAGTCTGCCCTTGCGGGATTTTAAGCGATCGACTGTCCACGGTGTCCAGCACGCTAACCACTACACTATCGAGCACCCCTAAGTGTATCGATAACATTCATAAAACTTCAAAATAATACTATAGCAATGGTGTGGCCTGGTTTTCGGAGGAATTTAGAATTCAAAACTACAGCTTTCTGCAACACAGTTTTACATATATAGCATATAGGATCCTGAGAGACTCTTCTGACACATGAATTTTGTTAACCGGTCCAAACTCCATAACTATAGGGTCCTTAATGTAGCGCGCATTTTTAGGGCATGCCAGATTTTCATAGCTTCATGTGCATGTACCTTTCATTTAGTCTACGCCACAGCATCATTTGAACGCAAAAGTTTTTCTCTTACTTTACCACAAGATCACTTCATTGCCTAAGTTCTTTCCTAACTGTCTTTGCTGAGTCGCTAAAGATCTTCAGCTCTGGGGTAGTTGCCTATCGTTTTTCCCTAGCTCTCTCAAAACACAAAACACATAATATTGTCTCAGTTACTACTGTAACCATAGGCCTAGTTGTTAAAAACGGTAAAATCAAAATAAAAACGGAAAAAAGTCGTTTTATTCAAAAAAATAAAAAACGGGAAAAAACGGGGAAAAACCGGAAAAGAAAATAATTCACATTATGGATAACTTAGAAATTCAAATAACTGTTAGAAATTTTATTTCCTGTACTCTGATGTCTATTTCTCAACTAATGACACTAAATAATGACTTAAATTAGATGAATCCTTCTTGAAAGGACAGAGACAACGTAAGGGATAGGCCTATCAGACAAAATTTAAATTAAACAAATAATAACAGACAGTAAATAAACAAATAAAGTTACATAAACAAATAAACAAATAAAAAAACGTGACGAAAAATAAAAAACGACAAAAACGACGTTTTTGGGAAAAAAATAAAAAACGAAAAAAACCTTTTTTACAACTATGACTGTAACCATAGAGATGTATAATATATAAATCAATCAATCAATAAATGCTTTATTGCTCACCGTAGAAAACATAATCACGTAATCACAGACAACGTAAACAGAAATCAACATGCAGTGAACAATGGGAAACCCCGAAAGAACGAACCGTTCCGCTAACAGGGGTCGCCCAATTTCAATCGTAATGCAACCAATGGAGTAAATCATAAATATCAATTTCGTGAGTAAACATCAATAGCAGTATCCTAACTTGGTATACCAAAACATCAGTGAACAAAGCAAATAAGTATACTTAAATAAACAATGGCTAATAACAAAATAACTGCAACACAGGGCATGGTGCTCTAAAGACACTGAGAGTTCAGTAGGTATGATTTTAGTTTATTTTTAAACTGATGCAGCGTTGACACGTTTTTTAGATCATTCTGTCGGTAACATATTCCAAAAGATAGGACCATAAACTCTTATACTGTGTTGCCTAATCGTGGTGTTTGTGCTAATTTGGTGATACTTATTAGAAAAATATATAATATATATCACTAGAGGCGAGCATCTACTGTCTATGGTGAGGCTGTGACCCTGAGGTCTCTCAACGGGTAACCATAACGGCCTTGACCCTGTGGCCGCTCAAAATGAATTTCAACCAATCAAAACGCGTCGTTTCAATTTAAATTAACTGCGGAACTCTCGTTAAGGTGTTATTATAATATTATCTATGATTGTGGCTTCAATTATGTGCGAAGTGAATTATATACGTCATGCTCTCTGTAGCCCTTATAATATATATCTCATTGACTGCAACACTACATAAAGTGACAGCTTTTTCATAGCGGATAATTATATGAGTTCGGAAACTCTTATTTAAAGGTGTGCTGTATAATAATAATAATAATAATAATAATAATAATAATAATAATAATAATAATAATAATAATAATAATAATAATAATAATAGTAATAATAGTAATAATAATAATAATAATAATAATAATAATAATAATAATAATAATAATAATAATAATAATAATAATAATAATAATAATAATAATAATAATAATAATAGTAACAAATAGGAAGGAACTTGACAAGGTTTAGCCAATCCCAAAGTGTATAGAAGGAAATCCAGAAATCAATTAATTAATTAATATATAAGTCCCGAGGGATCATTATGTAGGCCTACCGTAATGGTATTGCGCAGCTCCCTTTAGACACCTTTATGTGAGGAGAAGCTGAAGTTATAATTGACGTTTTCTTCTAAATCTTGTATGTATTACGACGGATACTTTTTCAGAAATAACGATTAATTAATAGTTAATTGTGACTAAAAGAATTCCCAAATAAGTAATGAGAAACAAAATTAACATTATTCATTACTTATCTTTTAATAGTGTTGTTAATATTTTTTGTTTATTAGTAGTAATAGCCTACCTAGTAGTTATTTGTTCATATTAGTAGTCTTAGCCTATTTACGTTTTTCAGTTCAAATGTCTTCCTTCAACCAATTACGTAAACAAACCAGCATGGCAGTACTTCTAGGTTCTAGTGAGCAACGTGCGGAAGAGATAAAAAAAAGTCTCACACACGGTACTGAAGGGCTATAATACCGGCGAACCTTATAGAATATAACAAGCGTTCTTCGATTAATCGCAAAAAATAAATGTAATCGTTAAAATTAATTAACGATTAATCGATTAATTAATCGTCAACTTCCTAGTTTTGCCCCCATTTAATTGTGTGACGTGAACAACCGAAGGATGTGGTTAATAGGCTAAAGTTAACTCTGTGCACATAGGCTACATAGGCCTAGCCTACTATTACTCACTGAATTGCATCGAAGACCGTTGACGTTGACGTCGATGTGGTTGAATTGCGGTAAAACAGTTACAATTTATATGGTCATTAAATTATAAGCTTTTTAGTGTCGAATTGTCCAGTTTCTGTTTGAAAGTGCTCAAGCTTGGTGCAGATAGGCTACTTTGACAGTCGTTGACAGTTTTGTGCTATAAATGTAAATGTTCGCGTTTTTCTATAGCGACCGTATAATTTATGGCCTCGACCTGCTCATTTTTCAATGAATTGATCGGGTGAGATCCTTCACCACCGTTCGCCCGTTTGAATGCACGCACGCCATTTAAGGTTCCCGTGCAAGGACCGTGCTATAGCCCGAGATATAAATCTCTGAAAATAAGCTGGCATCGGGAAGCGAACCGCGATCCTCATGCTCTCTTTCACAGAGGCGCATGCGACGCGCAGCCAACGCTCTTACACATGTAGCTAACTGGGCTATAGGCAAGGGCAAAACTGCCGTCCCTTAGGCCCATAGGCGGGAACTTGGTCTTGCCCCAGGTTTGGGGGGACTGGCGAAGGAGCGGCCGAAGGGACGATCAGCAAGGCGCAGCCCGAGTCAGGTTTGAGGTTTGAGGGAGAGGGATGTGCCCCTCCCCATCTAAAATTTTTGAATTTCCACACTGTAATGGTAGCATTTTAAGCTGTCATCTGAACAAAATTGCTCTATAATTTGAGTGCTGATAGGAACCAGCTGTCACTCGTAGCTTACATGTAGTTTGAGTCGTGTTTGAGTTGTGGTGTTAATGGTACATTCAAAATTTGCCTTATGTACAGAGGGTAAATGATGAATTTCTGTTATTGAGGTCAGCAGGATATTGCTTTGCTGAAGCTACAGCTTTTCTGCCAACTCATGTGCACTTGCAGACGTGGTTAGATATTCCACAAGAAATGAAACCTTTCTGCCAAATTTGATTAATTATGCACTTTTAACATAGAGGAAAACTTTGACTGTGAAATAAGTTCTATAATGTAAGACTGATGAATAGCAAATTAGCTTACCTTCACAGGTGTCAGTTTATTATTGATATTTACATCTACACCTACATGTAGGCCCTATGTATCATAAGAGTTTTATCCATTAGCCACATCACCCGATCAAAACAAAACGTGCAGAGAATGACAATCCAAAATGTATATAATATACCAATGGGACAATCTGTGTGACTGAAAGGTTTTGGCTTAGGCAAGGGCTCCTGGCTAGAAATTTGATATAGGTCTACTGCAAAACCTGGTTTCATGCATGAGAGCCAGAATGTGGGTGGGAGGCTAGTTGATGAGAGATATCTTCCTGATGGTGAAGCTGCATGGGAATGTTGGAAAAGGGTCATATAAGGTGAGTATAATGAAAGAAAGCATGAACATTAGCATTGACCTACATCATGTAGAGGCTATCAGGGGCTATCAATCTTACAACTATGCCGTTGACCGGTACCTCTGTGGGCTCTCTCGGCTAGTCGCCTTTGACAGGCAACTCTGTGTGCTCTCTCGGCCAGTCGGTATATGAGAGAATCTGTGTGACTGAAAGGCTGGATTGCCTGTTCGTCTCCAGTTACATAGTACTTATATAGCTAAAGCAGACCTACTACAAATTTCATTTATATGATTATGTACATCTTTCTAACCGTCTCGGTACCTCGGGCTACGTGCAAAGTGCATACGAAGAGGTAGACAAAAATCAATAGGCCTACTTAGAAAATCACAAGTGACTATATTCAGGGCTGCTGTCCTAGACTCCTAGTGACGAATTAAGTTACATTATTTCATCAAATGCACTGACATACATATAGTTGATCTTTCAGGGGGGGAAATGTCACTTTATTACCCCCCAATGACCCTGCTCCCCTAGCTAAATTTTTTTGAATTTCCACAGTGTAATGGTAGCATTTTAAGCTGTCATCTGAACGAAATTAACTTTACTAGTTGAGGTGCTGATAAGAACCAGCTGTCACTCTTAGCTAACATGTGGTTTTAGGTCGTGTTTGAGGGGAGGGGATGGCTTGACCCCTCCCCTATCTAGAATTTTTTGAATTTCCACTGTAAGTGTAGCATTTTAAGCCGTCATCTGAACAAAATTGCTCTATTATTTGAGTGCTGATAAGAACCAACCAGCTGTCACTTGTAGCTATTATTATTATATTATAATATTTAAGAAATATTGGGGATATAAGCAGCTCCGTCCCACCCACATCAAGTT
>JACEVL010000004.1:1566306-1623578 GCA_020284085.1 Aporrectodea caliginosa | reverse complement strand
CTCAAACGTACTTCGTTCAGTTACGTATTGCTCGGTTTATCAAAAATTGTTTTAGCGCATTTCTAAATAATTGGGCGCAGTGACAATCGCGTTAACTGCGTTAAAAAGGAATTTAATCGCGTTAATTAATTAACTCGCATTAATCGCTTTAATAACGCGTTAAATGCCCAGCCCTAGTTAGAACCTTTTCCTCTGATACGGTTACTGTGATATAGGGACCTTGAGCAAGTCCTTCACTCAGTTGCTCAGCACCATCGATTGATGCTTCGTCATTAGATAGTGGCGCTAAATAAATTCATAATGATACTAATGAAATATATACATATAATAAATAATATTATATACGTGCGTAGAGCGGAACTGGTGTGCCTATGACAAATGCGCCGAGCAGCCAAAGAATGGTAGGCCTATGATTCTCCCTTGTGTCAGGTTATTTTCTTCGTCTTCAAGTTCTCTGCCCTTCGACCCGTTCAATATTTAGATGTTGTAACGCCTGTTAAAGCAATAGGGGAGAGAGAGTGTGTGTGCTCTATAGGAGCTTGCTAAAAAAAAACCTCTGAACGAACAATAATCCACAGTACTTTAATTTACTAACCGCATTTCTTTCCACCTTGTAACTGTGTTGCGGCTTGTCAACCTGATTTATATAAAACGATTATAACTATAACAAGACCGCAAAGAAAACCATCAGAGAAAGAACAGGGCAGGATAAACTATAGAGAACATCATTAGAAAGAAACGACTGAACTGGATGGGGCACGTGGCCCGAATGAATAGGCTAATGATAGAAGAGCCAGCCAAGTGATCAACTGGACTCCGGAGGGGAAGCGCGGGAGAGGAAGGCCAAGAAAGAACTGGATGGGAACTGTTCGAGAGGACCTGAGATGCCTGGAGATGACGGTGGAGGATGCTATCGAGGTGACGAAGGACAGGGAAGAATGGAAAAACAGCATTTCCCGAAGTGCAGTCCTGCACGGGAAGGACTAAGGTCTAAGGTAAGGATTATAATTATATATAATTGCAATTATTTCTACTATCGTCACTAGAAACGTAGCGCCTTGGCTGATGCGGGATTACGGTTCTGACTGCAGTACCCACCTATCTCACTCCAACCACCGTCTGAACGTCTCCCAACACCGACATCCAGACGGTAGTGGTGGAGGTGGTAATTGGTGAGGGAGGTGGTGGTGGTAGCGGAGGTGGAGGAGGAGCAGTTGGACCGGGTGTTGGAGGGACGCTATCCTCAAGTCAGCTCATCTACAGCAACAAAGGGTTGGTCCACTACAGTTTACCAATGAATAATTACTATCAGTTCCTATTGTGACCAATATTACCTTAGAATATAGGTGAAATATAATATATTACCTTGGCGATATAGGGTCAAATATAATATATTACCTCAGAAATATCGATCAGTATAGTAAAGACAAGGGGGACGGTGAGGTAGAGGAAGGTTAGGCAGGAAAAGGCAAGGTAAAAGGCAGGTAAGTTATGGTAAGTAAGTTAGAGGTAGTAAAGGTACTTTAAGTTGAGGTAAAGTAGTATAATAATAATAATAATAATAATATCTTTCTTTAATAAGCGCCGACAAACGCACTGCGCTGTACATTTACATGCAATTGAAATCTTAACTACTAACAGAACAGAGAGCCTTAACTAGAGTAAGGCAACTTTTTGATCGATAATGATGCCATGATTTTCTAATTGGCTCACAATTGTGTGTTCATGCAAACTCGGTCATACATACTTATACATACTCATGCTTACCTGTAGATACTTATAGATACATACAGATACTCATAATACTTATACATACTCGCGTGTCGATATTCAGATTACACATATTTTTGCGTGTCCATGCTTATTTGCGCATACTTACTTGTAGAGCTGAGAACGGTTCTGGATGTTATCCAGACGTCCAGCTCGAACTGTGCAGTATGGAGGTACTGCGTCAGTACCACGACTGTTCCAAGTCGGGCTGCCAGCGCGTCATCATCAACGTGAGCGGTCAGCGTTACGAGACGCAGCTGCGCACCCTCGGTCGCTACCCCAACACCCTCCTGGGCGACCCCGTCAAGCGGAAGCAGTACTGGGACGTGCGACGGAACGAGATTTTCATCGACCGTCACCGTCCGACGTTCCAGGCCATCCTCTACTACTACCAGAGCGGCGGAAGACTGCGCCGACCCTTCGAGGTCCCCGAGGACATATTCATCGAGGAGCTGGAGTTCTACCAGTTCGACGACGACCTCATCGACCAGTTCAAGACGAAGGAGGGTTTCATCGTCGATAAGAAGGACCTTCCGAACAGCGAGTGGCAGCGCGAGATCTGGTTGATCTGCGAGGAACCAGACAGCTCGATTCCGGCCAAGGCCTTCGCCTTCCTATCCGTCACCTGCATCCTCATCTCCATCGTCAACTTCTGCACGGAAACCATCCCGACGTTCTCCGAGCGGGCCAACTGCGTTAACGTGTCGGACACGGCTCCGGACGGATCCGTATCGTTCCACAACGAACACAACTACCGCGATCCGTTCTTCGTCGTGGAGTCCGTCTGTGTCAGCTGGTTCACCGTCGAGTTCATCCTGCGCCTGATCTCGTGCCCGTCGAAGCGAGGCTTCTGTAAGGACGTCATGAACATCTTCGACGTGCTCGCCATTGTTCCGTTCTTCATAACGCTCATCACGATGCAGACTCCGGGGAGCTGTGAGACGACGCGCAAGAAGGGCTCCTTCCTCTTTACGAGGGTTCTGCGAGTCTTCCGGATCTTCAAGCTGTCGAAGCACTCCCACGGTCTGCGAATCCTCGGACTGACAATCAAGACGAGCATGCGCGAACTGGGCATGTTCTTCTTCTTCCTCGCCGTTGCCATGGTCATCTTCAGCTCGGCCGCCTACTATGCCGAGGCCGGACAGGAGAAGGTGCTCATCACTTCGATACCGGACGGATTCTGGTGGGCCATCGTAACCATGACGACCGTTGGCTATGGTGACGTGACGCCGGTGGGGATCTGGGGAAAACTGGTCGGGACGTTCTGTGTCATCGCTGGGGTGCTTACCATTGCGCTTCCGGTGCCCGTGGTCGTTGCCAACTTCAATAATTTCTACCGGCATGGAAGTAGGGGAGGAGCGGGTGGTGGACTTGGAGGATAGGAAGCCAGTGCAGCGCCGTCGAAAACGCGACTCGCCTCGAAAAAGCACCTAATTCGTATTCGAATTCGTTAACGATCATTCGTAGGCCTAATCATTGCTATGCATTGTTGAACATTCGTAATTATTGTTAATCATCTTTGCTCATTTTTAAGCATTAAAGCATTTATAATCGTTATTAAATATGTTAGTACTTATGTTCATCGCTGATAATCATTTTATGTGGTCATTGTTAATCATTGGATGATTGCCTTATTTATTCAACATTTGTAATCATTCTCGATCATTCGCAGTCAATGTTAATCATTTTGTGATGATGTCTCTCCTCCTTCAGTAGTCTCCCCTTATACAGCTCCCCTAACCAAATTATCCAAAAATGTTCATCAACTGAAATCATTCTAAATCTATAGGTGTCAATTTAATCATTCTCGTTCATTTATAATCAATTTCAATCAATAATTGTCAGAATAATTTATTCCTGGTCAATCTGCATAATTTTTAATCAATAATTATAATTTTTAATCATTCCTAATCATTCCTAAGAAACATTTATCAATTCGAGTCATATTTAGTCATTTCTAATCAATTGTAATAATCATTAATCAACAGTAGGCCTAATCACTGTTAATCATTCTTGATAAATGATCATTCGTGATAAATCAATTTTAGTCGTAGTCATTTCTTATACATTGCTAATCAATTGTAGTCGGTCATAAGCATTGTCAATCAGTATTCATCATTGCTAGTCATTCCTGAGCAATCTTGATAATTTCTTTAAAAATTTTAATCATCTATTTTCATTCCAATCGACGCTAAGTACAATTTAATTAAGATTTTTATTCGTAATATCTGTGCGTCTTTTTTCATTGTTCAAAGTGCTTCACGAAAAAGCAATGATCATTGGCTTCCTACAGTTTTAACGATACTTTTTCACTTCCATGTTTTCTTACTTATAGTTGAATGCAAGCTTGCTTAAGAATAAAGGCTTCATTGAGCTGCTTTCTCCCCAGTGCATCAGTTAATATGCAGACTTTTTTAAATAAAGTTTTACAATGAGAAGGAAAGACCAAAATGTCGTTCTTTGTTATCTCTTGATTACAATTCGTTATTTGCTGTTGTTGTTGTTATTGTTTTGTTGTTGTTGTTGTTGTCGGTTAGGCCTACGTCATCGTCGTCGTTGTTGTTAAATTGACTGTGTTGAGTTAACAGTAGCCTAGGCCTAAGTCAAATGAAAAAGAAGAGCAGTCCCTTAAGCTATCCCTGAGGCAGCCATGGTTATGTAGTGTTAGTGCTACTTCATTTTCTTAACCTCGGCATATGAGGGGCAGGTAGCCAGTAGTCGCTTCCTTCGCCGTCTTATTTTCTCGCCGACCGTGTACGGTCAGTGCACTCATTATAGCTGAGTCTGCTAGGGGGCGCACGCGGAGACTTAAACCTACCCCAGATTTCTGCCCTTGCGGGATTTGAACCGATTGACTGTCCAGCACGTTAACCACTACGCTATCGGGCAACCCCAACTGTAGGCCTACCTACATAATTATATTATAACCGTCAAAAAACAACAAAATAATTTTATGGCAATCGCTTTACTTGATTTTCGAATTCAAAATTACAACTTTCTGTACCGAAGTTTTAGGCTACTTAGGATTCGGATAGACTCATGGGTGTATTTAGGTGGTGGTTTTACGGGTTCGAACCCCAAATAAGTTTCCGAAAAAGTTTTATATGCCTTTACATGAGAAATACAAAAACCTTAACTTTGCGACGATTTTCCATGGATACACCCCCCGGAAATCTTAAACCCCTCCGAAATTTTTTCTGGGTACGCCCATGGAGAGACTCTTCTGAAAGATGAGTTTTGTCAACCAATCCAAAGTCCTTAAATATAATTATAGCGTCCCGAATGTAGGGTGCGTTTTTAGGGCAAGGTTGGTTTTCAGAGTTATCTGTCATATACACCACAGGATCACTTGATTGCCTAATTTGTTTTCTTACTTTCTTTACCGAGTCGCTAAAGTCCCTCGGCTCTTGGGTAGTTGCCGAACGTTTCCCCTAGCTATTATAATATAATCTCAAAACAATACATTCAATAATTAAGTAACGGTTATTTAACAGCGAATATAATGAGTTCGGAAACTGTTATTTAAAGGTGTGCTGTAGGCCTATTGCGCGTTGGTATTGCGTATAAGTTGTGAGTTTAACAGTTTAACTTCATTAGGCCTATGGTTCTGAAATTTCATTTCTATTATAATGACAATAACAATAGAAAAAAATATAAACGAGAATAATAACAAACATATTATTGCAGCGCAAAAACAACAAAAATCGAAAAGTAGCCTATATTATGGAAAAGTATTCGTTTGAGGTAGACATAATTATCAATTAACTTTAACCAGAGTGCTTTGACTCCTTAGTTACGCAACTTTCAGTAAACATACACCGTTAATAGCGTTCTACCGTCACTGCCGTCATCGGGTGATGCCATTCCCAAGCGCGGACAAAGGAGGAGGACGCCGCTAATCATCTTTGTAATGATACATTATCGTTGATCAGAAACTTATCAATTTTGTCGTTATCCATTGGTGAAAGTCCCAGGCCTGGACTTACAAATTCTTTTATATGGAGACATTTTCAAATTAAAATTGAACGCAAGTGAGGAAAATAAAATGCCAGAAAATGCGATTTAAAAGTGTTAAAATAATATAAATCATCAGACATTTCGACATCCTATAAACTAACTTTCTTCTGAATCTATTATGTAAGTCTTATGCCTACCTTAATAATTGTCATAGTGAGAGCACTTGTAGTAGCAGTATAGTACTTTCATTCCATTCATTCCAGATATTTATATAGCGCCGCTTCAAGATTTCTACTCAGAGGCGCTCCCGACTACAACGCGGACACTGAATCGGGTTTCACGCCGAAGCGCATGAGCAATTGCGAGTTAAGGACTTGCCCAGGATCCCTACGCAGCGGCTTAGGGTGGATTCGAACCCGCAACACTCCAGCTGCAAGGCACCAAATATACCCCTTGAGGTGGATTCGAACCCGCAACCCTCCGGCTGCAAGGCACCGAACATACCTCCACACCACCGCGCCCCACTTGGCAGTATTACGCAGCTCCCTTTGGACACCTTCATATGAGGTACAACTGAAGTTATAATTGACATTTTCTTCTAAATTTTGAATGTTTTACAGAGATTTCTGGTAGCCTACACAAATAACGATTATTCAAGCGTTAATCGTGACTAAATGTATTCTCAAATAAGTATCGAGAAATACAAAATTAACATTATTCAGTACTTATCATTTAGTAGTGTTATTAATATTTATTGATTGTTAGTAGTTACCTAGTAGTTATTTGTTCATATTAGTAGTCAAAATGAATGTCTTCCTTCAACCAATTACGTTTACAAACTAGCATGGTAGCAACACTTCTAGGTTCTAGTGAGCAACGTGTTTGGCTGACAATACAATATACAAGGAACCTTATCGAATATAACAAACGGTCTTCGATTAATCGTTCAAAATAAATGTAATCCTTAAATTAATTAACGATTAATCGAGTAATTAATCGTCAACTTCCGAAGCCCTAGTTTTACCCCATTGAATTGTGTGACGTGAACAACCGAAGGATGTGGTTAATGGGTTAATCTCTGTGCACATACATAGGTCTACATACTATAACTCACTCAATTGCGTCGATGTGGTAGAATTGCAGTATAACAGTTACAGTTAAGTTAATGGGGTAAGTAAGTCATAAGCTTTTAGCGCCTATATCGTTCCATTGAATTGTCCAGTTTCTGTTTGAAAGTGCTCAAGCTTGGTGCAGATACTAGCTTACACCGCTACATCTTGTGGTAGCCAGTTCCAGTGATCCACAATTCTTTGGCTAAAAAATAACATGTTTTGTCTAATAAATTGCAGCCGCTTATGATACAGTTTCAGATTGTGGTAGAAACTAGCGGTTAAACGTCAGAGTGATAACTCACTGATAAGTAATTATAATCTTCGTTTATTATTTCAAACTGACACACCGCAGTATGGCTACAATTCATAGTATGAACGGATGATCACTAGTTATTAGAGGAGTCGAATTTAACTGTTTGGCAGCCACGCAAGGCGCCATCACATCCTACTGCTCATTTTACCAACGCCATCTGGCGAATGAAAGGCTGATTCGACCGTTGGGAGGGTAGCTGGAAGCGATTTCGCGTCCGTGCTGATCTTCTGCTCTGCATGCCAGAGTGTTAACCATTACCCTAAACCCCTAAAAGTAAGTAAGTGAGTAACCTTTTCATAATGCAAGTCAAACGCTCACATTTTCCGCTCTGTTTGGTGGCCACGTGTTTGGCGCTTCTGAGAGACTCTAAAGTGGCGCTTTACAAAATGTCTTGTTAGGCCTACATTACGTTACATTTGACAAAATAGACAGTAACTGTTGAAGGTATTATATGTTACTGTCGCTGGATCAGAAAAAGACCAAAAGCGAATTGCGACCGATGATTAGGCTAGTTGCTGTTTAAAGGCGCAGGGTCATTACAGGGATGATTAGCATAATTATTATTATCTCTTCCTTAATCCAGGCTTTAGACTGATATAGTGCCTGTGCCTACCACCCGGGAAAAATAATTGTGTGGTCTGCAAATCAAATATCGACGAGTACTCGATCACAATTTGGTCGATAATATATAATAATAATAATAATAATAATAATAATAATAATAATAATAATAATAATAATAATAATAATAATAATAATAATAATAACGCCGGGAGCAGCAGCAGAAATGGCTGCCGCCAGGAAGATCACCAAGTACTCAGAAATTCCCAGCACCTAAGACTTCATTCCAGTAGCATTGGAAACCATGGGTCCCATCAATGCCCAGGGCAGGGAGTTCCTATCAGAACTAGGTCGGCGTTTGACCATTGTTTCGGGGGAACCGCAGGAGACAGCACGCTTGTTTCAGCGTCTTTCTATTTGCACGCAGCGGTTTAATGCTGTTGCATTTCGAAGCACCTTTTTGCAATTGACCGGTGAGGATGACCGCTAACTCCAGAACGAAAACGCTCTTCATATAGTTTCATAAGCCTGAGGGATCATATATACCTTGGGCAAAAAAAAATAATAATAATAAACAATAGCAACGACAACAGCAGCAGCAACAACAACGACAATGATAATTCCAACGGCTAAAAACAACACTATAGGCCTATAGGCTACTCATCTCAAGTTCTCCAACCGAGCCATATCCAACACTGCACCACGTACGTCTCTGGAACGATCTTCTTCCTGAATTCCGTAGGCTAAATTTTCGTTTCCTCCACCATCATTGCCAATCACCCACCAACATTAGGGAGGTGGTTCACAAAAACCAAATTGAAGCTAGAAACCAGGGCACCCTCTCAGTTTGTTAGACCTGTCAATAGTATTATTGAGATAAAATTTCAGCATCTTATTCCAGCTGGAAGATGGTGCTCAATGACATAGAAATATTACCATATAGTAGCATTAGCGGTAAATCTTGATGCCGTGTAACTTGGTCAAACTCAACATTTGTCATAGAGATGAGCTTCAAATAGTTTCTGTTGTGTTATACTAACTTACTTACTTACTTACTTACTTGCTTACTTACTGGTATTTTGAACAGAGTGTAAAGTTCTTGCTGAAGGTCATGGTGTCTACTTTCTGTGTTTTTGGCAGACGTGTTTTCACAAGTGAATTTTCGAATTTACCATTTGCCAATGAAATTTAAGAGCTCATATTTAACACTTTAACTTTTCGGTGTGCCGAAATTAGCCTGTGGGCAGGATACAATGAATCCATGGCCATTCATAATCTTCTGGAGTTGTGGAAACTCTCTGACAAGGTTCAAACCCTGAGCTTTGATATCTGTCAACACTGAGTTCTTCAACGGAGTGTGCGTTCTGCTGGAAGACAAGATATGTCGAGAGCTCCTGTGGTTGGCCTGCCGTCACCATGTGATGATTTTAGCTAAAGTATTCACCTTGTGCTGCGGTCCATCTAATTCATCACATATTCCAATCTTCCAGACATATAAAGCTGCTTGGGAAAGTGTGATACAGGACTGAATGTCATATCCGGCACTGAACCCTATAATGAAACAGCACTCAGTTTTCTCAAGAAGTTAACTGAAAGAAAATCAGATTCAGAGATAAGAGGTCAAGAACTCATTGAGCTGAAAGTGGTTGTCTTGGAAGTTAGCCTTCAATAATTCACTGGAGAGCCCTGGGCCAATTCACCACGCAAGTTGGATGGCCACGTTACTGTATGCCATCAAAATCTACCCTTTTCGTGATCAACGTGGTGTATTCAATCTAACGAAGAAGAAAGAAACTCAGATTCATGTGCAGCTTTGTTGTCCTTCTTTACACAAAAGCATGGACAAAAGCCTCACTTGCTGCTGAAGATCGTGGACAAGATCTGTCACTTTGTATTACTCTAGGAAAACACGAGTCAGTTGACCCCGAGATCAGCGTTGCTGCCAGGAAGGCCCTAGAAACCACTAGTGGTACCGTTCAGATGAGGCTGTAGGTCTGGCACTGTTCTCAGACCAACTTCCAGTAACAGATAAGGTGAATATTGTTCACAGAGTAACTGCAAAGCCTGGTGAAAGGAAGGTGAGAGGTGATGCTGCGGTACTGAAGGAGGGGGCTTGCCTGGGTGATTTTGCAACCAAGTGAAAACTGACACTGCTGTCACACCTGAAGATTAGTGATTACTTTCTTACATTTCCACAAGAGAAATGGATCGAGAATGAGGATTACAAGCAAGGTAGAGAGAGAATTCAGCAGTTGAGAGTGGTGAACGACACGGCTCAGAGGTGTGTGAATTTGCTCGAGGAATTCAACCGACTCATCACCAATAATGAAGAAAATCAGTGTCTTCTCCAAGTGGTCGTGGCAAATAGGAATGCTATTTGCCTCAAAACAACAAAGAAGTCTGTTGTTGACGCAGTGCTTGCAGTTTCTAGACTCTAAGACTGTAGCGAGTGTTGAAGTCATAAAACCGGAACAATCGACATTCATGGTTAGAACGATGTGTTTTTTTAATTTTTGACATTTCCAATTCTTCAAACTTACTGAAATTTTATAGATCAACTTGACTAACTGTTCTACTATCACAAGTGTTGTCAAATTACAGTAATATTTGATTTGTCGTAAAATAAAATACATTCGTACGGGAATGTATGCTCGACGCATTCATTTCCACAATTAGTGTCTTTTTATCGGTATCAGGCAAATTGACACAGTCCGTGAGCACCGTCTTTCCGTTGGAATTAAAAGCTGAAATTTTGTCTAAATAATACTATTGATAGGTCTAACAAACTGAGAGGGTGCCCTGGTTTCTAGGTTGCACTTTGTTTTTGACCATGCATCTGTGAACCACCTAACCAACATCTGCCTCATGAGGCTCCTCTATCAATCACTCCTCGATCGGGCTTTCCACTGTAAATGAAGTCTCACCTTCACCTGATCAAGAATTATTCATACCCCGACTCATTTGGTCCACCACCTTCCAATTCTCGACCTAAGCGACACCCACCTTGACAGCTGCTCGAGATCTGCATCGATCCTCTGAGCCTCTGGCAATCCGACTCGGACCACCTTATTCTGACTACCTTTTGGAAGAGCCTCGATCTGACTCGACGCAGCGGCAGTGCTCGTTAATAAGCTGGTGCCCTGTGCATGGCTTTCGAGTGGCACTTAATTTAAAGGTTTACAGTTTACGGTTGCGATCTTTTAGCTGCCGGAGACGCTATAAAGTCGCCAGGCCTCCTGTATTTTCCAGACTTGGAACTGACACTGCCAGAATACGGGCAGTGGCGGAGTTAGGCCTACACAAACAGACCTATAGCTATACAGACAGATTAAACAAATTAAATTAAAACCAGAGAGCAAATAAATAAATGGAAGGAAAACAACCAAGGAAAATCAACTACCTATAATGCATGCCCTTTAATTTGCCACGGTCTCATGGTAGGGTCTTTACTCGCATTGACAATAATAATGAGAAAAACATTTTTAGGAATAATGCGCTGTAGCCTACTCCTATTGATTTTGTATTTGTCCTATGATGTTTGTACACCGGAGTGCGGCTCTTCTACAGCCGGTTTAACCCTAGGGCTACCAAGCTTTTTTGTAACACTGGCTACCAAGGAGGGTGGTTACCACCCCCTGGATTTTCGTGTTTGGTTTTACATATCATAACTTGTAATATAGCATTGGATTCAGCATTCATTTCTGCACAGAATGGTATATTTAGTTGTACATTATGTGAATGCACCTCGAAATTACATCACTTTTAACAACGGAACCCATTAATTAGCAATATAGTATATTATTGCGTACATGTTGTACTTTTTGGATAAACAAATATAAGATTATGTGTGTTTTGAAACTAATCTATGTATAAAAGATACACAAAATCATCCCTACACATGTTTAATATATAGTATAAATGTACATCCATACATATATATCCATACATATATATCGGTTTACGTTGTAATGCTGTATTCAGCCATTTTCACACAGATTACGCGTATTATTATTTATTTTGATCACTTACGGTATTCAAAAGACAAAGATGTAGGTATGCAAATGAAGCCCTTCATTCCCTCTAAAGAATGGTATCTTTGTTTCTCTTCCAGGAAGACAAATGAATACGCTAAAGACAAAAAACTAAGGGGAGTGCTTCCATTCAGCCATTTTCACGCATATTACGCGTATTATAATTTATTTTGAGCACCTCCGGTTGTCTCCGGTCACTCAGTGACCACGGAAATGTAGCCCCACATTCCCTCTATAGACTGGTATAATTTATGTCTCTTAATATTAAATGACGGATAAGATATAGTCGAAAATCTAGGGGGTGGTATCCACCCCCTGGTACCTCGGGTATATTGGGTATAACTTTTGAACGGTGTGAGATATCATCTCACATTTTACCTCAAAACGTGTGTAAATGAACCCCTACAGCTACCTAAAAGGTCAAATTTTTATTCCATACGGAAAAAGTTTGAGATGAAAAAAACCTAGGGGGGTGGCAACCACCACCCACTTGGAGCCCGAGGGTTAATAAAGAATAGGCCTATAATAATGCTCAATGATGCTCATAGGCTACTTGTTTTGGTAGGCCTAAACGTATAGTTTAACGTCGTAAATAAATACTATTCGCTATTCGCCCATTGTAGCATTGTTACTTTTCATCAATCCAACTTCTACTTTGGCAAGAATCCTCTTCATCAATCCCGCTTCAATTTAGGCAAGAGTTCGTTCATCGATCATTCCTGCAGCTTCCATTGAAGCATGAATTATTTTTCATCAGTAGGCATAGGCCTACAACTTCTTGGAATTATTTTCATCAATCGAGTTTCCATTTAAGCAAGATTCTTTTCATCAAACCCACTTCTTTTAAGCTGAAATTATTTTCATCAATCCCATTTCTATTTAGCAAGAATTCTTTTCGTCAATCCAACTTAATTTGTATTCGACCAAGGCTAGCTGAAACCCATGCAATGGCGGTCCATAGTGTAGTGGTAACATCACTGGCGTGAAGAGCAGTAGGAAGCAGGATCGCTTCCCGAACCCTCCCAAAAGGTCCACTCAGCCTATCGTCTGCGAGATGGCGCGTTGGTAAAAATGAGATGTAGGACGTGATGGGCGCCTTGCATGGCTGCCGTATAGGCCTACAGTTAAATTCGACTCCTGTAATAACTTGTGATCATCCGTTCCTACTGATTTGTAATTAATATTTTCGTTTATTGAAACAATCCGGTTGACAAACCGCAACCGGTTACAGTGTACAATTATGCAATTGAAACAATTCACAAGAACACAAATGACAGAAGACATAAATCTTAACTAGGCCTACTAACAGAACAGACAGCCTGCAATACACGGCGCTAATAGCAGCCTACAAAGCCCTACGAGACCCGAACTCGGTATCTCTCGCTCTCGATGCCAGTGTGTTATCCAATGCGCTATCCAATGTTTGTAATCACCCTGCGTTTGTGTCAGTTTGAAATTAAACGAAGGCTATTATCACCAGTTATTTTATTAAAATTATCTATAATTCTAATTTCTAACAATGTTTTTCGTGTTCATACTCGCAGTATTTTCGCTCTAATGAATTTTCCTTCTTAGAGGAAACGCAAAGCATCTTGGAACGGGCATTCGCCATTTTGTCGGTCGAGCGAATAATTGACGTGGCAGTTGATTAAATTCTCAAGTCAGCTGCTTTAAAAAGCAGACAGTTTCAGTAGGATTTGTCTGTCGAATTAAACCGATTATTTAAAAGAAACTCTGTTATTTCCTGCGCGGTTCTAAGCGTACAACACATTGAAATTCGTTGAGTCAGCTATAGTAACTATAATGGGTCTGACAATATCGAATCTCTTCAGTCGCCTGTTCGGCAAGAAGCAAATGAGAATCCTTATGGGTATCTATACCGTAATCTAATCTAACGACTATTTATGTATTTATTTATTAATAATTATTTATTTTATAAAAATAGAGAGTAGAAGTCGATGGCGCTGAGCAGTTGTGCGTGAATTACTTGATCAAGTTTCGGCAAACTTGTTTGTTAGGTTGCTGTTTAACGACACTGTGTCATAACAAAGATGATTAGTGTCGCCCTCCTCCTTTCTCCAGGCTTGGGACTGGCACTACCACAGGTAGGGTAGTGGCGGAGTTTCGGCAAACTTTTAGTATCGGGGCTAAAATATCTCTGGGCATGCTGCGCGGACGCCGGACGGTACCAGCTTTTCTAATGACGACACGGGTCAGCCCGAATCCCAGAAACCCGAAAACGCTGAAAACAGACAAAGCCCCGATTTCCCGAAAAGTTTTATAGAAAGCGGCCGGGCTATTCAGAGTTAAATTGTAAACATGACATAGCCTTAGCATGGCCTTTGATGTATATCGATATATTGCCTATTCAAATGTTTATTTGTTAAAATTATATTCTTTCGAGTTGGACTTAGAAAATAAATTTCGGGGATCCGCCGAAATACCTTTCGGGGTTTCGGGGATTCGGCCCGCACCCGACGACACTAACCCTGACCCTGGCCAACACTCACGACGCCTGTAAACTTGCACATTATATCCTTCAGCCCCGATTCTATAAGCTTGCCCAAGTTTCCTTGAACACTGGAACCATCTCAAGAGTGGGGGATCTAACCCACACAACACTCGTTACGAGACGAGCCCTCAGACCAATGGGCTACCATTTAACATGCTAAACTTATGTAGCGCTATTGTCATCACAACCCTTGGCGACCATTTTAAGTGGAACTGTAACAAAAAATCAGCAAATTATCTAATTTTTATTCACATTAATATCCATTCTTGTGAATAAAGAATAATATTTGCCTGACTGCATAACTGTTGTTTCATATTTCTTTTTGTAGCCTTTTGATGCGTTTTTTACCATACATAATATTATACTAAGCGTCAACTTTTGATTAAATGTTTGACTTCTTTTATAAACTAGAGGTGATTGAAAACTTTTTATCATGGTTGTGGTGGATAATTTGTCATGTTGTCGTTAAAAAAATTATTGACTTTCAACACTCGGTTGAGCAGCCCATAAGAATAAAGGCTTTTTTAAAGAAGTCTTTAGCTAGACATGAGCAGCAGCCTTGGGGTGGGTAGTGAATCTACGAAACTCTAGTCTCCAGAACAGAATTTTCACTGGATCCACAAAACCTATTTTCTATGTTAAAACAAAAGTATTTGTGCTAACTTTTCAAAATATTTTTAAATACATATGTTATTCAAGTTATTGTCCATACTAGTTTTTGGGATTCAAATGCTTGGTAGAAAAACTATTTTCAGGAAGTTCAATTTTGCATTTTCACCACTTTCAGGGTTTGGTGTTAACCCCCAGTCATAACCTAATGAAGAAGACTTTTTTGTTAGAATGTAGTATAGATCTGTATTAGCTGTTACCTAATATGTATGTGCACTGGAGCAAGTCTTTGTCAGCTGGTTAAATAAAGAATATGCTTACTTACTTACTTTTTGAAGTATTAACGACTTAATTTTCTTAGCCTTGGCAGTCATTACACTCATTTTGTGGCTGAGTTCGCAAGAGGTTGTGCAAGTGGAGCAGAACTCTGAAAGCATCTTTCTGAACTGACAGGGATTTGAGCCTCTGACCTGTGGATTGACAGTTCATCATGCTAACTGCTAGACTATTGTGTCATCATCAGTTTGTTATGCCAGCCATTTGGCAGCGATGGGTACGAATAAATTATCCCCATTGTCCTTAGTCATGTGGCGAGTCCATTGTTCCCCTTAGTGTTAGTCTGAGTGATGTTATGCCTTCATTTACATTGTTTATCCAGTGTAGTCTTGGTTGGCCTAAAGTTGTTTCTTTTTCATTCGAATTTTGCATGTAGTGCTTTGTGTGGGATGAGGTCAACTGGCATTCTCTCTGCATGTCCAAACCATTGGAGTCTTCTTTGAATGACTTTGTCTAGCAGATTTGTTGGGATACCTAATGCTTGTCTTATGTCACCATTTCTTATTGTGTACGCTGGTTTAACTAGGCAAAACGTTGCAGTTATTATACTGACTACTGTTGTGTGCTTCAGTCGTGTAACCTTGTTCTGTCTTTGCTTTTCAGTGGGTCTTGACGCAGCTGGTAAAACAACCATTCTGTACAAGCTGAAGTTAGGCGAAATTGTAACTACTATTCCAACAATAGGTAAGCTTATTATTATGCATTGGTTTTTTAATTGCCATTATCTAATGACCAAGCATCAGTCGATGGTGCTGAGCGCCTGAGCAGTTCTGAGTGAAGGACTTGCTCAATACTCCAGCATAGTAACCATCTCGGAGAAGGATTGACCCTATACTATCTGCACTACTAGGTGATCACTCAAGCAATCGTTTAGTACAATTTGTCTAGTACAAATGGCTTATGACATATTTATAAATATTAATAACTATTACAATTATTATTATGCATTTATTAATTGCCATCGTTTAACAACTAAACTACTGTTGGTAAAGGACTTGCTCAACGTCCCTACACTGTGAGCCACATATGACGCCAGGGGTCAAAACCCGTCACATGTCGGTTTCTGACCTTTTTATTCAGTCTATTCTACAATTAATTTGCTTCAAAATACTTTTTTTACAGAATGAAAATATCTTTTTTCTAACTGAAGTTATGCTCGTTTGATTCTTTCATTAGTATAGAGTGAGAAAATCGAATACAAATTTTTGTAATATTCGTTTCATCAACGTCCTCAGCATCCAATATTTGATTATGCTGCAATTTTGCTGAGCAATAGGGGGCTACATTCTGTATCAAATAAAGCAAACAGTAGTTTAGTTGTTAAAATGATAGGCAACTGCTAATAAATGCATAATAATAATTGCTAATAGTGATTTTGAGCCCTGGCATCACATAAATTATATGGTCAATGTGTGTTGTCCTCGAATATTTGAATTTTATGTTCTGTTTATTTATATTCTTCTAGCTTATGTATTTTCTTATTTATAGGATTATGTTTTTTATTTCCATATGTTTGTTCCTTAAAACAGACTAGTTTAGCTCAGTGAGATTATCGTATCGTATCTATAAATTTATATAGTTCCTCTCTCAGAATAACTTCAGAGGTGCTCTCAGCACGAAAACCCCGGGGAAAAAGAAATGTCTTTAAAGAACGAGAGACCAAAGAGGAAAACCAGTCATTAGTTTAGCCCTTAGTGAGGGGGGAAGGTCATTCCAAGTAGAGGGACCAACCACTTAGTCATGTATGCTTTTTAAGTTACATGGACATGCTTTATTAAGAGAAGCATCTTGATTCATAGACACATGTCTTTATTTTCTTAGTTCATATTTTGTTATATTTGGTTCTTGTTTCTAAAATTGTAAATGTCTATTTTCTTATTTGTTAAACTATATGTATATTTCTAATTTCTAAAATTATATATTGTTTATGTAAATTTATAAAACTCTAGTGTTTATTTCTTATTTATATTGTGTTTACAATTATATTTTCCAGGCTTTAACGTCGAGACTGTCGAGTACAAGAACATCAGCTTCACCGTATGGGATGTTGGTGGCCAGGACAAAATTCGTCCACTGTGGAGACACTACTTCCAGAACACACAGGTCTCTTATTGTAGTTACAGTGTGAACTGGTTCATGTGACGTTGTCGTGGCACATGCCCTAAGATACAGCATGTAAATCAGACTGCACATAGAAGAAGAAGAAAGAGTCCATTGTTATTTGCCCTGAGGCAGCCATAGGTATGAAGTGTTAACGACTTCATTTTCTTAGCCTCGGCATGTGAGGTACCGTGGCCATTCCTCTCCCTCGCCGTCTCATCTTCCCACCGACAGTGTACATTCAGTGTACTCATTATAGCTGAGTTGGATAGGGGCCAGGTGGAGCAGAAACCTCTAATGAAATTTCTGCCATGGTAGGGACTTGAACCCCGACCTTTCGATTGACAGTCCAGCACGCTAACCACTAAACTATCGCATACCCAGACTGCACATAAATGGGGATGATGCTGAAAAAGTCAATATTTAGTACTACACTGCAGCTCGTGTATGATGCATTAACCAACATGGCATGTTAAATTGATAGCTTTGGGAGACAGCTCCAATTGGCATGAATGGTTCATAAAATGGAAGTGTGTGGGAACGTGTCCACCATTTTTGGCAGTGACATGGAAATAACGTGTCATGTTGTTTACTAATACCCAAAGCATCTGCTGATGGCTCACCTAAGTTGTTTGTGGCAATGATGTTTAAATTTGTGGACCAACAGCTACCTACGTACTTTCAGAGCACAGTGTTCATCGACTGCTGACTGTACAAATCGCTGCACAACAGTCTGGACCAACAGCTGGAACCCAGATTCTCAGCGTTACAGAGCAAGTACTCTAACCAGTCAGCCACTGTGTTCTGCATATTGTTTATTTTACTGTTTTTTATGTGATGAAATTTTTTCATGAGAGTAAATTTCTTGTCTTTTTATCAGGGACTGATCTTCGTCGTCGATAGCAACGATCGAGAGAGAGCTTCTGAAGCCAGAGAGGAACTTACCAAAATGGTTTGTTTATGGGCAGCTATCATTCAGTCCTTTGGTTATGCATGATTAGTTTATCTGGTGATGAAACCAGTTTTCTTTAAGAGGATATAAAGAGAAGAAACCTGTGAGCTACAGTTCTTCCTGTTGACATGTTTGACTGTTGACTGCTAGTAAAATTGTAGAAAATTTGTGAACCTTAGTCTTGTGAAGCTAGTAAAGTTCTTAACGAAGAGAGGTGACAAGATTCCTACATTAAGTCGAGGTCCAAATTCACCTTAAAGACAATGAGGCATCACAATACAAATAATTTAGTGCTATTAGAATAATCTGAACCAAGAAATGAGTCGTGGTAGGTGCAGTGACTTGCATGCTAGCATAATCTTTTGACAGAAACAGTTTCACCAGCATCAGTATCTATTGACTCTTAACATCATAGAATAGCGCAGGAAGCACCTCTGAGTAGGAATCTTGAAGGGCGCTATTTAAATTATTAGAATGAATGAATAAATTGACTGCCAACATATTAAAAGTGGCTGGGTAACTAGCAGATAATCTGTTGTTGAAGATGGATTAATTAATTAAATGATTAATTAATTAATGGCATTTTTCTCTGACATAAAGCATAAACAGCTGCAAGAAGAAGTGACTGGGTAGCTAACCAGATAATCTGTTGTTGAAGATGGATTAATTAATTAATTAATTAAATGATTAATTAATTAATGGTGTTTTTCTCTGACATAAACAGCTGCAAGAAGATGAACTTCGTGATGCAGTTCTGCTGGTCTTCGCCAACAAGCAAGATCTGCCGAATGCAATGACGGCCGCAGAGATCACGGAGAAACTTGGCCTCAACCAACTGCGAGGACGAACTGTAAGCCGGAAAAAGTCTTAGTTTCACATATATTAGCCAAACATTTCTAATGTAATGTATGTATGTATGTATTTGGAGTTTTATAAAGCACATTTTAGGTTGCCCTTAAAAGCGCTACGCTAGGACATGGGTGTACAAGGGTTCTGAACAGGTTGGTCTTAGGATGACTAGAAAAGTAACTTGAGCAGAGTTTAAAGGGACGACTCGAAATGTCAGCTGGAAGATTGTTCCAAAGGGATGGACCAACGCATGAGAGTGTACAGTGCACTCTATCTACGATAACCTTATCTAAGGTAACCCTATATTTATAAGGTTACCTTACAGCAGCGAGGGACCAGAAGATCTACACAGGATAGTGATGAACAGAGCGACCAGCGACCTGACTGAGCTGAAACTGGCACTAACAGCTTTCCTTGCGCAAGATGGGGCAGAGCGAGCCAATGAAGCCTGGCCATGGAGGGGGATCTTGAATTTGATTCTGACCTCGATAGGGAACCATTGGCCTCAGTGATTGTGTTCATATTCCACAGGCATCAACTGATGGGTGTTTAACCCCATAGGATGTCAATGAGTGTCAGCTTGGACCATTAAATGAATCGTACTTGAGTTTTGTGCTAACTGGTCAAAACGAATTCAGGTGATGTTTAGTAGAATTAAGACATCAAACCTTGCCTGTGTTCTTATGAAAGTTGTCTTACTGTAATATTGGTTTCTAGTGGTTTAGTGATTAGTGACTGGACTGTCATGTGTTCAAATCCCCATCGAGACAGACTGTACTTTCCGCTGCGCTCACTTGACTGGCTTGATCTCTTTGTCCTGCCAGCAGGATTGCTATGGCTAAAATACGAGCCTTTGCCTTCATTGGCCCTGCACTATGGAACCAGCTTCCTGGCAAAAACATGTTCCTCCTTATTATTGTGGTGGGCCAAGTGCCTCTTTTCGTTGTCTCAAGACCATTTCCTTTTCTCTGGGTCTACTTTACAGAGTTGATTGATTTAAATATATCCTCTGGTTGGTCCAAATGCACTGATTTAAATAACCATATAATTTCTTCCTAATAAAAGACATTTACAAGTTTTACATATTAAGTACAGTCAATATCGAATTGTGTAATTATGAATTAGAAATTTTGCCAAACCATTGGCTTCTATACACTAGGCCTTTTATATACTACCAGGTAAGTATATGGAAAGGCAATGACCCTGTTGACCTTAATATTACTACTGCAGTGCAAATGGCAGTTTATTTTTTAGTAGCGCTGTAGGTCAGAATTTTTTATCTTAATCTCATATAGTTGATGCTAACTAAATTTATACTAAGGGGTAATATAGCTCCAAAATAGTTTTAATTTCCCACAAAAACATTTATTCCTATGCAGTCTGTGCTGCCATATGATTTTCATTTGCCTTGCTTTACTTTGGAGAAAATGGGCAACAACTGGCAATAACTGAACAACTGGCAATAACCGGTTATTGCCACTGTCCCCAACAATAGGTTGTTGCCGGCATTAACCCAACCCTGTCTGGGTCTCACACTGGAGGCGCCTTTGGTGTGGACTGTGAGAGTGGCTATATAAATTTATAGGATACAGTACAATACTCTACTTCTTGTTTTAAAGGCATCAACCAGTGGCCTTCTACATAATAATAATAATAATAATCTTTTCTTTATTGAAGCGCCTGACAAATGCACTGCACTGTACATTTACATGTTATGCAATTGAAACGATTCAAAAGAACACAGATGACAGAAGACATAAATCTTAACTACTAACAGAACAGACAGCCTGCAATACACGGCGCTTCAGCCTACAAAGCATGTCCGCCTATATACGGACTATCGATCTCGGTACCTCTCGCTCTCTATGCCAGTGTGTTATCCAATGCGCTATCGGGCCCGCCATACGTGTGCATAATGTGAAAACAAGTTTTTCTTATTATTTTCAATTGTTCTGCTTTGTTTTCCAGTGGTACATTCAAGCAACCTGCGCCACACAAGGTAACGGGCTTTACGAAGGACTGGACTGGCTGTCACAGGAGCTCTCCAAGCGCTGAGTCATTCATCTAGCTAAGAAAACGTTTTCATTGGCCGAGAAGCGAATTCCTTGTAGATGTTTAACAATGCAGATGTCGGGGGACATCCAATTGGTGTCAGAAGTGAAGGCATGACGTTCAATATTGGGAACTTGTAAAAATATCTTGTGCTGTTGAGATTGGGGTCTGAATTTCCCTCTTGTTAATTGTTTTGGTTGGCAAAATGTTTGGGTTTCTGCATTCTAAGTGTGAATATTGGTACAGTTATTTCAGTGCGTTAACATTTTTTCAATGCGTCGAGTCCAGTGTGCGCTCTAGATGTAGGCATTGTATGTTGCTAGCATTTCATCTTGGGAGGGGTTGCGAGTGTATGGGCTTAAAAGTGTTGATTAGTGCTTAGGAATTGTATTAAGAAATGGTAAGTGGTTAGTCTTTGAAGTGAAAAGCGTGTGAAATTTATCTAGGAAATGTACGGTTTGGTTTGCTTTAGTGGGAATTAAATGTAATCAATGTGTCGGAGAATTGAGTTTCTTGCGACTGGGTGAATGTACTTCAGAAATTGCCTTTGCCAGTCTTAACACTTTTACGACGAGAGTGTACTAAAAGTGAATGAGAAACCAATGCAGCTCGTCGCTAAAGTGTTAACACTGTGAGTTAGAGTTACAAATTAAAAACATTTACTATCGGAGTAACTGTGAATCTTAGAGTTCTTTTGGAAAAATTAAGTTTGTCTATGTTATTCCTGAATTGATAATTTGTTCACTGAGTATTGTTAACGATTCTTGTATGTCTTGCGACCTTCTGTACCGCAGTGTATCGAGGGGTTGAAAATATATATATTGAAATGTCACACAATTAATCATGTGTCACGTTGGATGTCATGTGGATTATACATTTATCTTTGCGTAATTGTCACTTGTGGGCTTATGTTAATAAATATTTTCGATATTTAATGGAGTTTCGGTTCTGAATTCTCTTATGTCGTGGTTGACTATAAAAGGTTTAAAAAGTATTTATCTGTTAAATCTTGCCTTTTTGAAATCTAAGATATATAATGTATTTCAGAGCCTTGTAAAAGTTAAGAAAATGTACATTATTAGAAAAAGAAGAACGGTCCCTTGAGCTAACCCCAAGAGGCTGTTGTGGCACAAAGTTTTGGCGACTTTATTTTCTTAGCCTCGGCATAATTATGAGGGCTGGTGAAGCAGAAATGTATGAGCAAATTTCTGCCCTGGTGCAGATTGACACCCTAGACTATCACGCACCCTTGGGGTCGTCTGCAGAAATGACCTACTTTGGTCCCCTTCCTCCCCTTTGTCCGCATTTAGCCTAACCAATCCTTACCCCTTTGCGGACGTCCGCTCACCAAAACCAATGAACAAAATAAAAATTCCAGCATCGTGAATAACGTCAGCGTTTAAAGTGGGTCTGGACGGCGTTCTCTGCTCTCGGAATTCTTTGCTTGCACTGCTAACCATGGGGCCGTCCATAAATGACGTCACGCACCTAGGGGGGTCGGAAATTTGTGACGATGTGTGACATGGGGAGGGGTCAGCGAAGTGTGACGTCACATCAGGTCTGTGTAATTAAATTTAACAATTAACAACATTTTAAGTTTAAAATAACAGCACTAATTTTGAGTATTACAATTTTCATAATTTTTTTGATTATTTTAATGTATACTGGCACCATTATTAATAATTTTCTAATTATTTAAATATTTTTCACCATCAGATTTTTAAATACTTATTACAATGACAATAAATGGGATTTGAAACATGTTTTATTATCAAGTGGAAATTTGGTTTTAGGGGTCAGAGCTTTGTGACGTCATTTTTCAGGGTGTGTGACTTTGTGACGAAGTGTGACATGGGGGAGGGGGTCAAAATCGGCCAAAATAGGGTGACGTCATTTATGGACGGCCCCCATGCAATGGAACCGTGGTGACTCACGCTTACCAAGCCAACTCTTCTTTGGGGTTCCCACTGCTCACCCAAACCACTGAATAACGTCATTTAATACAGTATTAAATAGGGCTGGGCATTTAACGCGTTATTAACGCGATTAATGCGTTAAATAATTAACGCGATTGAATTTTTTAACGCAGTTAACGCGATTGTCACTGCGCCCAATTATTTATAGAAATGCGTTAAAACAATTCTTGATAAAACCGCTCAGTTTAATTTTTAAATTTAAAAGTAAACACTATATAAGAAGTAAAAATAAGTAGTAAAAGCATTGTGTGCATTTTGTTTATTGACTGCAATCATTGATATAGCGCATATTCAACGTAATTACTCCGAGTCGGTAGAGTACATGTAGTTGTACTTGTTATCTATTGTGACATGCGTTAAAAATTAATCGCGGCGTTAAAAATTTTAATCGTGCGATTAATTTCGATTAAAATTTTTAATCGTTGCCCATCCCTAGTATTAAACTACTAGCTAGTTCTACTAGTTCTGCTCCACCTTATTTAAAAGCATGTTATTTGAATGTTCTACAATGCTATAGGCCTAATAGCTTCTAGCTGGTCACAAAGGTTAGAGCGGCTGATGAAGAAAATTGCGGGACGAAAGTAGGCCAAGCAGGAACCAGACTGACCGGATAGTAGCCGTCTGTTGACCCTAATGCACCTGCACTTAGATTCCAGTCTGCCTATTCACAAGGCAGTTTGTGGTCTGATTAGTAAACTGGTGTAGTAAATGAAGAAGAAACTAAATCTTTCTACGAACACGTTATTAGTGTTTGTATAGTTTCGGGAAGTTTGAAACATGAAATGTTTATTCAGCTGTTCGAGACTGCAACAGAACTTTGCATAATAATGAGGAACTAGGCCTAATTCAATACAGAACAGACTACCTTAGTAACATATCTGACTTTAAAGTTGGTAGTTGGTACCTTATATAAATACGACACAGGTTTAAATAGGCCTACGGTACAGGTTGTACTGAAATAACTACTTCAATGTAAACAATTAATGTAGGTGTAGACGTCCGCACTGGTCATAATTCCCCACCCTTATCCTCATTCTACCTATCTATCTGTCTGTATAATTTATATAGCGCCCCTTCAAGTTAACTACTCAGAGGCGCTCCCGACCTAGGCTCGGCCAAAGAGAAAAGTCTTAAGTAGTTTGTTAAAAGAGCCAGACAGGTCCCACGGGAGAGAACGCCCTATTCCAAATAGGGACCAACGATCGAGAAAGCCCTATTCTGTCTAATTTGCAGTGCGAGCTTCACGTTAACTACTCGGCGGTATATCCCTTCAGTCAGATATAGACCAACGATCGAGACAGCTCTATTCTGTTTAATGGCAGGGCGAGCATGCGGAACCAATGGAGGCCGAGCGTAAAGATCGGCGACCAGAGCAGGCCGAAGTCGTTCTCATTTTGGATGACCTCTCCCTCCCCTCTCATTGCAGACGTCCTTTATGGATGCTCCCCTTGTGCCTTATAAGGGGTCGTCCATTAATTATGTCAACAAATTTTAGGTAGTTTTTGACCCCCTCCCCCTTGTCAACAATAATATTGACTGTAAAACATTGAAGGACCCCTAAAAATTATGTCAACAATCCAGAACCCACCCCCACCCCTCTACAAAAAGAACACAATGGCTAATACATGTAGAATAACTGTTAGATTTTTTACACTAAAAACGCAATCTCGAATTTCAAAATATATGAGTTTAGTCTGTGTATTACCAGCTTTTTAGTAATAAACAACAAGTAAGCCTACTTTATACATTTTTAGCATAGGCCTACTGAATATTTAAGCTACCATTTTGAAGGGTCTGTGTTGATTCATTGGAAAAAATTTGTTGACGTCAAATTGTACCAACCCTCCCTCTCCCCTTGTCAACAGCTGTCAAGCTTTTCCAAACCACCTCCCCTATTTTGTTGACATAATTAATGGACGACCCCTACATTTCCATACGAGGCCATCCGTAACAGAACCCTGTAGGGAAATGCTCCGAAGTTTTAACTTTAATTTCGTTAAAATACTTTATACAAACTATAATTATAGGCTACAATATAGGCTACCAACTTCGAGCGAAGTGTTTATTATCGCCTCGCTGAGAAGTATTGAATTGAATTTCTAGTTCAATTTTTATGATTTACCGCCATAGGTAATGTTCCGCTTCGATTGCTCCTATAGTAGGCCTACAGTAGGCCTATATCGGCCACTGCCTTTGGCAATAATGAGATGGAACGGATCTGGCAGCAGAGCCATGGGTTACTACAGGCCACGCCGATCGCTGGCTACTCGCTGGCGCCTACAGCACTGAGGTGGTGAGGTGCATTTCGCCTTTGTATAAGCTGAGGACAAAAAAAATGAAATCACTTGGCACCCTGTAAAATACCAGAGGCGTATGGAAATTTCAGTGGTGGGGAAAGAAGCTGCAAGCTTTTACTTCTGCCCGAAACAAAAATAAAACCAACACCGACTCGTGCGTATGATGCATAATGTGAGCTAAGTAGGTTATACCTGTAGACAGTAGACCCTATACGGTCTATACTGTACGTAGGCGGTACTCAGTAGGCCCAACCAGTAACCATCTTTTGTGAAAAGTGAAATCTGGCTCACATGCACGCATCATACGCACGAGAAGCAGACGCCAAAATGTGGAGGGGAAGAATGCCTTCCGCCTTGTACTCATGCATTGCCTGCAACTGAATCTCGGTGTAGCTTAAGGCACTGAACTTCTTACCTGAAGTGGTGTATTGCAGAAGAGCCACGGGTTGCTATAGGTCACGCCTAACGCTTGCTACACGCAGGTGCCTACAGCTAGCCAAATTGAGATGCATTCACTCGGGTTCTAGCCTATTGGCTGCTGCTATTATTAAGGTAAGTGAATACGACGTAAGATAGGGTAGTATCAGGCAAGGTAGCACGAATACTTTAAATTAGGGCTACGGAGTTTAAAGATTAATTAATCGATTAATCGTTAAAATTTTAATCGATTAATTTCGGCTTGTTCGATTAATTTTTTCTTTTATTTCATGATGTCGAGCGGCACATTTTCGGAGTAGCCTAAACAACATAGCGAACACTGATTATGTGAAACCTTTAAGTGAAAATAAAGCGATCATTTTATATTTAAGGTAAATGCTGTGGGAAAAATCGAAAATGATGACGAAACTACGAAGCCCCTAAAGAGACATGAAGGTATAATATTTTATGTCGTGCGCACGATTTAGTAACTCGTGCGCACGAATTAGGCTAATATGTCGTGGGACCGCTTAATTTAACCAATATTAGATTGACTTTCTGTGGCGGCATTATAATGCGAGTGGAAAATCACCTGTGACGTCACACCTGGAAAGCGTGGCCACTGCCAACGCTGATGCCCTGATTTGCATATATCGTGCAGACTGGTGCCCTAGTAGTCTACACGTCGGCTGCTGCAGGCCGATGCTGCATTTCACGCACAAGTGAACACACGGACTGCCTCCCCGCTTTCCACGGGCCCATACACCGGTGCAACCCACCAAAGCGAGGACCACATAGGAGGGCCCATAGACACACCCATATGGAATATGGAATCACTCATTCGCGCTAGACGTATTCTATTGAGTGTACAGTAGGGAACCAGTCTGTAAGATATATGCAAATTATGGCATCGGCGTAGATCGTGGCTACGCCTACCGCGTTTGACGTCACAGGTGATTTTCCACTTGCGTAATACAACCACCACCACAGAAAAGTCGTTCAAAATTTAAGTTCTGTGCATCTTTTAAGAGTACTTTTAGGCTTTAAAGGTCACAAAGGTTTTAGGAAAATACAAGTGGGGCAAAACGCCCCCTTTGAAGTATTTTGTATTTATTATTTTTTAATGTTATCTTTTGGGGAATTTTACCGAACATAATTATACTTTACTTTGGGACATTCAGCACTAGATCTTACAGTAATTTCACACTTAAAATGCTGTTACGTTGTAATTTAGCAAAAAGCGTTAAAGGGGGCGTTTTGCCCCCCTCTACCCTACTAAGTCGTGCGAATGAGTTAATAATTGGTGAGAACGACATTAACTATTTTGCCTTCATGTCCCTTTAGGTGCTCCGTAAAAATTAATGGCCTGCATTGCAATAAACAGTTCGCTTTCCGCGGTTGAAACACATGACTGATGTATCATTACAGTATCACCTTCAGCACGTTAAATGATTGACGTTTTTTGTATCAAGAATACTAACTGACCCAGTAACTACATTATAACTATCTGCACGCTTTGAATAACAGTTTTTCACGCTTTACGTAACAGATACCAAATTAATCGAATTTAATCGATTAATTGAAGTTAAATTTAGGAGATTAATCGAATATTTTTTTTAATCAGTACCAGCCAGTAGCGGCGCCAGGATTTCAGGTTTGGGGGGGCTAAAACCCCAATTCCTTCCCTTTCTCCCCTCCTCTCTGGCATTGGCAGTGATTTCCCACTTTTGTTTGGGGGCTGAGCCGCCGATAGGGGGGCGTCTTCAGCCCACCTTAGCCCCATGCTGGCGCCGCCACTGGTACCAGCCCTGCTTTAAGTGTAAATGAACACGTTTTTAGATAGCGACCGTATGCCTCGATCCTGCTCATTGATATCTGTATTGACTAAACCGGGGAACGGACATAAAGTAGGGCCTAGCCTATATGTTGGGCGTGTCGTGTACGCTCACCGGTTCGCTGGCTTTGATCAATTTCGTCTTTCTCTAGTCTTATATTCAGTGTATACAATTCCGTCTAGCAGTCTCCCTTCTTCCTTCGCTTTTTTCAAGACCTGCTTTTTCGCGGGGCCTTAATTGCGCACTGGGAGCGCTTCTGAACGGTTCACCCTATACTAGAGGCGCTTTACAAATGCTTCAATACAATACAATACAATAAAGGCCTAGGCCTACCCCTGGACAAATTCCCCGGACATATTCCCCGCCAGAAACTTCCCCGGGCATATTCCCCCGAACACTGGGACAAATTCCCGTTTTTCAAAATCGATGTACCCATAGCCTATTTTCGTAATAGGCCTACGGTCCTTTTGTTCACATGGATCGTGATTAATCTCACTGAAAATTTCCACAAGAAATATCACGACTACACTGACTGTTGGTAATTATAATGATCAAAACATCAGCTGTCGTCGTTTCCGCAAGAAATATAGGGGCCTAGGCCTAGGCTAAAACTAGGCCAGAGCTAAAATACGCCTACTCGCCCAAGTCAGTTTCTCTATAACCGAATGACTCAATGATCATTATACTTGAAAGCATCCGTTTGGAAGCGAACGAGCGGTAAGATTGTTGTTTATTTCATACAAACTGCTTCAGGGTATTAACGAAGACTCGTTGCACGATCAGGTAGGCCTACTTCGAGGCATAGGCTACGTTTTGAAACATGATCTAGGGTAAACCGTAGTTTAGGTTGGTGAATTATTTTAATCGTGGAAACACGCATCAGTCGCTCTCAATTTAAAATTGAAGTTAGATATCTGAAAATAATTCCTTCCTTAAAATTTAAGGAAGGAATCATTTTCATCAATCCAATTTCTATTTAACAGAAATTGGATTGATGAAAATGATTCTTTGCGTAAATAGAAGTTGGATTGATGAAAATAATTCTGTGCTTATAATTATATAGAGGTTCGTAATGATTACAGTTATCATGGACATTGGTAGACTGCCTATAATATACTTACCAATGTTAAGTACGGCATTGAAAAGATGGTATTAATTTACCAACCTAAACTACGGTTTAACATAACGAAGACTCATAAGGACATTTAGCGTTGCTTGAAGTCGTACAGAGGGGGAAATATGTCCGGGGAAACATGTCAAGGGGTATGTCCTCCACAACCCTGCCCCTCTTGATATCTCATCACGAGTCTTTCACTTCAAACTGAAACGCCCTTTTCACAGACCTATAATCCTGATTCCTCCTACCCCTTGTCTCTCTATTTAGCCCTTCTAGTTCTAAAGACCACCCAACTCTAAACACCATCTGATTCTACATACCATTCAATTCTAAACATCATGCAATTCTAAACACCATAAAATTTTAAACACCATTCAATTTCAGACACCATAATTATAATTCTAAACACCACCCAATTCTAAACACCATCCAATTCTAGATAATATTATCATACCACTCCAAAAACACTAAGTCTTCCACTTCTTAATACCATCCAATTATAAACACCATCCAGCGTAGCCGTCTGATCGAATGTCTTCCTGACTTGTTTTTCTCCTAGAGCCAATTCTAACCACGCCTGCCTCTCGATTTTTAAATGAGCGCCTATGAATAAGTATAGCTACCTGCGTTCGAGTCTCTCCGGAAATCACGAGTTTACGATAGCGCATATCTAGGTCAGATTCATCCGGCTTTCTCGTACTCAGTGTATCTGGGTCACGTTGGTACGTCAGAGACATCGGCCGCTGCAAGCGGAAGCAACGCTTTTGAGATCTAGCGTTTTCAGAAGATATATCTTCCTCTTCTCTGCATATCATTCATTCATTAGGAAGATTTATATAGCGCCTCTTCACGGTTACTACACAGGAGCGCTTCCGACCCCAGCACGGCTGATAAGGAGCTTTTTGAGGCGAGAATGGAATGATTCAGCGTTAGACCGAGAATCTTACGTTGAAGCCAACTTCCTTGTTGTTTTCAGCTCGCTTAAGCGGAGAGTGGGGCAGGACGGTCATTGTATTGTTTTGTATTTTCGTTTATTCAAAACTGGCTGTCATAACTCATCCAGCGACAAAAGTGCGTAACTTATGGTTATAATTAAGCATCCTAGACTAATTATAGATATGGATAATGTTCATATCTATACTGGATAATGTATAGTTAATGTATTGGATTGGTATACACTATATGGATGGTAAGACCGCACAGGGCAGCTAGTAAGTGTTTTTGTTAGTCATGCTAAGGACTATCTGAATTTTAACGCATTAACAATGGAGTGAAAAGGGAAAAACTGATTTGGTATACACTTTATGACACCATATATTATGACAATCTAATGACAGCACAATAGCTCTTCATTTATGACTATTTAGTCGAGATAATTGGATAATTGCATGTCAGGAAAGTGAGCATTTTGCCTAAGGGGAAATATGCCTTGTATAATCGTAATCGTAATCGTAATCTCCAAACTTCTAAAGCGCCACTCGAAAGCCAAGCGCAGGGCACCAGCTTATTCACGAGCGCTGCGTCTAATCAGAGGGGTTGTCCAAAAGAGTAGTCCGAGGGAGGTCCGAGTCCGGTTTCCAGGGGATCAGAGAGGGCACAGCAGATGTTAAGGCGGGTGTCTTTTAGGTCGAGGATTGGAAGGTACAGGATCAGATGAGTCAGGATAAGAGTTCTTGAAAAGCAGAGACTTTAGTTTCGAGTGGAAAGCCTTGGGGGTGATGGATAGAGGAGCCTGAGGCAGATGATGGTGGATGATTGGCGATGATGGTGGAGGAACCGAAAAAGTGCGGAATTCAGGAGGTAGATCGTTCCAGAGACGCGGCGCAGTGTTGGATATTGCTCGGTTGGAGAACTTGAGATGAGTAGTGACCGGGGGTCTAGAAAGAGTGAGAACGGAGGATGATCGGGTAGAACGGGTTGGCTGGATGGTGAAGAGTTCGCGGAGATATCTGGGCTGGGAGTGTTGTAGGGAGTTGTAGGTTAGTGATAGGACTTTGAAGTGAATTCGCTCTGGGATTTTTAACCAATGGAGTGATTTGAGGATTGGAGTGATGTGATGATGCTTGGGCGTTCTGGTGACGGCTCTGGCTAATGAGTTTTGGATGAGCTGCAGACGCTTTAGTTGGGTGGCTTCAAGGTTGAGAAAGAGGGAATTGCAATAGTCGAGCTTTGAGTGGACAATGGAGGTAGCAATGGTGGAGGCAGTTTTGAAGTCGAGCATGGGTCGGATGCGGCGGAGGTCACGAATGTGCATGAAGCAGGAGCGCGAGAGGTTGGAGATGTGATTAGAGAAGGAGAGATGTGGATCAAAAGTAACACCAAGATTGCGGACAGGGGCATCAGAGGTGAAGGTAAGAGATGAAGAGTTAGTAGATAGGTGTATTGAAAGGTCAGGTATTTTCTTGATTTGGTCAGGAAGGCCGAGGATGATGAATTCTGTTTTGGAAGGGTTGAGGCAAAGCAGGTTGGACGACATCCATTGAGAGACTAGGTTAACCACATTGAGTAGTTTTGCAATGGAAGTAGAAAAAGAGCTGGGGGAGAAGGATATGTAGAGTTGGGTGTCGTCTGCGTAGAGATGGTGGTCAACAGAAGAGGATTTTATGAGATGGCTTAATGGTGTAGTGTACAGAATGAAGAGCAGTGGGCCCAGGACGGAACCTTGAGGGACACCACAGCAGAGCGGGAGGGGTTGCGAACAATGACTGGATGCTTTAACAGAGAAGGATCTGGAAGACAAGTAGGACTGAAACCAACATAGAGCAGTACCAGAGACGCCAAACCAAGATGAAAGTCGATGAAGAAGGAGGCTGTGATCGATGGTGTCAAATGCGGCAGAGATGTCAAGGAGACAGAGGCAGGAGACTTGCTGATGGCTGACGGCAGAGACCAGTTTATTGTACAGAGAGGCGAGTAGAGTTTCTGTGGAGTGGTGTTTAGTGAAGCCAGATTGGTGGGGGTTGAGGAGTGAGTTAGAAGAGAGGTAATCGTTTAGCCTGGAAAGGACAATTCGTTCAGTTAATTTAGATAGAAAGGAAAGGTTGGAGATAGGTCGGTAATTAGATAGGTTTTCCTTGTCAAGATTTGATTTTTTCAGAAGTGGAGTAACAAGAGATTGCTTGAAGACCATTGGGAAGTTGCCAGAAGAGAGTGAAAGATTTATGATTTTAGTGATTACTGGAATGAGGACGGAGGCACAGTCTTTTAGAAGAGAGGTGGGGATAGGATCTAGTTCGCATTGTTTGTTGGGAAGAGAATTTAATAGGAGTGACACTTCTGTTTCAGAGGCAGGAGAGAGGATTGAGAGCGATGACTGGGAGGCAGGAGGAGTAGGATCTGGAGAGGGAAGTGGATCAGTGCTAGGGGAGTGTGAATCTAGAAGAGACTGTAGCGTGAAGCGAAGGGATGAGATCTTGTCCGAGAAGAATGAGCAGAAGGTATCAGCGATAGACGGGGAGGGAATGGAACTTGGCAGCGGTGAGGAGGATTTGCGATGAAGAAGAGAGTTGACAGCTCTCCAGAGGTGCCGAGGGTTGGAGGAGCTGGAATGGATGAGTGAGGAGTAGTATTTCTTTTTGGCAGCAGCGATGAGTTTATGGTATCTGTTTGTGGCTGATTTGAGGTTGATGAGGGCTTTTGCTCTGGATGTGGGATCGATGGAGCGCTGGTAGATATGCTCAAGTTTCCTGCGAAAAGATTTAAAAGCTTGGAGGTAGGAAGTGAACCAAGGGTTGCTTTTCTGTGAGATGCGTTTGGTGATGAGTGGGGCATGAATATCGAGGAGGTCGGAAAGTGTTGAATTGTAGCAAGACAAAAGGTCATCAAGGGAAGACGGAGGGTTGAGAATCAGCTGGGAGTCGAGAATATCTTGGATGAAGGCTTGACGGTCAATGGAGCCGGTGAGACGGAAGGAGTGAATAGAAGGAGGAGGTCGAGAAAAAGGCTTAATTTCAAGGTCGGCCATGATGAGGTAATGATCAGTGATGTTGAGAGCAGAGTGTGAGAGCTTGGGAGATAGAAGGGAGGAGGTGGAGGTGATGAGAAGGTCGAGGGTGTGATTCTTGACGTGAGTTGGAAAGTCGACATGTTGGACGAGGTTGACTGATGACAGAAGGTTCAGGAAGTCAGATGCAAGATTGTCAGAGGGAGTGTCAACATGGATATTGAAATCGCCAGTAAGTAAGAATTCGTTAGGAGTAGTAGCAGCGAGTGAAAGTAGCGAGCCGAATTCATCAAGAAAGACAGAGGGTTTGGAGGAGTAGGCAGACGATGTAGGAGGACGATAGATATTGAAGACTGTGAGTATATCTGAAGCAAGTCGGAGGGTTATGGATGAACATTCAAAAGATCGGAAAGTGTGGCTAGACTCGTTTAGGACGACAGCCGGTTCACGGACCAAGAAGGCAGTGCCGCCACCAGAGATTTTTGTAGACTTTGAGGAGGAAGTTGAGCGAGGGAAACTATGGAGAGAGTAGCCAGGTGGTTTGGAGTCAGCAATATGGGCGCTAGTAGATGAAGTGGAGATCCAGGTTTCTTGCAGGGCAATTAGATCAGGTGGACGAGAACAGGAGGCAAGATCGCTTAAGACAATGGAGTTTTTAGGATTTAGGAGAGACCGAATATTTAGGGAATGGAGAAGAAATTTCTTGTTGGAAGACCTGGTTGCATGATGTGAGGAGTGTGTGCTGGGTTGAAGTGGGATATGTAGATTGGAGTGGGTTGCAGAGACTGGCCCGGGGTTCAAACTGATGTCACCGCATAAGAGGAGAAGTAGAGATGGAAATAATCTCTTAGGTTTGAAACAGATGCGAGGTGGTCTGAGGAAGAATGACAGCGGAATGAATGTGAGGCCGCCATGTTCGGCCGTGGCTGTTGTACAGAGAGCGCGTGGGTGCTGCGAGCAGGGTGTGTGGAATGCGAGGCAGCGGATGGAGAGGAGGAGGAGGAGGAGGAGCGCTGATGAATGCATGGGAATAGGCGGGTGAAGATGATTGGTCGGATGAGTATTAATGGCGGTGCAGAGGCAGGGATTTGAAAAACAAAGGGTTCAGACAGAAGGGGAAAATGTCAGTGGGTGCGTCACACCCAGTGCATGGCTTCTATCCACTAAACAACCGGGCTCAATCCCTCCCTTGCCCCCCGGTTCGAGCCGGGTCTCCGCTCTGCCCCAGGACCCATATTGCCCCTATGACAGAAACACAATTATAGCGAGTGTCATTTTAAAGTCTTATTGTTTGCTAAACAAATAACCAGTTTTTGCTAGGCGATACTTTTAGATCCTGTTTCAAGTTAGGCCTACACACAGCAGTTAGACTTTATTGCTAACACATATCAGTCTACTCCACACATTCAGCAAAGAGAAAGAAATCGTCCTCAATAAGCCTTTTGCTTCAGCACAGACCTCGTGAAACCAAGTTTTACACTTATTACAGGCTATCCACCCTGAGTTTAGTTGAATGCATGCGACACTCTTCTTAACAATCCCACAACCTGGGCACTGGGAACAAACTCCTGACTTGCTGTGACCATCAACTTCCTTTTCTAAATGAGGAATGGCTCTGAAATCCATTTCTTGTCGTAGGCCTATAGGCTCACTTTCTTAAGCACACAGCTTTTCTGTCCTCGCGGCATGTTCTCTTTTTGTTAGCCTTAGGTATAGGCCTATAGTTGTGGAGTTAACCTTCCTTGATTTAACTACATAATACTATTTAGATTTTTCTGAGCAACACAAGTTCAAATTTCTTTGTTTTTCTTCATCTCTCTGCAAAACTAGCTTCTAATAAGGCGATGAACAGCAAATGTTCTGTTTTGCGTTTTCGGACACGAGACCTTTCAGCTTTTGGCAAAGGAGACAGTTGACGAACAATGTCAACATTTAACTGCATTCGTGAAATAACCACTTGAGTCTGTGGTTGAGTAATGTCTGCTGACTGTGCCTGCGTGTGACTGTCACCGCCCGATTCTAGGGCATCGACTTGAAGGTGAACTTGAGTAATGTATGCTGACTGCAAAGTGAAGAGAGACCAGTCAATGCGGTTAGAACTTAGAGGTGAATGCACAGCCTGAAAATAGACCAGCACAATGTTTTGGTGAAATTGTACGTCTGTACTAAAGGCACTGCAGTGTGCTTGTTTCTGCCTGGCTTGTTATTTATGCATGATACCAATCATACCATGACGAATTGTATGCAGTCCATTTATTTCTTTATAAATGTTTACGTACCAAGAGTCCAAGAATGTACGGCGACGCACTGAACAAGTGAACATGGGTCTTTTTCTAACACGGTAACAAATGTCAGTTCTTAACATAGGCCCAGTATGGGAATTGTAAATAAATAAGTGGGGGGAGGGGGTTAGACGTTGATTTATGTGCAGTTTGGGTGTGAAATGTAGACTTTACTATGGGATCATAAGGACTGGGGGGGTTGAACCCCAACCCCGACAATTCTCACCCTGCATAGGCCTACTTTCCAGAAGTAAAATTTACTTTAGGCCTAACTGATAGGGCCAAATTTAAAGCAATTCAATTGACTTATAAACTAAGAAATTATTAGACGATTTGATGAGAACTGACTACAGCACGTGAAGGTTCCATGACTAGACCTAGAGCTCAAAATTTTCAGCAATGCATCTCCAAAAAATCCATGGCCTACATCTTGGTATACCTGAGCAGCAGAACCGTGGTTCATCTGTGATTTGCCAATAATTATTTTCACTGATCAGTTTTTCTCTTATTGGGCCGTCCATAAAGTACGTCACGCTCCAAAGGGGGGGGGGTTTAAGAAAGTGTGACAGTTTGTGACAGGTGGAGGGGGTCAGGCCATGTGTGACGTCACACATTTATTTTTTATATTTTATTTATATTTTATTTTTATTTTTTAGTAGAATTTCATAGCTTTAAAAAATAATTTTCAAAAATTTTCTGAAACATTTTAATTAGTTTTATGTCAAAATAGCATCAAATGCATATCTCCTGAATGTGTTTTTCACGATTCCTCTCGCTAGGAGCGCTAGTAATAATGCTGTTGCGAAGCCTTGTTTAGGCCTGTATTAGCCTTGCTTTCGGAAGTATTATTATTTCTATGTTGAAAGTGTGACGTACTTTAGGGGGGACCGAGTTTTGTGACAGTTTGTGACAGGGGAGGGGGGGGTAAAATGGTCAAAAATAGCGTCACGTACTTTATGGACGGCCCCTGTAGAACCTGACCATTTCTGATAGGAAAACAATCACATGCTAATTATACCCTGCAAGCTGACTATGATTAGCCTACAGTGTAGGCCCTACACGAATCTTCCCATTTTTTGCAACACGATGCTATAGCGGGGCAGGTTGTCCATTTCCCATGGTGTACAACAGTGCTTCCCAAAGTTGTGGTCCGCGGACCGGTGCTGGTCCGTGAGCCCTCAGTTGCCGGTCCGCAGAGTGAGTCAAGAAACTGGTCAAATTGGCTCGGAATCACGAAATGGCTATAGGCTAATACTTTTAAAAATCATAGCAAAAACACTTATTAGGCTAGCATTTAAAGGACAATAGAACCATAGAATTGGCTATGCTTGCACCTAATCAATTTTAATACATAATTGAGGAATTTAGGTGATCGAAAACGAAAAAGAGAAATAATTAATAAATTTGGCCTGCAGTGGGAAGATTCCTGCCGGTCCATGCCACTGAAAAGTTAATTCTTGCCGGTCCGTGATACTGAAAAGTTTGGGAAGCGCTGGTGTACAAGATGGCGCTGGATGTTTAGCCTCTTAACGAATTATCGTCCACCATAATCCTAACCGAAAATTAATCCCAGCATGGAGTCCGTAAGCAATGACTAAACACCAGATTTACGAACTTATTGAACTACCACGTATACTAATCTGCAAAATCTGTAGAACTGTTAAGTGTCTGATACTGCACAACACCCCAAAAATTTAGTTATGCTGATTGCCCAACAACATTATCATCGCAATAAATGATATAATTATGTACAAACGTCAAGCCCGTGTCAGAAAATAATCTACATGCTTAAAAGTGTATTGGAACGCGAGACTGTAAAAATCAAGGGACCTCGCATGGGCGTCCTGCCCCACTCTCCCTAACTCTTCTGGCCGTTTGATTTGATAACGTTGTTTCGTATTTATTTAGACCTACCACCCAGAGGAGTTACATAATGGAAACCAGTTTATGTAGAGTAGCCTAAGTAAGAATTAAAGGCCCTCAATTATGGAACTCCATTGATGCTAGAATTCGTGATTTGCGTATTTATAATGTGTTTTAGTCTGCATTTAAATCATGTTTGCTTGATCAATATTGCTAATTTGCTCTCAAGAGGTTTGATGCTATCTGAGTGTCCTAACAGCACTTTCATTAACTGTCACTATTTTATCTCATTGAGTATTTTCCTTGATATCCTAACGGGGATGACTAGATAAGCTGATGCAGCTTCTTCTCCTCGTATTTCGTTTGATTTTTAAGGTTTACAAACTTTACACTAGAAACTTAAAAGTGCATTACATGCTTATTTTTAGGACATGAGATAGTAATCTGTTCTTTTTCTGTGTTTCTGTGTATTATTTGATCATTGTTATTGTACGTCTTACGAAATTAAGCATTTCCACATTTTCCACATTTCAACATTAAAAGTAAATTGACTAGGCCTAATTGGTACGCCCCGGATACTGGGTGTCGTGACGATTAGGCCTATCGTAAACACAATGAAAATATGCAACTGTCGTGATAAAATGTAAGTGTTGGTCCTAGGCCTACACGTTTTTCAAAAGCTAAACCGTATGGCCTCCACTCTGACCTGTTTCAATTAATTGATCGGGTTGGGCATAGGCGCCGATTCTTTGGGAGCCTTGGGTGCGAATGCACCCAGAGAGAAAGTTCAGTGGGTGCGTCACACCCAGTGCATGGCTTCTATCCCCCTAAACAACCGGGCTCAGTCCCTCCCCTCCCCCCGGGCTAAGCCGGGTCTTCCCTCTCCCCCAGATCCCATATTGCCAACCTGAGTTTTAGCTCATTTCTAAAGTAGCCTTTTGTCGCCAAAATCAAAATTTACAACAATGTTCTCCCTAGATCAGTCTATTTAAGCTCTTCATTTCCCATATATATGACTATAGCCCCAACTCTTCCTCCCCTAGGTCCCCCTGATATATATATTAACTTCTCCCATTCAATTCTTTGCTTGTATATATAAATTTGTTTGTTTGTTTGAATGTATTAATCTTGCCATGTACAGTGCTGTGCGTTTGCTAGTACTTCTCAATAAGGAATATTCTTACTTATTTACTTACTTTATTCTCCCATGAGATTGTACTATGTAAGACCTTTCAAATGATGTAGTGTTTATTTACTTCAGAGCCGTATACTTTTGATGTTCATAAGCAGAGTTGTGCGCTTTTAAAATTTAGGAGTGACTCACACCCAGAAGAATTCGGACCTTAAATTAAAATTTCTCACAAATACCCAACATTTATAATCTCACAGCCCGTCCACAAATAACAAATAAATAATAACACTGTCATGCGAAAGTGTTATTAGTTATTTGTGTTTTATGGACGTACCTGAGTTTCAAATACTTTTTCTAGCCACGTAACCCTTGACAAGAAAACAATTTTCATTCTTCGAAAATGCGTTAAAGGGGTCGTCCATTAGGCCTAATTATGCCAACAAAATAGGGGGAGGAGTTTGGAAAAGTTTGACAGATGTTGACAAGGGGGGAGGGAGTTCAGTACAATTTAACGTCAACAAATTTTTTCCAATGAATCAACACAGACCCTTCAAAATGGTAGCGTAAACAGTAAGTAATGCTAAAAATGTATAAAGTACTATAATGTTTAATACTACCGTACTAAAAAGCTGGTAATAAACTAAACTCATATATTTTAAAATTCGAGATTGCATTTTTTAGTGTAAAATGTTTTTAATATGATTCTACATGTATAAGGAATGAGCCATTATGTTTCTTTTTTGCAGAGGGGAGGGGTGGATTCTGAGATTGTTGACATAATTTTTTAGGGGGTCCTTCAATGTTTGACAGTTGTTGATTGACAAGGGGAAGGGGGTCAAAAACTGCCTAAAATTTGTTGACATAATTAATGGACGTCCCCAAAAGTCATCTACGGCAATGTAGAATATAAATTTTTCCCTGGGGTAGAACCCATGCATCGAAAGACAAAAAGCAAAGTCGGCGCCTATGGGATTATGTCCTTCACCGCTGCTGCCCATTTGAATGGGCGCCAGGCCGTCTAAGGCTATGCGCAGACAGTCTCAAGTTGCCTCGGTTTGTGGGCTGCATCATGTATCGTAATGCGAGTGTTATTCCCTTAAATGAAACATTGCAGCTGCGACAGATGAGGATTTAGAACAGGGTGTTTCGAAAGTGATGTTTTTAGCGAGTGACCTTTGCAGTTTGAAGAGACGCAGTCACAACTTTCTGTATTGTTCGGTATTCAGAAGAGGCCTGCAAAACGCAGCCGGAAAACGCGAGGCCGATTTCGTGGTATGCACAGACGGTCTCAAGTTGCCTCCTCGGTTCGTGGGCTGCAGCAGAGCGAGGGAGATGCAAATAGCTCGTTTGTCTTGATTGCGTCTTCGCCGGAGTTTACTACAACGTCTTCAAAGTACTCGAAGAAGGATTCTCTCTGCTTGCAAAAGTTCTTGACGAAAAGGAAGCAGCCAGTAGGCCTACCTGTGGAGTCTATCTGGGAAAGCAGAAAGGTAGGCTACTTGGTCAGTAGGCCCTATGCATGCGCGAACCATCACAGTATGCAAGTATGTACGCGGTATGTACGCTGTATGGAACAGCGTGCTGGAATGGACGGACTCCCACTGGCTTTGCGTTTGCTGGCTAGGCTGTTTCTGATACGTTCTATCGTAATCTCAAGTCTGCTCTCTTTAGACGGGGCTGGGTCGGGAGCGCTCCCGAGTAGTTACCTTGAAGGTGCATTCTGTAAATTTCCACGATGACTGTAGCCTATGTCTGCGCGGGAGTAAGCGCACGCTATGTAATGTGAATTTGTGAGTAATCGCATGCTTAAGTATGTCAGAATGTGCGTCAGTATAGCAGTAACTGTTTCAGTATGCCAGTATGCGCAAGCCTAAATGTGGTAGTATGTCGTACAAATACCCAAAGTTTGAAATGATACTCCCAGTCTCCCATACTGCACTCACTACACTGGCTTCCCAGTGCAGAATCCTCAGAGTTAACAAGGTGTTAACTGTCAGATATTTAATGACAGTGCAAATTGAAGTACGTAGTACTTTTATTAGCCCGTCCATGCTCCTTGTTAAACCCGCATACTAAGGATTACTGCGCTTGATTTTTTCATCACAGGCTTTCTCCACAAGAACATACACCAAACTGCAACTTCCATTCTTCACATGCACTTCCACTAACTGCTATAGCATCACGGCCTCTTGTACAATGAAATATAATATTACCACAGTTTACTTATTACTTACTCAAATCAACAATATTCAATGCTGTAACCTTCTTTTAATTGCAACAGTTATACTCCTGGACAAGCCAACAATGACTTAGTTAAACGCACTTGACCTCACCTTGCATACTAGATGATCTTTGTATTGTATTGAGGCAGTGTGATTCTCGTTAACGATAACGATAACGAAAATTTTCGTTAACGAAAATAAAATGACTTCGTTAACGATAACTATAACTATAACTAAAAAATATCATTAACTATAAATATAACTATAACTAAAATAACACTAACGAAAATTCATCTTTATTTTCGTTAATTCAAAAAATAAAAATAGGAAGTGCAATATGAACGATTCGACATAAATGAGTACGAAAAATGCGATATTTTAATTATGCAATTTGTCAGTTACTTTAGAAACTCGTCTATTCATGAAGCTGAATGCACCCATGCTTCAAAGGCTTTCAAAGCGCTGAGCAAATTGTGAAACAGCGTGTTAATACGCACAATTTTGGTTACAGCTTTAATTATTGTAACAAAGTATAACTAAAATTAACTAAAATAAAAATCCATTAACTATAACTATAACTATAACTAAAAAATAATACTAACTATAACTATAACTATAACTAAAATAAAAAACCATTAACTATAACTGTAACTATATATAACTAAAATAAAATCTGTAAGGAGAATCACACTGTATTGAGGGATCCAGTCTAGAGCACGTTATCCTTTAACGGGCTTCCCTGTTCCATGGATTGATTACTATGTACAATTTCCAGGATATCTTCTGTATGTGTTTCAGTATTTGGAGAAGCGATTTATGTCAAAAAGCATCCGGCTACAAGTCTCGCAGGCCCATACAAATCGAGGCAATGGAGTCGCATTTGATGTGGGCAGACTATCTGATCCTTGTTGGATTCCTCGTCATCTCTCTATCCATCGGAATCTACCATTCGCTGACAGGGGGTCGGCAGAAGACGACCGCTGAGTTCATAATGGCCAATCGACGGCTCAAGGTCATTCCGACGGCTTTGTCGATGATCGTGTCCTATCAATCGGCCATCTTGCTACTCGGAATGACGGCCGAGATGTACAGCTACGGCGCCCAGTACACGGTCTACTCCTGCGTATGTATCGCACTGGCTGTGATCTTTGTCGAGCGCATCATTGTTCCGTGGCTCTATCCGTTGAAGCTGATCAGCATCTTCGATGTAAGTTCGTTCTCAGTCTTCTATCCTAAGTGTAATGTAACTGCGACATTTTAATATAGCATTACAGACGGAGAGATCTACTTCTAGGATGCTTCATAATGTCGTATGTTGTATTACATTAATATTGGAATAGATTGTATTACATATTTTTCAATGGCGAGGCTATCTTGCTTTCAGCCAATCTGTAACATTCATTTATTCATTTCAGGCATTTGATATAGCGCCCCTTCAAGAAACCTACTCAGAGGCCTCGGTTTGTGGGCTGCAGAGTGAGGGAGATGCAAATAGCTCGTCCAATGACGGCAGTAAAAAATATACTTTAGCAACGTATAAAATGCAGACGCACTAGACCTTAGCAGCAGGCGAATCTCTATTGGGAGGTCATTCCAAATGGAGGGTCTAACAACTGAGAAGACACCGCACTGTTTACTTGAGGAGAGAGCCCGCGGGACTAAAAGTTCTGACCCAGGAGAAGATCGGAGGGCTCGATGGCCAGCTGTATCAGAGACCGGACGACAAAGATCACGGAGATAGACCGTGGCACAGACAAGAAGGCACCGCCAGACCAGTAAAGCAACCTTGTAGGAGATGCATTACTGGATAGGTAGCCAGCGCAGTACGTCCCGCATATATACAGAAACAGGAGCATATTTTGGAAGGCGTGAAATAATACCGTACCAGTAGCTGAACGGAGGACCCGAACAAGGCGCCCAATTAGTCCAAGTGGCACAAGGATCCACCAAGATCGAACTGCAGTGATCCAATCTGTTAGTAACAAAAGCATGGATGTGTCACTGGTGTTTTTCCTCTTCTGTGCAGCGTCAAACTCCCGATCTTAATCATTGTTATCATCATAATAGACTAGTGACGCAGGGAGCGCCCACGATTATTTGCTCTTGATATAATTATAAATGTTCAATTACAGTTGCAGCCTAGTCGATCAATATTTGTTTATTCATAGAGACTAGATTGACGCAGACGCAACCTGTTACATAGCCTACATGTTATAGTATAAATGTTATTGGAGGTCAACTTCGAGAGTTCAACCAAGTTCATCTGTTGGGTAATTCTAGCTGACGACAAACAAAATTATATTCTTGAAGAGAACTCGTAAAATATTGTTTCGATCATCTTTACTGGGGAGAGTAAACCAGTGCGGTCGGGCGCGTAGGCCGTAGCTACTACATGTACATGTATGTCGAAATGCTGGGAATCAGCCGCGGAGTACACGATGTGGGTCAGAGCATATAGCTCGAAACAAGAGGCAGAGGGGGAGGAAACCACAGCGCTTCATTCGACCCAGCAAGGTCTCAATCCTGGCTCAATCTCCAGAATTCGCGTATGCCCATCAGGCTTGGGAGGCATACATGCACATTAGTTGCGCGTTGGTTGTTATCAAGGCCACGCCATGCAGCCATGGACTGGAGGGAACGGCATGGGATCGAAGCACCCCGAGGGCATACAGTGACGATGAGCACGAGGTGAGGACTTCGTCAATACATGAGAACCCTGAGGCTATTGAAGGGTGATACCTAATACCCGCATGGAATCAACTCGCCCAGCTCCCGGAACTATCAGCGGATGGGCGACCTCCGACCCTTCCTCGAGGCAATCATCGTCTCTGACGTCTGACGCTTTGAATCGGAGAATAATTATTATCTTTTGCCCATGTGGTTATAATGCGCAAACAGTTTGTATGTGGCAGGAACCCACACTCGCACAGGCAGATACGAATCGTCAGCATATTTCACTAGATGGTTGAAAGTGTGCAGGGGATGGAGATCCTATGCTCCGACCACTAAGGATCCCGGGCCAACCACCGATCCATGAACGACTCTGGCATTGTTGGAAGCAATCCCGGAGGTTCCGCCAGCAGCCCGGTTATGTCCTGAAAATAATTGATAAGCCATTAATTCATTCATTCAGGAGATTTGTATAGCATCCGTTCAAGAGAACTACTCAGAGGTGCTCCCGACTCGAGCACGGCCAAAAAGAACAGCCTTAAGATTAATACAGAACGTGTCAGAGAAAGTAAGTAAGTAAGTAAGTATATTCTTTATTGAACAAGTTGCAATCCGCATTCTGGTGTACATACATCATATATAATAAACAATCAATAGTCAATATGAATAAAGCATTCTAACTATAAAAGAGTGTTGAGAGCGTTCTGGGAAGCAGAAGCAACTCCAAGGGCAGCCCATTCCAGACCCACCACTGAAAAAGCACGATTTTGCATGGTATCTGTGCGGGCGAACTGGACTATGAGCACCCCCCCCTCAAGAGGAGTTCAGGGAGCGACAAACCTGGGCACCCGATACGGGACGACAGAGGTCCCGCAGATAGGTAGGGGCAAGGCCCAACTGACATCACCACACCAGAGAGGCGATCCTGTAAACAATGCCAATTAAATATCTGGTTAGGGAGTTCCAATGTCCCTAGCTTTGACAGCAGGGATGAAGGAAGTACAGTGTCAAATGCCTTGGAAAATTCCAACGATATGACCGCAACAAAATCATTAGTCTGCAACAGTGTCGTGATGTGGTATAGGCCTACATATTGTAAAAGAGCCTTTGGTGCCTACAGGCTTATTGATCTGCCAGCTTCGCTAAGACAGATTCATTATTAATATAAGATAAAGGCATATTGATCTCTGAGACAGGTGGGTTACTAACTGCAGGATCAAGGTATATCTACATGTAGACAAGAGCACGCGCGACCAGTCTAAGCACGCTTGGAACCACCCTACAGGTCGGAAAACCGCGGTGGGTGACCGGGTCACGCACCTAGTAATGAAATTGCATTGAGTGTGAATAACTGCAGGCGACATCAAGCGGATGAAATTGCATTGTTATATAACGCTAATGCAATTGTGCTTGCATTTGTAATTGCGTTGTTGTGTGTGTAACTGCAACTGTTGTATTTGTAATTGCAACTGTTGTTGTGTATCATTGCATTGTTGTATGTGTAATTGCAACTGTTGTTGCATATGTCATTGCATTGTTGTATGTGTAATTGCAACTATTGTTGTATATATCGTTGCATTGTTGTATGTACAGTGTTGCATATGTCATTGCATTGTTGTATATGCAAATGCAATTGCAACTGTGGTTGTAACAGAACAATCCTTGCAAATCTCCTTTTGTCAACATTGTGATATATTATCATTGTATTGAATTGTATTTTCGTTTATTTCATAACTAGCTGTCAAAACGCAGCAGGTAACACCAATGCATGATTATGCAGTTATAGAATTAGAGACTATACTATTATAGCTTTAGGCCTAGATACTGCACTGTTCAGCACAATAGGTATAGTTCTAAAGGGGCAAATTGGATTGGTTTATAGTGTTGAGAGTGAGGCTATAAATAATTATTATAGGCGAGGTTTCAGAGGGCACGCCCGCTTTCACTATCTACTGTTTACTATTTTTATGTCTATATTTATATTCGTTTATTCATTCTTTCTTGCTGTCATAGCGCAGCAGGTGGTAAGTTATATCCTAAATAATTATGTAAGTGCAGATGACTGATTTTGGCGCACAGGTGTTAGGTTGATAAACCTGGCAACTGATACTCATTGTAACAATTTCTAGTATTTAGCCCAGATGACTAGAAAATGTTTTTGTACATCATGTGTGGTATAGGTATAATAATAATAATAATAATAATAATAATAATAATAATAATAATAATAATAATAATAATAATAATAATAATAATAATAATAGTAATAACAATAAATGTTTTTGTACGAGGACCACGAGCCATACTAGGCGTGTTTATAATTCTTCGGAATTGCTAATTAATAATTAATAAAAAAAATAATAATAATAATAATAATAATAATAATAATCATCCTTTCGTCCCTGTTGCAGGATTTGCAGGAAGCTACCTCAGAATAAAAAACTAAAGGTAAGCGACATGCAACACGATGGAGACGAGAAAACCCGTAAAAACACAAGCATGCTTGAGTTTCTAAGAGCCTTTTTAGGGATTCTTTCTACCTCGGGCAAAAAATAATAATAATAATAATAATAATAATAATAATAATAATAATAATAATAATAATAATAATAAATGTTCCGCTAGTGTCTCCGGACTTTTAGGCCACCTGAGGGATCCTTGATACCTCGGGTAAAAAATAAATAAATAAAATAATAATAATAATAATAATAATAATAATAATAATAATAATAATAATAATAATAATACATAATATTAATAATAATAATAATAATGTTCAATTTAATTTTAGCAAACAATCACAACCCAGTTGCGAACAAAAACTTCGTTTAGGGTGAAGCAACCCTAGGTCCGCAGTTGCTGTTAGATTTGGATAGTGAAGGATCCAATCTAGAACGGGTTATCCTTTTATTGACTCCCTGTTCCAAAGATTTATTACTGCAATTACCAGCATAATTATTATAATCTTCTGTCTTTGTTTCAGTATTTGGAAAAGAGATTTCTGTCAAAAAGCATCCGGATATTTGCTGCTTCGATTGGAATTCTAGTTGGGGTAAAGTTCAATTTGGATTCAATCATGATTTTGATTATTACTTACATTCACAGTATCAGTCAGTCAGTCAATCAATCAATCAATTAATCAATCAATCAATCAATCAATCAATCAATCAATCAATCAATCAATCAGTCAGTCAGTCAGTCAATCAATCAATCAATCAATAAATTAATCAATCCACCAGTCAATCAGAATTTACATAGCACCCCTTCAAGACTCCTACTCAGTGGCCCTCCCGACCCTCCAGGCCAAGCGGAAGAAAGTAGTCTTAGCAGCAAACCAAACTGAGAGCAGGTAATGCTAAGGTAATGTTAATGTTATTGCCCGAGGGAGCTCGTTCCACATTGTCGGACCAATTATAGCGTACTAAGGTAACGTAAAGTCAGAGTTCAATAAATTATTGAAGGGTGCCTATGGTATGGAATCTTACAGGGCCCGGGCTTCAGCCTGTTTGAGCATTTTGAGAAGGGCCCCAAGACATTGACATTGGTCAGTCTTCGAAAATAATTGAATCGCGAAAATCAGAAAAGATTGTAAAAGAGTTTCTTTAAGGATCAACGTCTTATCTGCTCCTGCCCACATATTGGTTTTTGGGTAAGACGAGGCAAGGGAAACGCAAAGGAATGCAAGGTAATGAAGTAGGCTAAGGTAAGGCAAGATAAGCCAAACTAGACAAGTTAAGGTTAGCAGTAAGGTATGCAGTAAGGTTAGGTAAGCTAAGGTTAAGTAAGGTGACGTAACTCAAGGAAAGTGCTGTAAGGTAAGGTAAAAACGATAAGGTATAGAGGGAGGATAGGATGAGTTTAAGGTAATGTAGAGTAAGGTAATACATGGTATGGTGCAGAAAGTAAGGTGAAGTAAATATTACAGTAATATTGGATAAAACAGGAATTATGCCATACGGTAAGGTAATTTATGGTAGGATATGGGAAACTGAAGTATTGTAAGTTATGGGTAATTGTAGGTAATTCATGGTACATGTAGGTACGCCGTTGTTATGATAGGATGAGGTAAGGTCATGAGCGTATGTAGCAGGGGTTGTTTCGGAGTTCAAACCCCGAAAAAAGTTTCCGGAAATTTGTTTATAGGCTTTAACATGCGAAATACAAAAAGAACCTTAACTGTTGCGACAATCTTCAATGGAAACCCCCGAAATCTTAACCCCACCCGAAATTTTTTCTGGCTACGCCCATGGGCAAGGTAGGACATGATATAGGATGAGGTAAGGTGGGAAATCAAGCTAAAAGTATATATCTATAGTAAACTAAGTAAAGTATGCTAACGTAGGGTATGGTGGGGGTGAGCATTTATAAAATTGTATCAGGGCACTTTTAGCGAATTTTTATACCTCACGAAGACGACACGTTTTCTGTCAATAATAGGCCTAATTATTATCAGGACAACTTTTGTGTCGGCTACCACAAATTTTTATGCTTTAATTTTGTTGAGTAATCAAGAGTTTTACGAATTTTAAAATTTTACGAATTTTTTATCTGTCGAAAATTTATGATCATTTTCATTATTCTGTAGCCAAAACTTGTGGCAATCTCTTTTGGGTGGATAACGTGGACCTTGTTTGGACACTGGTTTCATGGTACTTGATTATCTTCACTCATATTCCTCTTATTTGTAATGATTTTTTTTTCGTTATTTGACATCATATTCAAATGCTAAGAAATAGGTAATAATTTTAGGGGGACACATTTCGACTAAGCGGTCAAGTTCCACTGTGGAGTCGTAGCGGCAATGAATCCGTGCTATTCAGGTATCGAATATTCGATATTTGACCTCTCTCCAAAGGGGTGTTTTCTGTTTGAGATATTTTGAATTAAGTCGGTCCAAGTTCGTCTCGCCCGTCGTGCTGTTGTAAACAGGGCATTCATGTCACAGGTGTTAATAACACGTCCTGTGATCACTTTCAAAGCCATGAGTATTGGTGGCTGGCTGAGTGAGCCAGTGAGCGAGTGATTGAGGTAAACAAGTGAGTAGGTGAGTCAGTGTGAAATCTGTCCCGTGCTCGTCCGCTGGTTCAGCCAAGTGTTGCATCAACAGCCAGAATTGTTGCAGTCCAGTGTCCGTCCTCATCTCCCATGCAGAGATACAGGTCTCCTACGATCACCAGATACGTGCTATGCACGTATCTGCAGGTGCCCTCATGAATAGAGAGCCCGGCCTGTAACGCGGAGAGTACGCGGATTCGAGTCTCTCCACTGAGGCGACTACTGTGTAGGAACATCGAGCAAGTCCTTCACTCACAATTTCCAGCACCATTGATGTTCTGTCGCATGGTCATGTATGCATCTCTGAACTTTGAAATGAGGACAATATCAAATACTGTACTGTAAAGTTCTGTACTGTACTGTATATTGCGTAAAACGCCTGCTACACAAGTGAGGAACGCTTTGTTATGAAGATGAACAGCGGTAAATTGCGAGGAAGGTTCACGTGGTGATGCCACGAAGGTAGCAAGCGTCTCGAAGGAAGCTGGTGTACAATTGACATTAATATACCTCTGACTCTGACTCTATAATAAAAGCTGACGATGTATCTTCTGTTGATGCTAGGGAATCCACAGATAATCGGGGGAACCTGCATGTATCTTGGGGCGCATACTGAAGTACAGCTAAATGGCATGACGCAGAGCAGGAATCTAGAGCAGGTGTTTGAATTCCCGGGAGCGTGGGGCTATGCCACTGGATGTTAAAAGGTGGCAACCGATGACATGGTTAAGACTGTTCTTGCTTTTTGTTCATAGGTTCTGTATATGGGAGTGGCAATGTATGCGCCATCAGCCGCCCTCGAATCGGGTAGGCCTATGAACAACACTAATGTCTATGTTAATGCTCACAGTTTTCATTTTGTCTTTCATTGTTGTCATTACGACCATCACCGCACATAACTACCACCACCACCACATCACTGGCCAAAGCAGCATGATTTTAATCAACGGCATTATCATTAACACCAGATAGGCTGGAACATTAAATTAATTAATATTATTGATGTTTGCTTTTAGCCACTGGTGTGCCACTTTCCGTTTCAATTCCAGTCATGGCCGTTGTATCGGTGACCTACACAGCTCTCGTAAGTACACCTAATAAGAGGAAGTTTAAGGCTAATATTACTTCAACACTGATGCAGTTTCTCGAGGCAAAAATCAGTAGCCGGGCAAGCGTTGGAAATCAGGAACTTGGTGGGGAATTTTTCTCTACTGGCAAGAGTTTTTGTATTCCGCAACACCTGCACCTACTGAGAGTGTCTTTAGCTATAGTATGCCCTTCATGAGACCTCGAAGACTTCGGGATAAAAACCGTAACTATAAATATAATAAGCATCTGATCAGAATAATTGGAATCTGTAACACTACAACTGAGAATTGCGTTTATGGTGCTTGAGGCTTAGATCTTGGTCCTGGATGATGCAGTCTTGGTCTCGGTCTTGAACCACGCGGTCTTGGTCTTGGTGTTGGTCTTGGACCACGCGGTCTTGGTCTCGGTCTTGGTCTTTGAACCACGCGGTCTTGGTCTCGGTCTTGGTCTTGGACCCCGCGGTCTTGGTCTCGGTCTTGGTCTTGGACCCCGCGGTCTTGGTCTCGGTCTTGGTCTTAGAATTTTGGTCTCGTGCACAACACTGCTTCAGGGATGTCTGCAATACTGCTATGAATGCATGATTGATTGATTACACGAATGATTGACAGATGATTGGGAGATTGTATGACTGAACAAATGAATGAATCATTACATGAATAATTAAAATCAATATTAATCAGTCATCATTCATTTATTCATTTAGTCAATCAGGCAGTATATCAATCAGTCAGTCAATCCGCCGATCTGCCAATCAGTTACAGTTAGTCAGTCATTTATTTAATATTTTACATTTCGTTAGTTAGTCAGTCAGTCAGTCACTCAATCAGTCAGTCACTCACTCATTCATTCAATCAATCAATCAATCAATCAATCAATTGATTAACCAATCAATAAAACGTTCAGTCAATCATCCCTTAGTCGATCAGTCAATTCGATCAATCAATCAATCAATCAATCAATCAATCAATCAATCAACCAGTCAATCAAACGTTCAATCAATAATCCCTTGGTCGATCAGTCAATTCGATCAATCAATCATTCAATCAATCAATCAATCAATCAACCAGTCAATCAAACGTTCAATCAATCATCCTTTTAGTCGATCAGTCAATTCGATCAATCAATCAATCAATCGATCGATTAACCAGTCAATCAAACTTTCAATCAATCATCCCTTTGTCGATCAGTCAATTCGATCAATCAATCAATCAATCAACCAGTCATTCAAACGTTCAATCAATCATCCTTTTAGTCGATCAGTCTATTCGATCAATCAATCAATCAATCAATCGATCGATTAACCAGTCAATCAAACTTTCAATCAATCATCCCTTTGTCGATCAGTCAATTCGATCAATCAATCAATCAATCAATCAATCAATCAACCAGTCAATCAAACGTTTAATCAATCATCCTTTTAGTCGATCAGTCAATTCGATCAATCAATCAATCAATCGATCGATTAACCAGTCAATCAAACTTTCAATCAATCATCCCTTTGTCGATCAGTCAATTCGATCAATCAATCAATCAACCAGTCATTCAAACGTTCAGTCAATCATCCTTTTAGTCGATCAGTCTATTCGATCAATCAATCAATCAATCAATCGATCGATTAACCAGTCAATCAAACTTTCAATCAATCATCCCGTTGTCGATCAGTCAATTCGATCAATCAATCAATCAACAGGAACGTCAAAGACACTAGTCTTTTTGATCTGTGCAGGATTCGGAAACTATAGGTTAACAGTCTGAAGGTATTTTTGCCAGTGGCGCAGTTCCACGCTTATCTAGCATTCAAACCGCACTAGACTGTTAGCAGTTGTTCTAGATGTCTGCATTATGTCTTGCAATCTTAGGGTGGAATGCGAGCTGTGATATGGACGGACGTCTTTCAGTTCATTACGATGATCGCTGGAATGGTTGCCATAACCGTCAAGGTCTTATAAAACTTACATTTTATGCTTAATTGCACTTGTAAAACGATTACTGCACAATCATAGCTCAGAAGAAGAGTGCAACAGGGAGCCAGCGAAAAAGCTAACTAAGTCTATGCAAGGCTTGACCCATCGTTAGATATGCTTCTTAACTAAAATAATAAGATCATGTAATACTAGGCTAAATAGCAGTAACGAATAATATTAAAATAATAATTATTAGACCCCTATTACTATTATAATTATAAAGGTATCGCATTGGTGTACAGGGTGGCTCAAAATAAAATGTCCCACCGGATAAAATGCAATTTCTCCGCAACCAATTGAGATTTTTATACCAAACTTTCACCATTTACAGAGGAATGATTTTCCAACAATCCATGAACATTTTACTAAATAATTTCCATAACTTCAAAAGTTACAGCTGTTTTAATATTAAATTCAATTTTTTCAAATTTCCGCAGATGAACGGTCCAATAATGGTTATTTCTTTAAGATTTTTTCACAGAGAAATTGTTTTGTAACACCCAAATAATCATGACGTCATATGACTTCATTACAAGTTGTAAAGAAAGAATTTATGAAGCAAACAGTTAATAATTGCAGATATTTTAAAATAATATTAAGCGCTCAATTTGTTAATCTTTTACTGACGGTGCGCCTGCTCACACGGCAAGGTTGGCTCAAGGCTTCATTGCCAACAACTGCAGTGAATTCATTGGGAAAGATGAATGGCCACCAAACTCTCCAGACCTTAGCCCTCTTGATTATCACGTCTGGGGAGCTATGCTTGAACGTTACAAGACATTTCATCCGAAGCCGAAGAACATTGACGAGCTGAAAAAGTCTTGCAGCTAATATGGAATCAGCTGCCGCAGGACTCAATCAACAAGGCCATACTGAGCTTCACAAAAAGACTTCGAGCTTGTGTGAGAGCTAGGGGTGGACACTTCGAACATGCCTTGAGATAAACTGCTCAACAGATTCTGATTTCGTAATGAAAGACGATTTTATTTGACATTGAAAATTGTAAATAACTGTCAATTTTTCTTCGGAAATGTGAAAAAATAAAATTGAATATTAAAACAGCTGTAACTTTTGAAGTTATGGAAATTATTTAGTAAAATTTTCATGGATTGTTGAAAAATCATTCCTCTGTAAATGGTGAAAGTTTGGTATAAAAATCTCAATTGGTTGCGGAGAAATTGCATTTATCCGGTGGGACATTTTATTTTGAGCCACCCTGTAGACTCTAAATATTCTGGGTGTTGAGTTTTCAGAGAAATTTGGGTTCTCCAGCCACATTAAACATATGACCATAAAAGCAAAGGCAGTCCTTTTACGCACTTCGGATCCTGAGTTCGCATGGGCTCTCGGGGAGCTTATTTGATGTAGTTCGTGCCACTACTGTTGATGCTATTTGCTAGCCTGTGTGGTGGAGCTTTGCGAGAGCGCAGGAACGGGAGACCCTTGAGCGAATTATCCAGAGGCTGGTACGCCAGAGGTACTTACCTCCATCTTCATTTGAGACTCTTTGCAGCAATGCGGACACAACACTCTTTGCCTGTGTTCTGCACAATCCTTGCCATGTGTTGCATAACTTGTTACCGCCTATCAAGCAATCTCGCTACTCGCTGCGACCACGGTCCCATAACAGTGAGCTTCCCATGTTTGACAACCTGACTCAGAAATGCTTCCTTGCCCGGATGCTATACAAATAAACAATGTTTACCCTAGATCAGTCTATTTAAGCTCTTCATTTTCCCTCTATGACTATAGCCCTAACTCTTCCTTCCCTATTTTTCCTGATATACATTAACTTCTCCCATTCAATTCTTTGCTTGTTTATATATAAATTTGTTTGTTTGAATGCATTAATCTTGCCATGTACAGTGCTGTGCGTTTGCTAGTACTTCTCAATAAAGAATATTCTTACTTCATACTTACTTACTAGCTGTCATAATAAACCTTCTTTTTCTCTAAGGGTTCTCGCACTGGGAGTGCTACTGAATGGTCTCTGCTCTGAGCGACTCTATATAAATTAATAAATACAATGCAATACAATATTGTTATAATAATAACAGCAAGTTTAATAATGACATCAATATTAGCAGTGGTGAGAAAAGTAATAACAGCAAGAGTTTTGACGGCAAATAGCCGACAGTGTAATAATAATTATATTTATGAAATTCGGAAAGAGAAACTCCGAAGTAAAAAGCATGAGCAACACTTTCTTCTATCAACAACTGTTTCTGTTAGCTACAGCATTTGAACAATAGCGACCCATTTAACTTTGTATTTAAAAATACAGAAACCGGGTTTAGTGTTAACCTCATCTGATCAGGAGTTCCATCGGAGGACAATTACTTCTCATACAACGGCATTGACAGGTTATACGAGCATATGGAACGACATATTTAATAACCACAAGTATTTATATGACGAAGCGAGACACATAATTATGGCTTGCTAACTTCGTTGTAATCGTAATCTCAAAATTTCTGAAGCGCTAATCTAAAGCTAAGGGCAAAGCATCAGCTTATTCACGAACGCCAGTATCGTCAAGGTATCATAAGCTCCTACTTTATCGGTTTGGCTCCTACTCTATTGGTTTCGCTCCTACTGTGGCTGATTGGCGCCTACTCTATCGGTTTTGCTCCTACGCTATCGTTTTGGCTCCTACTCTCTCAGTTTGGCTCCTACTCAATCGGTTTGGCTCCTACTCTATCGGTTTGGCTCCTACTCTATCGGTTTGGCTCCTACTCTATCGGTTTGGCTCCTACTACATGGGTTTGGCTTCTACCCTATCGATTTGGCTCCTACTCAATCGGTTTGGCTCCTACCCTATCGGTTTGGCTCCTACTCTATCGGTTTGGCTCCTACTCTATCGGTGTGGGTCCTACCCTATCGGTGTGTCTTCTACCCTATCGGTTACGCTCCTACTTTATCGGCTTGACTCCTACACTATCGGCTTGCCTTCTACACTATCGGTTTCGCTCCCACTCTCGGATTGGCTTCCACTCTATCGGAAAATGACTATGACACAGTGGATATTGAAGTTTTCAGATGATGGGGGCACCGGTGACAAATAATGCCATTAATAAATCTATTAATCTACATAATAAAAACACGGGTAATATCAAGGTGACATTTTTCGAAGGGAGTGATGCTGGTCGGTGGAATATCAAATGTCTTCCGATTGGCCGGGGAAGAAGGGCGACTCGACTTGGCTAAGTAATCATTTATCGATATCATACAATGATCGTCATCATCATTTTACTATTAATATTAGCACTTTTATCATCATCGTCGTCGTCATCATCATCGTCAAAATCATCGTCGTCATCATCATCATCATCATTACCATCATCACCAGTTACCATCATCACCATAGTCGTCATCGTCATCATCATCATCATCATCATCATCAACTTCATCATCATCATCATCATCATCACCACCACCACCACCATCATCATCATCATCATCATCATCATCACCACCACTACCTTCCCCACAAATTCGGGCTGAGATTTTGGCAGGTGGTTTTTCCACTTCAGTCCGTTGCTTGAAAACTTTTCTGTTTCCTCGGAGTGCTCACGCTGCAAGCGCCTCTGAAAAGTCATTACTGCTAGAGGCGCTTTATAAATGCCCAGATACAATACAATACAAAACTATACCACTATCATCATCGTTGTCATCATTATCATCGACGTCATCATCGTAGTCGTCGTCACAATCCTTATCATTACCATACCGTTGTCGTTATCACTACGACTGTCATTATCATTGTTCTCGGAGTCGAAAACTTTTCTCTCCATCTTATTATTGTTCACTTATTTTATTAGATAATATTCAGTTAAAACATTGATTGTGGTGGTAAGCATATAGCCCTGTTGTGTTGGACAGTGTTAGCGTCGATCCTCGAGAACGCCACACTGTCTGGAACCTTGTGATTGGAATTGGAATCCTCTGGATTAACAGTTACGGTCTGTCACAGCCAGCCGTTCAGAGATACTGCGCCGTCGAAAAACTGTCCAAGGCAAGAACGTAAGTCGCCAATGGAGGCTCTCATTCCTTCGGTCTGTTCAATTCTTAAGCATACATGTATATCATATCGTCAAGACGTTTTTTAAATACAAATGCACACATGCACAAAGGTACATACATGCATGCATGCATGAATGCATGCATACATACATTTCTGACCTTTCTGTTTGGCCGTGGCTGGGCTGGGAGCGCCTCTGAGTAGGTTTCTTGAAGAGGCGCTATATAAATATCCGGAATGAATGAATGAAAAATACATACATACATACATACATACATACATACATACATACATACATACATACATACATACATACATACATACATACATACATACATACATACATACATACATACATACATACATACATACATACATACATACATACATACATACATACATACATACATACATACATAGTATTACATACATACATACATACATACATACATACATACATACATACATACATACATACATACATACTTACATACATACATACATACATACATACATACATACATGCATACATACATACATACATACATAATTATATACATGCATATGTGACCTCGGCCAAGAAAATGGACCACTTGTCGGGACTGGGCTTATTAACAGTTTTCATACGGTGATATCATAAGAAAGTCATGGAAAACTTTCAGAATGTTTGGTCCAAAAGTTATGCCCTTTTCAAAAATTAATGAAAATAAAAAAATTGTTTGGCGGCAAATTGCAAATAAACATTCGACCTGTCTCTACCTGATGAACTAATTACATGTTTGGCCTTAATACATCATGTGGCATAATATAGTTCGCAATACAGTGAGCCAAAGGTTTAGTTGCATAAATTCAATGCAAAAAAATCATTAGCCGTAGTTTTAGGGAAGAATCCATTTTCCGGCTGATCTAGTACGAGACAATTATTGGTCCCTTTTGTGGCCCACAAATTGTGGGCCTAGGTCACATAATGCCGCGTAGATACCCTGGGCAAGTCCTTCACTCGCAATTGCTCATGCGCTTCGGCGTGAAACTCCGATTCAGCGTACGCGCAGTTGTCGGGAGCGCCTCTGAATAGGAATCTGGAAGAGGCGCTATAACAAGTGTTCAAATACAATACAATACATAATATTATTAGGAGTTTACGGTTCGTTTTAGCATGCTCAGTTAGTGTTGTATTCCATAGAGGGACTATCCTTGCATGGGGACCTTAAATGGCGTGGCGCCCATTCAAACGGGCGAGCGGTGGTGAAGGATCTCACCCGATCAATTCATTGAAATGTGAGCAGGGTCGAGACATTATACGGTCGCTACAGAAAAACGCGAAGATTTACATTTATTGTCTGGTTAGAAATGTGACCACTCCTAGAATTTCATTAATAGTAGGGCTACTGGTGTGTGTTGCAGAATACGTCTGAAGTTTAGTCGCTACATGGAAGACTGTATCAGACGAGAATTTGTTAAAAAAATGAACACTGCTTTTATTTGTGTAGGAATTATATGTTTAAGTGTATCTGTTACCGTGTACTTTGATATTCGGATATTAAAAATAAAAATATATTATGTTATTTGGGAGACGCAGAGAGCTCTTGAGTCAGAGATTGAATGCCTGTTCAACGTTGGTCTGCGAGTTTCATCTTTAAACGATTTAGGCCTACCCGTAACGTGAAACGTAGCCAGATGGGACCTATAACAGTCCATACATACATACACACGTACTCACAAACATACAGTGCATACATAAGAACATAAATACATACATAAATACATACATCCGTACATACATACCTATATACATGCATTCATACATTCCTTCATTCATTCAAGTATTTATATAGCACCTCTTCTTCATATACATACACATACATTGTCGGCACCATCTATCAAGTGTTGACTTTCAATTCTTTTGCAGAACGATGTTGATAATAATTCCTCCAGCGATCATCATGGACGCTCTGGCCGGCCTCATTGGACTGATCGTCTTGGCTTACTACTCGAGCATCAAGTGCGATCCTCTGGCCAACAAAGAAATCGCAAATCTTAACCAGGTCAGGCAATTGTATAGTTGACTTATGTGGTGCCAAAACGTTGGTGGAAGGCTTGCACACAGGGTTGTTGTCTGACAGGCCCTATGGGCATACCAGATCTGAGAGCACTAACACATAGCAGACAGAGAGATACAAACAAAGATAGATACAGACACAGAGAGATGATCAAATGTATAGATGGAGATCTAAA